>CM076239.1:67528333-67937919 GCA_038380155.1 Pseudococcus jackbeardsleyi | reverse complement strand
TGTGTTTGTATCCGGTGAATGGGATATCTCCAGATGGTAACAGGTAGGGGTCCGAGAGGAGCAGCACGTCGGTGTCGGTTTTGACAGAGAAAAGGTGCAGGACGTTGTTGCAGCGTGAATCATGATTAAGATTCAGCTGCGCAACCCTGAGGAATGTGGTGGCAGTCATCTTCGGTGAGTGTTGGCCAGGTCCTCCGTCTGGATGTTGTCATCGATGGTGTCGGTATCGGAGATATCTTCGTATCCGGGGTCTGAGTTGTTGTATAGCTGTCTCTTCTTGTTGATGTAGGCCATTTTGGTCGGGCAATCTCCATGGTTGGTTGGGTGATGGTTGTCACGTGCGCGGTAGCGAGGTAAGCCAGCTCTCCGCAATTGCTCGTTGTAGGCAGTGCAATCCAGGCAGGGTACTTTATTGCCTGGAGGCTCTACAGGGTCAGCTGTGCAGTGCTTCTCAGGATGACCGATGAGTTGGCAGCGTCTGCATCGCATTATTTGTATTCCGGTATCGATTCGACAACCCTTCCAGCCAACACGAAGGAAGGGGGACTCCTGCATCAACCGGAACAGTCTGAACGAGACGGTGACCAGACTGATCTTGTATTCAGCCTTCATATTGGGGATTCGCTATTCGGACCCAATCTCGATACCCGGTCGCTCATGATTAAGTCAGAATGACTCCCGAGTTCGAACATCTTGATTCTGTGGACTTCGTTTAAACTTTAAAATGAATATTGAATATTATTTTGTACTATTAGAAAAAATACTTGGAGGAATTAAATGATTACAATATACATAAAATCATTCTGCGGAATGCAGATCATTGAAAATTGAAATTGACTAAGTCGGACTTGATCAATTTCAATTTTCAATGATCTGCATTCCGCAGAATGATTTTATGTATATTGTAATTATTTAATTCCTCCAAGTATTTTTTCTAATAGTACAAAATAATATTATTCATTTTAAACCTTTTTTTCTTCTTATTATTTGAAATAAAATTCGTCTTCATTTACCATAATACGTAATACGTAAGCAAAATTCAATATCTCAGCTTAGCTATTATCGGAAAGTAAGCAATTGAAGGAAACGTACAATAATCGTAATTCGTAAGTAAACTAGAGAAACGAAGTAAAAAAGTGAAACGTGTTTCATCATTTTCGTTTTAGTTTCATAATTTTTTAAAACAGAAACAGATTTTTTTGAAGTTTTTTCTTTCGATAGCGATAGCGACATTCAATGGAGATAGAGATTAGTCATTTTGTTTTGAATCGTTGAATAAAAAAATGTTTGGAAGGAACAAACTTTATTGAAAAATTGTTGATTTCTGTTTCATAATCGTCAACTTCGGCGCATTAATTAATAATTAATGCGCCGAAGTAATTAATGTAAATAGCAATCATCGCCGAATGCAGTAGTACTGATAAGGACTTAGAAAAATTTCAGATGAGTAAAGAATTGAATCGTTCACGACCGGGTATCGAGATTGGGTCCGAATAGCAAAACCCTTCATATTGGGATCCTTGTAATCGATGAATTCAACGTTTCCGGGCTCTTCACCGTATTTGAAATGGATATCCGCAGCGACGTTATCCTCAGTTTCCTCAACGGGAGTGCGATGAATCCTGACGACAGGAGCTGCGGCCCTCGTTGGTTTAACGCTGATTCCAGGTACAGATGTAACTGCTTTCTTGAGTGTGTCCGCGGCTTCGGAATTCCGGCATCTGACCAGAAGGGCTCCAGAGGCAAAGGGAACAGTGCCGGCGATGCCCAGTTCCCTGGGATTGATGGTCTTGGATGAGCGCAGGATCTTTTCAGCAGAGACTCCAGATGTATTGTCGGTGGGTTTGTCTGGAATGAGAAGCACTGCACGATTTGAGGTGCGCGCAGCAGCGCGACGACGCTGTCGTCTGGACTTCCTGGATGTGCGGACTGTAGGCTGCTGACTGACAGGCGGGCGGGTCGGCGGGGGTTCCTGACTCCGAGGTGGCGGAGCTGTGCGAACTCTATCAGCCCAAGTCAGCTGGCTGGAAGGAGCTGAACTGGGCTCCACCTGAACAGTATTGGGGTCGGAGCGCAGCTGGGAGCGTCCGCGACGTCGTTTCTTCTTCGATGTCACAACTGTCCAAGAGTCAGGGTTAGCGGGGTCTTCAGTGACCGGCTGCTGTGGCGCTCGCTTGGGCTGACTGCGTGGTGTAGGCTGAGTATTCGGCAGCGGGGGAAATCCCGGAGGAGGCTCGATGTAGCTTGGTTGACTTTGGGTAGCAGCAGCGGCAACGACAGTTGGAGCAGCAGCGGCATTACTGGTGGTCGAAGAGTTGTTGTTCCTACGGGGTCCTGTGTGGGCGGTAGAGGAGCTTCTGGAACTAGTTGACCCTGGGAATATCCTGGAGACAGCTTTGTTCACTTCCTCTTGGATTGGTCCAGTCATTAGTCGAATTAGCTCAGCGGACGTCAGCTGGGAGACGAGGGCGTCGGAGCGAGACTGGGTTGGAGTTTTTGATGGGTTGTTCCGTAGTTGTCGAAGCTGCGAATCCAGTGTGGCGGCATCGGTGGTAGCAGTGGCGAGGCGCATCTGCGCTACAGCAAGCTGATTCTTGAGGTTTTCGATTTCCTGTCGGGCTTCGTCAGACGGTGGTTGAGAGGTGTTGGTGCAGGGGGCTTGTTGTCGAAGTAGGCGCAGTTCATCCCTGACCTCTGCTAACAGCTTCTGGGTTTCCGTTAACTGCTGCTCCAGACTGTCAGCCCGTCGTTTTTCGGTGTTGAGAAGCTCCTTGAGTTGTGCGATTTCATCCATAGTCTTCTTGGTGTGCCGCTGTGGCTTCGGGGTAATTACGCTGCTTGACCCAAGTCCAGTGGTGGGAATAGGCGTAGAGATGGTGCTGACAGTTGCAGTGTGCCCAGTCCCAGTGTTTGGAGTTGATACAGCAGGAGCGGAAGAGGTTGTTGCCGTCGCAGTTGATGATGTGGCGGCCGGTGACGCAGTTGAAGATGTTGTGGCTTGCGACGTGGTGATAATCGGCGAGGTGACAGGGGTGGAAGGTCTTGATGATGCCGACTGACGGTTCCGATGATCTTGTGATTCACGCGATTCCTGGCTCTTCCTCATCCTCTTCCGTCTGCGAAGAATTTTGGCTGCATCCTCCTCTTCGCTTGTGTCCTTGAACGAGCTGTTGTCCCCACTGCTGTTTCCGTACTGCTTAAGGATTGCCTGGTTCTGGAGTTCTTCGGCCAAGCCTGGGGTGGTCTCACAGCGGGTGATGAACAGGCCGAGCGCCCGTCCCTCACCCGTGCGGCGGTTCCGATACTCCGACGCAGTTTCCCAACTCTTTTTGGCGAAGTTATAGGGAAAGTCGAGATGTTTGAAGTCCAGGCCCAATCGCTGGAGACGCTGGAACTTTTAATAAGTTCAGGTGGGATCGATTCCGGTCCATTTTTTCCTTGGACAAACGGCTTCTTCTTAGTCTCAAGGAGATATCCCACAGTGATGTGTTCCGGCATCCGGTCCGAGTCGAAGTCCCAAGTACTAGCATGCGCCACAGCTGTCGGTCAGAGCCGCCTCCATGGCGCTATGCACAGCTGCAGTGTTGCTGCTGGAGGGAATTGAGCCATCGCTGACGAACTGGGGCGGGCTATGTGTGGAGTTGCATCTAGACTGCCGTTGAGAGTCACGACTTGATGGAGACCGCGCGGAGTGCGCCGAGTGCACCGAATTATCTCTCGACGACGCATTACTAGTATGCGTAGAGTTTAAACTGATTCGCGACGAATGTACCGATACACTATCGCGCCGCGAAACACTGGCCGACGATGAGTCCCTGGGGAGGCCATCGCCCAGGGGTACAGTTTCACTAACGGGGTGGCGAATCGACAGATCGTTTTCGCTGAGAACAATATCTTCTTCTTTTTCTTCATTATTCGCATTGGCACATTCTTCATCACTTCTAGCAACGCACTGGTTGGAGGACGTCGGTCGACTCCCACCCAGGCCATGGGAGCCTACCGTGGAGTTGGTATCGAAGTCCACCTCCGGAGGTATATCTTCTTTGTTGCTGTCCATAGTTTTTCTTCACCGCACTACTTCTTGAGGGGAGCCACTGGGGAACCGGGTGGCTGCCGGTAGTGGGCCGCTCAGATGACGCGCAACAAACCGAACACGAACACAACACGAACTCGCGAAAACGAACGAATAACGAACCGCGCGCGTACACCTTCTGCGGCTAGAAGGCGTATTACTGGGAAGAGAAGGAAAAATAGAGATGGGACGATAGTGAGAAGAGAGGGGGGACACTCTACGGCTTACAAGTGTACGCCGTAGGTGAGTCTTGTCCGCGAGCAGGTATTCGGGCACCCAAACTTGGCGGGCGTTATTCCCTTATTCCCTGCAGCTCCAACCATCCGTATGGCAGGAGTTCGCTATCCGCAACCTGCGACGCGTGGGGTTCCATGACTAATGGTCGGTGTAGGGAGACCCGGAGGGCGGAAAGTCATCGTTCCCTAATCTAACAAATTTTGAAAAGTGGTCCTTTTTGACCGAACCGACTCCTTTGACGAAGCGGTCCTTCCCCCAAGTGACCTAACCTTAAGTGACCTAACCACAGAAGTGGTCCTTTTGTATCCTAACCTACTGCCGAAGTGGTCCTTCAACCCCCATCCCCGAGTAACCTAACTTTTGAACCTAACCTTTGCACAAAGTGGTCCTTCAACCCCCTAACCTAACCTTGTCCCCAATTTAGCCTAACCCTTGCGCGAAGTGGTCCTTCAACCCCTAACCTAACCTTGTCCCCAATTTAACCTAACCTTTGTGCAAAGTGGTCCTTCCCTCCCCCGTTTTTGATTGACCTTGACCACAAAGTGGTCCTTCAACCCCTTTTCAACCCCTTTTCAACCCCTAACCCAAAAATGGTCCTTTTTCACCCCAAATTCAAAAAAAAAAAAAAAAAAAATCATCCCCTTTTTGCCCCAAAACCAAAAATCTACCTCTTTTTGCCCCAAAGTCAAAATAATCGCCGTTTTGCCCGAAAATCAAAATCATCAAATTTTTACCCAAACAACTTTCCACCCCCGGGTCACCCCCACCCCCCAAACCTAACCTAACCTAACCTAACCTAACCTAACCTAACCTAACCTAACCTAACCTAACCTAACCTAACCTAACCTAACCTAACCTAACCTAACCTAACCTTTGTATCAAGTGGTCCTTTTAACATGGGAACGAAAGTTAGGTTTGAAAAATCGGTCAAAGTGGTACACTGCGCAAACTGGTCCCTATGCGCCAACTCCTTATACCTAAGTGGTCCTTCTTAACAGACAAATTGGTCCTACCTAACCTTTGAGGTTAGAATGACCATAAAAGTGGTCCTTCCGAACTTCACTGACTGCAAAGTGGTCCTGCACAATTTCTTCAACCACAAAATGGTCCTTTGCGGAAACCATGAAAACAAAATGGTCCTCTTATAACTTCATTATTTTTTTTTTTTTCAACTGCAAAATGGTCCTTCCTTCATCAACAAAGGAGAACAACGGATTGGTCCTTCTGTACCAACCTTCTTCATTGGGCACACAGGTACTACTTTCATTCCTGATTTCTATTTCTGTCGCTACAAACATTCAACTGTACACCAACTTTGAGATTTTCAGTATTTTTTTTGTTTTTTTTTCCCCAACAGACAAACATGATAACATGAAAATTTTTGTTTCACTTCAAGAACCTTCAATCTAACTTAATTTCGATTGGAGTGTCTTATTTCGGTGATCGGGTAGTTCAGAAGGGGTGTTACAATGTCAACCTACCCACTTTACCTGCTTATTCTTCTTGTTCTGTCCTTTTTGACTGCTGTTCTATTATTGTATACTTAAGTTAGGATAATATGTTTGTTAGAGTACCGTTATCCAATATATCTTTGCTGGTATGAGTTAGTCACTTAGATGTGATGTTTTCCAATAAATTGATTTAAACTTAAAAATGTGAGTTCTTTTCGTGTGTTCATAACATAATAACATAACTTCGATTTTCGATCTCAGCTGGGAGCTTTTTTCATTTCTGAACTTTAAAGCTGAATCAATGCTTGATCCCTTGCCAGAAAACTATTGAAGAAAAACCTGAACCTTGATGGTATACGAATGATTTTGATTTTTGATCTGTAATTTGACCAAGTTTGAATAAAATTTGCAGTAAAAGGTGAATGTTTGACAACCTATAGCCTGTATTGGGCAGATGGGAGCTTTTTTCATTTCTGAACTTTAAAGCTGGATCAAGGCTTGGCCCCTTGCCTGAAAATTCCCAAAGAAAAACCTGAACCTTGATGGTATACGAATGATTTTGATTTTTGATCTGTAATTTGACCAAGTTACCTTTTTTTTTTTTTTTGAAAATTGGGCAAGAAATGGGCTACTTTTCTCCTACTTGACCAAAGTTGAATCTGATAAAACCATTGAATTTTTCTCGTCGAGGCGATTCCAAAATTTTTTTGTTTTCGATTACTTTTTGATCGTATTTTGACGAATTTATCATTTTTCGAAAATTTTGTAATAAAAGCTTAGTTTTTGACCCATCTTTATTTGGCAGATGGGTGCTATTTTCATTCCTGAAATTGAAAGCTGGACCTGAACCTTGATGGTATACGATTGTTCTTGATTTTTGATCGTATTTTGACCAATTTACCATTTTTTGAAAATTGGTCAAGAATTGGGCAACTTTTCTCCTAATTGACCAAAGTCGATTCTGAAAAAAACATTGAATTTCTCTCGTCTAGGCGATTCCAAAAATTTTTTTGTTTTCAAAAATACCTGGACCTTGACGGTATACGTTGGTTTTGGATGTTTTATTGTATTTTGTCCAAGTTACCATTTTTTGAAAATTTTGCAAGAAATGGGCAACTATTCTCCTACTGTACCAAGGTCGATTCTGAAAAAACCATTGAATTTCTCTCGTCGAGGCGATTCCAAAAATATGTTTGTTTTCGAATTTTGATCATATTTTGACCAATTTACCATTTTTTGAATAGGTTTATTTCTACTCTCATAATTTTTTCAACAATTTTCATGTGTAAAATGAGTCGATAATAGGTATTAAAAAAAAGTTTGTAAAAAAAATTCTAGTCGTTCACAGGTACCTATGAAAATTTATATCAGGTTTTTTGTATTCACATAGAAAATTTTGAAACTTTTGGAGGTAATTATCAAAATATTGTTCAAATGTCGACGAAATTTGTGTTTTTCAATCAAATAAGTCATACTTGTGACAAATAATAGCTTAGTTTTAATTTTTAGCTTATGAAAAAAAAATGATAATAAAAACATTAAAAATTAAGATTTTTTTCACATCTCTGAAAATTTTTTACTTTGGCGGATATCTCGGACAAATCTTGATCAAAAAAAGGTTATGAATGTGAAAACAGATAGAGTAAGCGGGGGCAAGAGTACGCATGGGGGCAAGAGTACTATTTGCGATTTTGATAGGTAGGTGAGTGTAATTGGTAAAATGATGATTTTTTCATAATCTCCACCTACGAAAACCCTCAAAAAACCTTGTTTCACCTTTATCACTTCATTTATTTCTTTTTTATAGCGCTGTAAAGTTTTTATCAAAAAATTAGTTTTTTTTTCACAAAATTAGAAAATGTGCTAGGAGCACAATATCAAGTTTTTGGATGCGGATTCGATTTTAATGGAACAGTGGTTTGGTATACTATGAAATATAGACACTGAAACCCCAAGATGCGGCTCTGGTGGTCCCAAGAGTAAAGGGGGTGCGTAAATAGGTACTCATTCTGCGCCCTGTAGAGGCGCTGATACTTAGACCCTTGGATGTTTTTTCATCAATTTCATTGGTTAAAGCTACGTTGAAGCGCAAGTCGTCACGTCAGTCAATCAGCTGTTGAACTGGTTGGTTGATGATGACGAGACGAGACCATTGTTTCGTATCGTTTTGGGACTAAGTATCAGCGCCTCTATAGGACATGTAGTGAGTAACTATTTACACGGAACTCTTGGATTCCCCTTACCGCTGTGACCTGCAGAGCTGCATCTTGGGGTTTCAGTGTCTATAGATTCCGCAATCAGAATTGAAAAAAATTAACTCCCACTGAGATAACGTGCGATTTCGCATTTACCCCAGCCAGGGTAAATGCAAAACTTGAAATTGCAAAATTTAAAAATTCTGTTTTCTTGCAAAAGGGTGCATGAAATGATACAAAATTTTCTCCACTGACAGAGAACCCCTTGAAGTTAGTGTGACAAAAATTTGAGATTGTTTGGTGCCATATGGCCATCTCAGTGTGCATGTGCTGACAAAGTGGCACTAATCAAAAAGTAGTTTGCAATAACCCCACTGCGACTGCACCTTACTACTTACATTTTTCATCTCACGGAAAGCACGGAAAGCTTGAAAGTTTTTTCCAAGTGTTTCAACCAACGAGAATATGTCGCAAGAACAATAGGTTAAAAAACGGGAAAAAATCGGTTTTTGAAAAGCAAATCACCAGTTCTTATTCGGCAGAAGGGGGCGCCCCTGCGATTTCGCTTTGATCTGAAATTATGGCAGTTTTTTGCCTGTGAAACGAGGTTTGATAAGCATACGAGCCAAAGATTAAGAATACTACGTATGTACTTGTACGTAGAAGGTATTCTTAATCTAAGATACGGGCGACGTACTCGCAAATTGGACTTCAGATTCGTAATCAGCGATCGCGAAAAACTGAAATCAAAATATTTTCTGGGGTGCGTTCACTTTGGGTTTGAAATGTTTTACCTTATTTTTAAGTTATAAACAAACTTTCATAAGGGCAAATTCATTCTTTTCAATTTTGATAATTTAATAATTACTGGCTGGGGATGGCAATTTTTCTCAACTTTACCCCACTAGGATGAATTAAACAAAATTTTCAAGCAGCATAATCCTGCAGTGGCCAATTAATTATGGTGCGAGGAAAAAATTATGGTTTGAACAAATCTTTCGGAAACGAAAAAATCTGATTGGCTGATTTCTTTGTTTATACCTTACAAATAAGGAAATACCTTATTTCAAACCCAAAGTGAACGCAGCCCGGCATTCGGCTTTTTTAAGAATTAAATCTTCCTTCAGAAATTAGGTACCTACCGATGTCCTATTTAATTTTTAGCACGCGAGCATCTCATAGTACTCGTAGAAAGGGTTAACGCACCCTCATCAATGAAATTCAAGGTTTGTTGTCGTGGCTACACTGGTTATGTATTACTCGACCGTGGGGTTTGTTCTTGATAATCAATACCATGTAGTAAAACGACAAAGGAAGGTAAAAAAGTATTAACCGCTTAGTTTTCATTTATTCGCGCTTATTATCCGCTTTTCAAGCATTTTTATTTCAACTTTTATTTCTTATCCGGTTTCGTTTTTATGTACTTCCGCGTTTGTAAGAAAATTTTTCCCGTACTTATAATTACACGTTTTACGAAGCGAATTTTTGAAAGCTTTCTCTCAGTCGATACGAAAAAAATTTATTATTCGAGTAATTTATGATTTCTCTTCGCCGATGGTAATTCGCCTTTTTTTTTTAACTTGTTTAAAAGCGTCGTAATATTCAGTTCTTCAGCTTCATCGTTGTATGAAATTCAGGTAAGTGCTGATGGATAAAGCTCATTTATGTAACGTATTTGATCGTACGTATGTGTGCCTAACTTTAAGTTCTAACGTAAGTAAGTACCTAGATAATTCTTTTAGCGAGGCTTATTTTCATGTAGGTACCTCTATACCTCTACATACATAATGTAAATATTTGTGAATTGTGAAGAATCAGTCGAGCCGCATTGAGCTGCGCCAATCCGTCTTCACGTTGAATATAAATGGATTGTTTGAAATTGTTGAAATTTTAGGTACAATATACTTACTTACATAATTATGTAGGTACCTGTGCATATTAAACTCGCAAACAGTATCTCAACTACTCACGAATAACTAGAGATACTCATGTACGCCCTCTGCTCCCACCCACCCCGTAATAAGCTTATAAATTTACCTATTAAATGTACGTATAAGCACAAATCGTTCTCGTAATTTTTCTCATAGGTAGTCCTTAAAATCAAAGGCGAGACTATGCGATGTGTTTTGTTGGAGGGGGGATGAGGGGGTACCTCGAATTTTTCCGAATAATTTCCCGAAAAATTCCCCACTGTTTTCCCCCAAAAAAAAAACAACAAATTTTCAAAAAATATTACAGCCTCTTTTTAAACATTTCCCAATGTCTTTAATTTTAAATTAAGTAAAGATTGCTTTTGGCTGAAAAAATCTTTCCAATTTACTATTATTTGAAAAAAAATTACAAAATTGAATTAAATGAAAAAAATTGACCTTTTCATTTATTGGGGCACTTTTTGAAAATCTTGAATGGAATCTTCAACAATTTTTTTATTTTCTTTGGAAGAAGAGACATATAGACAGACGCTCCCAGAAATTTATTGTGAGGGGGGCTGAGAATTCGATAAAAAATGAGGGGAGTGGTGAAATATCAAATCATCCATTTTTCTAAAAACAATTTTTCCCTCTCAATACTGATTTTTTCTAAAAAAAAAATTGAGAATTGATTGAAAAATTATCAATACTTGAAATAAATGTGATCAAAACACGGCCCGAACAAAGCGAAGTCGAATTTTGAAAAATACACTTTGAAGAGCCAAAAAAAATAATTTTTTTTCTCAACTATTTTCGTAATGAAAAATTAATTTTCCCGAGCTTAAGGAGAGGAGTCGAGCCCCCTGTGTGCGCCTATGAGATGAGAAGCTCATTAAGAAACGCTGTTGTTTTTTTTTTGGAAGTCAAGCAGAGTGAAAAAAGCATGAATTTTTTAATACTTGGATAATTACCTGGTATCGAAAGGCATTACTTCAAGAATTAGGGTAAATTTATCGAGTTCGAGCGAAGCGAGAACGAAAATTTTTGAAAACAAACAGCTTCAAAAAGCTGAAATTTTTTCATTATAATTCGTGTTTTTTTCTTTCTACTTTTTGACTTTGAAAATAGCGACGTTCCTTGACAAGCTCATCGCCTCTCCCAAAGAATCGAAAATTTGTTGAAAATTTCATTCAAGATTGTCCACAAAGTCCTCTGATAAACGAAAAGGATAATTTTTTTCATTTGAAAATATTCAATTGTTTGGGCTAGGACAGGGCTAAGGCTTGGAGAAAAGAAGACTCATATCCATTATTTTTGAAATTAATTGCAAAGATACTGAGCCCGAGCGAAGCGAGGGCGAACTTTTTTTTTTACAAAATTCTTGGCTTTCCCCAAATTTTCCAATTATCCCAAATCCAAACTTATTTTTCTCAACTCTTCTAATTTTTCCAACTTTTAGCAACCTTGGGATCGTCTGGAGGGGAGGGGGTGTCACAACCTCCAGGTCGTTGCGACTGTGGTTATAATGTTGTAGTTGTTGAAGTTTTTCTAACTCAAATTTTTGTGATCACCGTCAAGTATCACAAAGTTCATGTATGATTAGGTATCTATTCGATTATTTTTGGAACAAGGGACTAAATAAGTGAGAAAAATATTTTGAAAAAAAATGCATTCGTGCAAAAACTACTACCTATCAAACTGATTTTTTTTTAAAAAAAAAAAAAACAGAAGTAGGTGTACCTACTCGTTTATTTAAACTTGCAGCAATTAGCTACTACTACCCATACCTATTCCAATTGTAAATTCTTCGAAAATGAATTTAAAAAATTGCCGTCTTTTACGAAAAATTACTTGATTATAAAAATAATTCTGCCAAAAAAACGTTTTATGACCTATTAAATTTCCTTCTGAAGATTTTTTTGCCTTATGTAAGAATCGAAAAAACAACGTATTATTCAAAATATGTAGATGTATCTTTACCTACTCGCACATGATTAAGTAGGTGAGGTTTAGAATAGGCCAGCATGCCATTTTTCTAATCTTTTGTCGTTCAGATCCTGAAACTCTGAAACATCGCGGGGCTTGGTGATTTCACGTTAGGACTATTATTTCGCATTTCCAAACTTTCATAGGGAGGTAAGTAGTAGGTACTCATCGAGTACGACTTGACGGCCAAGTCAAGTTGACTAGGAATGTCATGAAGTGTCCCCCGGGGATTTTAAATAAAATTTAGTTCAGAGGCAACCCATGACGCAAGTACCACGTCACCAAAATTTTACTTGTCAGTTTTGGGTTTAGCTCATGCATCGAGAATTTGAAATTTTGATTTTTTCCATGTACTTATTTTAAATGGATGAAAAAATTATTTTCATAAAATCATAAAACTATCATGATGATTAATGAGGGGTAGAACACTCTGCGAGGAGCAAAAAAATGTTTCGAGTATACACATATTGCATGATTCGAACGTGGAAAGGGCATCTCTTTATCAAAGATCTAGCGTTTGAGTTTGAGACATGAAAAATTCGTTACTCGAAAAGAATAAGAATATGAGAATGACTTTTTATTATTGTACAAATGGTCACACTGATGAACCGGCGCGTGCTTCTTTCTTCCTTCCCTCAAATAATGCGTCCTATGTGCTGTGTTGTGGTGTGTATGTATATGTGTGTGTGTGTGTGTGTGTGTACTGTTCACGTACACGTATACCGGATTTGTTTGTATTGTATTCGATGCATTCAGTTTAGTTTCTTCTTTGCGTGTTCGTGTTCGCGTTGTACTTACTTGTAGTGATGATGATGATGGTGAACTGGTGATAGTGTGCCGCTTACGGTTATCGTTGACGCGTTCGGCTTTGTTTACCAAATTATTAGATATTTCGCCGTGCGTCTTTTCCATTGTGTATTTCTGCATGCGAGACGATCAAGTTTCTTTTTATTGCGTAGATATTGTTGTTCAAGATTTTGGTACCGTTCGGCAAGAATCGAGTCTTTCCCGGAGTAATTATTAAAAAAAAAAAAAAAAAAAAAAAAAAACAATCAAACACAAACGAGCTAAAACGATGGGTTTGTCGATAATTGAAACGAAACAGTGTAATTCGCCTCTCGGTAGTGCTTGTGAGATTAGTGTCGGCGTTGAAAACGTATTGTATGTATGCGTTTGGGCAATTACTTGGTAGCTTCTGCTCTCGAGTTTCAAATTAATGAAAAACATTTTGAAAGCGTTTACTCCTGCTACACCTCCAGAAATGAGGAAGTTGAATGGTGAGTGTGATTATGGTGTACATTGTGCATGTGATATGTGCCAATGGGTACCTATTCATCCGTAATAATATAATATGTGTTGAATCATGTAGGTGCTAGGTACCTACATTAGTGTTTTATGTCCAGCATATATGTAGCTCGTAACATTTCCTTCAGATTGGAATTGGATGCATAGTACCTATACCTAAGTATATTGTACCTATGCATTGTATATCCCTCTGGTTAGTGCAGCGCAGCTGTGAGTGAGTGACTACTGAGTACTGACTACCTAGTTAGTACCTGTAGTAAGACGTTTTTGCGGGTTGCCGAATTTCGTGGCAAAATTGGCAATTGCAATTTAAGACGTTGATTCTTTTAATTGGTGCAAGATAATAAGAACTATAATCTGATTGACGATAAGTAATTCATTCTTAATCTGAATACCCCCCCCCTTCCAACCGAAAGCGAAGTTTCATCTTTGTCTGTCAAGTTTTTTGTTTGTTCGTTTCCCTCTATTCTAAAAAATCAAAATGATCTATACAGTTCCGAAGTCGGAGATGTGATAGTATTTGTATTTACCAGGAATCCCGGAGGGGAGCCGGAGCTGGAGCCGGAGGGAACACGTTGGAACTGCTCCGGCTCCTCGCTTCGGAGGTCCCTCCTTTGATTTTTAATTTTACTACTAGGAATTTTTCAGTTTTTCTTCTCTGAAAACTATCAAAATTGCCCGTTATTGTTTTGCTTACGACAATAGTTAAAAATGACCTTCTTTTTTTTTTTTCAAAAAGTAATGGTGATTCTATTTCTATGATAATTCCACAAAATTTTTGATTTTTCATTGTCGGAGGTTCCTCCGGAGCCTTTTTAACCTTGCCGGAGTCGGAGCTGGAGCCGGAGGCATTTTTTTTTCAAATTTCCGGAGCCGAAGCCGGAGGGACTAGACCCCTCCCTCCGGGATCCCAGCTCAATCTTTGTGTTGGAACTGAAACCAGTTTCAAGCTAGAAAGAACGTTGGTATTCGATTTACACACAAAGGCCACAAAGCGTTGCGTTTGTAGTGGTGAACTAGTGAGGGTAGTTTGACAGAACAGTACCAATGTAACGTAGTACCACTATCTAATGGGGGTAAAGGGGTAGTTACGGCAATATCTCTAGTCTCTACACGCAAACGACTATGCATGTCAGAGTTGGCAAAGTTCGTGAACGTTTTGAAAATGAACGCGAACGCGTTCGCGAACGAGCCTTTTTTTTTGAACGTGAACTGAACGTGTTCGTTTTTCAATGAACGTGAACTGAACGCGTTCTTTGAATTTGATTGATGAACGGCGTTCACTCCACACAATCAATACAAAATGGCAAAAATTGCCCATTTTCAGACCTTTTTGCGTACAATTCCAATTAAATAAGCTCTTATTTCTATCACTTTGAATTGAAGTTCTAATACATCACAAATACGTCTCCAAATCCCATCCAAAAAGTTTACTTTTCATTAGATTACCTCACCAAAAACCCTCCAAAAATTTCATTTTTTCATGATTTTTTCTTGATGTGAACGTCTTCGTGAACGCGTTCAGTTCACGTTCAAGTTCACGTTCGTTTTAAATGAACGCGAACTGAACGCGTTCTTTTTTTTCGCGAACTTTGCCAACTCTGATGCATGTGGACAAGTTTTTCACTCGCGGATGTTTCTCCAGTGCTGCGAAATTACGCGAAACAGACTTGTCTTTTTTAAGAATGAGGATGGATGGATGACAAAAATTCGCAGACAGAACCAAATTTTTGATCACTTCCCTGAGTAATTTCATGGTAGTGAAAAAAAAAAAAAAACATCATAGACGCACTCAGAAATTCAATTTTTTCTGAAAAACTGGGAATTAATTGAAAAACCAGCGATTTTTGATGAAAAATTAGTAAAAAATTATCAATTTATGAAAAATCATGATTTAATCCAAAAATTTGATAGTTACGTAGTTTTCTAGAAAATCTCAAGTTTCAGACGTAATAAAACCATGTTTAAGTTCAATCACCTTAAATTAAGAAAATGGCCACCGACTAAAATTATTGAAAGAGTAATATGGCGAGGCGATTTTATTTTCAAGCAACTAGAATAAAATAAGGCCAGAAACGAAAAAAAAAAAAACTGTTTTCGTAGGATCTAGGTGAAATAAGTAGGTAAGTAGTAAGTACTTACAATAAGGGGATTGCAAAGAAATCAAAGTTTTTAAAAAATGGGTCGTAATTACCTTGCTAAAAGGAAATATTTTTTCCCCAGCAATTTTTTTTTCAGTCTGCCAACTTTTTTCATTTGAGGAGAATTAACAAGTTTTTCTATACTAGCATGGCCACGTTCTCCCCCCTCCCCCCCATTCGCTAAGCCACCATTCGAAAGTCTTTAATCCTATATCTAATATTTAATTATCTGAATGAGAAAGAAAGAGAATTCTCACTATCATTTTGAAAAGTAATCATGGATTCAAAGTAATCAAACCCGAGCGAAGTGAGAGCGAATATTTTTGAAAAAAAAAAAAAAACATCCAAAAAGTAAATTTATCTATTTTCCAACTACATACGTAATTACGTACATATTTTGGTACCTATTGAAAAGGAGATTAAATTTTCAAGCCTTATTTCTCATTACTTATACGTAAGATTTCACATACCCGAGCAAAGCAAGGGTTGAGGTTTGAAAAATTGCAGATCTCCACATGGAAAATAATTCTATTTTTAATGGTTTTCTGAATGAAAAATTCCATCATTTTGGTAAAAATTTTGTCCTTTTCGAAATTATTCTACTTAATTTCGTATTTTTTTTCTTTCGTATTTTCGATTAAAAATTGAAAAGCTGTTTTTTTCTCATTTGGTGTTTTCGTGCTACTTTGACATTCAATTTTTTGATAATTTGGAAAATTTTCACAAAAAACTGTGAACAGACACCTAATTATTTTCATTATTCAGGAGACCATTTTAGTCGCTTGAAAAAAATATGAAATTCACCACATATGTATCCCTCGAAAATTACATACTTACAAAATTTTTTGAGTGAAACACGCGAAAATGATTTTGGGGAGGCTAATTCAACATGAGGGGGGGGGGGGTGGCTTGAGCCCTCATGCCCCCTCTATCTCCGCCTATGCCTAAATCTTCATGTTATAACGTCCGTGTAACAGGAAAAGAGAAAATCACGCGTCTTTCCTTATTCAAAACACTCACCTCGTTTTCCGATAATACTTACGTTAGATGAGCAAATAAAATGATTTTGGATAAACTCTTCAACTTTTTCATGAAATTCACTTCGCATCTTTCATTTACAAGTGATAAATCACTGAAATGTAGGTATCAAAAATCGTCGGAAAACAGTTGGAATTGTAGTTGATGAATCAGTAAAGAAAAAAATCGCTGGTAGCCGACTGCGGAAAAAAAAAGATGGAAATGGAAAATGAAATGTCAGTAAAATTTCTGAAATTCGCTGGAAATCAATTGCTGGTTTTCCGTGTCTCATAGTGAATAGGCAGATTCACGATAAACCAATATTTCTGGCCAGCAAATCAAAGGTGTTTAACCCCCAAGAGTTACAACACCCTCAGACCTCTTGTTAATTTTTTTCAAGTACGGAGCTGTTTTTGTCGCAAAATTGAGATAAGTATCTATAAGTACATATATGGGCCTGATACGTAACGTATATCTTCATGTAATACCTATTAGGTACTTACGCATAAATAAAAATATACCTAGTTATGTGCATTGTGCATCGTATTTTGAATGTGGTGAAAGAAGAAGAAGAAGAAGAAGTGAGTATGATTAATCGAAGAAAATCAATGCGAGCATTTCAGCTGAGTATTAAATTTTAAGTAATAAACGGCGACGTAGAAATTCTGAAACTCGCTTATAAAATGTACAAGCGTGCCTTTAAAAGGGTGGCTTTTATGCGGTGTACATTTTATTGTTATTTACGATCCTGTTGCGTGGCGTACCTACGTGTAGATTTTATTAATTATCAACATGTTCACCAGATGTCTGCAGTCTGCCTAAGTGTGAAGGTTGTACAGCTTTTTCAACTGCAGCAAAATGAGCTAGGGTGTAAAGTTTCTATCTACATGTTCCTGCGAACTGCAGTTGGTTTGTTGATTTCCTTCAAGGCTTTCGTAAATGTATTTTTTAACCGTTCGATCCTTCGATCCTCAAACAATTTTGCAGTCGAATAATTTACTGCGACGCGACGCAACGCGACTTGGACATTATGCTAGTCGTGCATACGTAGGTAGTAGGCAAGGCCACACAAAAGGTTACCTACTATATCAATTTTTTGTCAGAAAGGAATACCTATTCGGTTGCTTTTGGGTTTTCTACTTATGATCACTTATATAGTTACCTATGTAGTGGAATCCAAAATCTGAAAATTAGAAAAAACGTTTTGGCGATTTTTTTTTTGGGGGGGGGGAAGGGCGTGGTGGTGGTGGTGGTGGCGGTGATGGTACGAACGTTTACCTGGTATTTCTTACAAAAACTATTTTCTCATATGGCTGAAAATCAGTTGAAACCGCTAAAACCATGCATTATGGCGGAGCTTCATGGTACCGTTTCTGTGAAATTATATGTACTTATACTCTCTAAAATTTGAATCAATCAAAATTGACTGATTTAAATCAGACAGAACTGAGTCTTTGTGGGAATCGGTGAAAAAATTTACCTTTACTGATTCAATCAGTGAATTTTAGTCATTTAATCAAAGAAAATAAAAATTCTCCTAATTAATTACTAAATCAATCGGTGAGGGTTTTTTTTGCCGATTCAAAAATGAAAATTCACTTATTGAATCAGCAAATTTTAACTGAATTCAATCAGTCAATTAATTTTTTTTGATTCAGCGATGACAAATTCACTAATTAAATCAATAATGTTTCACTGATTATGGCAGTTAAATGTCAGAAAATCCGTGGAATTTGACTGAATATCAGTGAATTGATTTTCTCTATTTTATCAGTCAATTTTGGTATTTTAGACTGGATCAAAAATTTAGAGAGTACCTGAACCGTATGCTATTTTGAAATATTGTGCAAAATTAAAGGATACAGAGATCAACGACCAAGTGTGTGTACGTGTAGTAAAACTACTCTCTTAATTTGAATCAGTCAAAAATGCCTAAATTGACTGAAGAAATAAAGAAAATCAAGTCACTGATAATCAGTCAAATTCCACTGATTCCCCAGTTAATCAGCGTCATTTTACTGCCAATCAGTGAAAAATCATCGATTCAAATGGTGAATTTTGATTGTAGGTCGTCAAATAATTTGAATAATTGTGATTTTATTTATACCCGAGCGAAGCGATGGTGAAGCTTTGAAAAATTGAATTTTTAATGGCCATAAACGTGATTTTTTTTTAGTATATTATTGATTTCAAAATTCCTATTTGATGTTATTTTGGGGTGAGGGGGAGGGAGAACATATTCGCAGGCAGTGGCGTTGGAAGCTTTTTTTTTGGGAGAATGAAAATTGAGGAAGAAGACATGAAGTACCGGAAGGAATTTTTGGAGAAAAGAGCCTCCTTCCTCAATGTTACCTAGAAATAATTTGTGAATTGTGATTTTGTTCATGCCCGAGCGAAGCGAGGACGAAGCTTTGAAAAAATTGTGAATTTAATGCCCAGAAAATACATTTTTTCATGGTAGGTACATTCGAGTTATTTATCAAAAAATTTTCGCCCTCGCTCCGCTCGGGCGGTTCTTCTAGACACACAGGTACATCAACAATGTCATTGATCAGAAATCTTTGTCACTCTTTAAGAAACCCTGTTGAAGTTGTTTTTAAAAATCGAAGATTCGGTTACACTTACTGGGAGGTTTGCATACTTTTTCCAACAGAGATTCGGATACACTTTTTTGCACGAGCATTTGGATTGACAGTTATTAATTGGTCGGTTTTAGAGGCACTTGGCAGTGATAACCATGATATGACCGTTCAACCAGTTTTCTTAGATTCTCTGTAAATTTCAGGCTACTATTAGTATCAAAGAAAGAAATCATAAATCAATTCCGATTTTTTTAAGTACTCGTTTTTAATTTTAATTTTAATTTTTTCTGTTATGAATAAATAGAGGCAAAAAGTATTCATTGAGCGCAAATTTTCACCCGACAAAAATATCAGCAGATTTATTGTTAGTGTAAGTCACGTAGTTGTCCCCTCCCCTCCAAACAAGATACAACGCATTTTGGACTGTTGCCCTGGCACAATAGGGAGCTGAAACCTAAAAACTCCCATTTCCCCCCTATTTTTAGATTTTATTTTAGACAAAAAAATCATTTCGCATTCCGGTAGCAGACACTCCCGTGACTTCAAAATATATGTCACATCTTTTGGAGTATGGGGAGCTGAGCCTCCCAGTGTGTGATTTTTTTCTTGACAAATGCCGTTTTTGACGCTGTGATGCCTTTGAACGCGTCATAAGAAAAATCAAACGCAATGTATTGTTTGGGTCATTCCGCTCCGAATGAGCCAAAATTTGAGGAAAACGATTGGCGCGATGATGGGCCGAGACCGTGGTGGAATTTCAAAGTTTACAAAAAGCGCGATTTTCTGCTCCTCTTCCGTTGAAAAATAGGTTATACTCGTAAGTAGGTATGTATCCAAAAACATCTGAAATTTGGGTTGCGATCCACGACGAAAACAAAATCACGAATGAAAGTTACGAAATTTGAGTAATTTTAACCTATTTTGAGTGTCACATTGGGTCAAATTTAGTGTATTTTCCAATGATTGGAATGTGACCTACGAAAGTTGGGTAGAATCTTGTTAGAAATTCAAAA
This sequence comes from Pseudococcus jackbeardsleyi, assembly GCA_038380155.1. Classification (NCBI taxonomy): domain Eukaryota; kingdom Metazoa; phylum Arthropoda; class Insecta; order Hemiptera; family Pseudococcidae; genus Pseudococcus; species Pseudococcus jackbeardsleyi. The sequence continues at coordinate 67,918,010 of CM076239.1, read as the reverse complement.
ATGACATCCAAAACTCATCAAGTAAACATGATCGAAATACGCATTACCCTTACCCATCCTGTAACAAAAACTACCTATTATTTATTGTTCGAACATGTGGTTTTTTTTTGGCTTTTGTTTATTTTTTTTTTTAAAGATCTCGTCACAAAATAAAGAGACGATGGTGAAAAGTTATAGTATATTGTAACTGCGCGGACGTATAGGACGCTGGACAAATTTGAGCAATCGGTCGCGAATTTGATTTGGAAAATTTTTCATCTGCAGATGATTTTATGAGGTGGAAAAACGGATGTGGTGTGGCCGTGGCGCGGCGTTGCGCAGCGCGCACGGCGGGTGGTCGCCGATTATTTAGTATCGGGCGACGATTTGGTGCTTTTTTTGCGACTGCTGGTCAGATATTTCAAGGCTCGACGCTTATCTTGGATTTGCTGGTCCATTCGTTGACGTTTTGTACTCGTGCTGCGAGGAGTGTTGCCGACATTCGTATTGACGGCGGCGTCGCGATCAATTGAGGACGTTGACGACGATGTGCCGCCATTTTTCTTTCCAGCCTTGTTGCTTTTGAACCAATCGCTTTTGAGTATTTCATTTTTAGTCGCCATAATTGCTAAGCTGATCGCGTTGATGAAAACAAGATCTAGTATCATAATGACGAAGAAAATGACGAGTATGATTTTCACTATTCCCATGGCTCATTTGGGTAGGTTAACGTTGTGTTGCGTTGCGTTGCGTTGCGTTGCGTCGCGTCGCGTCGTGTCGATTAGCCTCTAACGTAAGAGCTTGAATTTTATCGACGGCGGCGTGGCGCTCGTAACGACGACGACGGCGTTATTTCGTCTTTATTCGAATTGCTTGGAAATGCGATATTCTTTTTAGCTCTCGTGTAGTATGTAGATAAGTAAAGCCCAGACATGCACCAGCCGCCAGGCAGCCACGGCTGCGGCTGAACGAAAACGTAAACGTAGGCACATAGGTACCTATACATATTTCGATCGAGCTTACAAGACTAATATTTCAAGCTTGACCATCAGATCGTATGTAGAGTGTAGGATACCTACTACATGCTTACATATACCGTAGGTACGCGCGTACGCTTACCTCTACCTAAGTACATAGACATAAAAATACCTAGGTACATTAGGTTGGATCGCGAAAAAAACAAAAACATACCTCGGGTTTAGACCAAATTCGCTGGGCTTGTTGGGTCACCATCGGAGACTACCCAAAAAAATTTTGAGCCCCCCAGCTGACGAGGGAGGAGAGCTAGGGGTTCTCAAAGGGCACCTCCTTAGTGTAACCAACTGCGACTTGTGATATTCAAATTTCTGCAATATTTCTGATTACTACACTATTGGTATGTGTATGTTACAGCCACTGTTGTCAATGGCTAAGAATTTTAGCTAATGTCGTTTTACCGACTCAGGTACTAAATTCGTTGACGCGATCAGATATATTTATTAGGGTGGAGTGAAAAAAAAAAAAAAAAAAAAACATATCTTGGATTTCGACCAAATTTGATGAATTTGATGAGGTGGTTTACTTTGAGTGGGAGACTTCCCAAAAAAAATTTGAGCCCCCAAGGGGCAAGTGGAGGGGAGCAGGGGGTGCTCAAAGTGCACCTCCATTTGAAGAAAAAAAACGATGTTTTTTGTATTTTTTTAGTCAAAAAAAAATTGCGTGAGAGGCTGTCGTAGCACTAAAAAGTTGCGATTTGAGTTTCTACGTCTCCCTGAACCATCGCCATCCTTCTCCGATCAAAACTCAGAGCGCTACCAGGGGGTTGAAAAGTTGCGGATTGCAATATTCCAGTAATACGAAATTTTCGCGAAGCTGAAATGATTTTTTTTCGTCGGGGAATTGACTGAAAATTTTTTTTAACCACTAAAAGTAAATATTGAAGAAAAAAATTGAAAATTTTATACACCAGTGCAGCCAACAGCGAATCGTAAAATTCCAAAATACAGAATTTTAGGTATATCTTTAAAGTGATCATTTTTTCGCCAAAAAATATTATGTATTTTTTTTTTCAATCACCAAAAGTAAGTATAGGTATTTTTGAATTTTTTGAAAAATTTTGTATGTCAGTGCAACCAGTTACAAATTGTGACGTGCGACATTATGGAATTTACTGGATAAAAAATTTCATTCTTGATCGACGTAAATTCCACAGTGTCGCATGTCACATTTGGTAACTGGCTGCACTGACATACTAAATTTTTCAAAAAAATTTCAAAATACCTATACTTACTTTTGGTGATTGAAAAAAAAATACATAATATTTTTCGGCAAAAAAATGATCAATTTAAAGATATACCTAAATTTCGTATTTTGGAATTTTACGATTCGCTGTTGGCTGCACTGGTGTATAAAATTTTCAAATTTTTTCTTCAATATTTACTTTCAGTGGTTAAAAAAAAAATCGTTCAATTCCCCGACAAAAAAAAATCATTTCAGCTTCGCGAAAATTTCGTATTATTGGAATATTGCAATCCCGCAATCCAGCGCGTATTCTAACATGCAGCTCCACACATCTTGTGCAGCTCCAAAAAAAAATGTGCAGTTGAATATTTTATCAATTTTTAATATAAGTACAGTAGAACCTCGATTATCCGACCCTCGATTATCCGATTTCTCGATTATCCGAGCATAAAATTCTATCCGATTTTACTCGATTATCCGACTTCTTTTAAATTTAGCTCTTTTTAAGCTCGACAAACATATTTTTCAGCTTAAAAATATCACAAAATACATTATTTTCTGTCCTTCAACTATGATTTTTCAAAAAATAATGAACAATCCTGAATCAGATAAATTACTTACGTGAAATTCCTGTCTTTTTGAGTGAGTGAAATGAATTTCATGAAAAATTCATGATTAATTCACTGATATTTCAGTCAAAAATCACAGATTTCTGATGAAATGCACATTTCATCAGAAATGCAATTTCTCATCAAATTTTACTGATTCAGATTTGAAAAATTAGTACCTAAATTCATTGCTTGTCCTGAAAATCTTGCATTTCGTCAATTTTTCTTTGCTCAAAATCTGTACATATTATGAAAATACATCTAACTACACCACTCTAAGTACATAATTCCTTTTCGATTTTTACGGATTCTATTTTTTGAATTTTTTGTTGGGAGTTGTTTTTTTTTCAAATCCGAGTTTTATATCTTATTTGAAAGTTCATGCATGCCAAAAATGTTTTAAAAATTTCAAGTAAACTCATTAATTACATTTTTTTTCCTGAAAAAACTGAACTTTTTGGTTATCCGACTTTTTCGCACAACCGAGTTTTCCCCGCCCCAATTAAATCGGATAATCGAGGTTCTACTGTATGTATTAAAACGACGAAAAAATCAACAAAAATTTCATAAAATTACGTGAGGTAATAACATAAAAATTCAAACGAATATTATTTTTTCTTTGCCTTTATACTCATTTTTGAATCAAACAATAACATCGAAAAGTGACCCACATTCTGTTGAGAGTTCAAATTAGTAGGTATTTGTACATTCCACTCTCTTTTCTGAATCGCATCAGATATGGATGTTCAAATCCTCAAAACACGAAAAAAATGTTTTTTGAGGGTTGAAAACTCCATTTTTTTTTTAGAGCATCACCCTCGTTTCGCTCGACCATGAACAAAACCATAATTGTATAAATTATTTTAGGCGAAAAGGCGAGAGTCTAATCTTTTTTGCTCCCTTCCTCGAAATTCTTTCCGATATTCCCAGTTTTGGTACTCATTTTGCCCCCTTCCAAAATCAGCTTCGAATGATGCCACTCTGATCAAAGTCTCTTCATCTTCCACTATAATTATTCACCTTTTCAAAAATGAAGGTATTGTAGGTGCTCGAGGCGTACCCAAGAGAAGGGGCTCAAAGAGCTCGAGTCTCCTCCTTGAGCTCGAAAAAATTTTATCACAAAAATGTAAAAAAGTGCAATTTTTTTCTTTCTGTATAATATTTTTAAGCAAATTTTCACCCCCTGGCTTCGCTCGGATGGTAATTTATTTGTTTTATTTTGAAAATTGATGATTTTTGACAGAACTTTCTGTCAAAAACTTCTGGTTTTTCGATCAGTTCTAGAATTATCAAAAAAAAAACAACAATTTTGACTGAAAAATCAATATAAAATAACTGATTTGAAATTTGACCACTTCCTCATATTTTTTTGGAATCTTGAGCCACCCTCATCCCCTTAATTATGGGAACAAAAAAAACGAAAAAAAGTTGTTAAAGAAACCATGACTGTGCAGCTCCAAAATTTTCTTAGAATTCGCCCTGCGGCGCAATCCGCCACTTTTCTTTTCAACCCCCTGGTAGCGCTCTGAGTTTTGATCGGAGAAGAATGGCGATTGTTTAGGGAGACGTAGAAACTCAAATCGCGACTTTTAAGTGCTACGACACTAGCCTCTCACGCTTTTTTTTTGACTAAAAAAACACAAAAAACACCGGTTTTTTTTCGAAAGGAGGTGCACTTTGAGCACCCCTGCTCCCCTCCACTTGCCCCTTGGGGGCTCAAATTTTTTTGGGAAGTCTCCCACTCAAAGTAAACCACCCCACCAAATTTGGTCGAAATCCAAGATATGTTTTTTTTTTTTTTTTCACTCCACCCTAATGCATACATACATACCTACATACGTACGTAAATGTGCGGGCAATGTAGAAATAAAATAACGCATGTATACTGTGCGCGGCTACCTTTACAAGAATGCTTATGCGTTCGCTGAAAACGAATTTTCTTTCTCTATTATCCGTAAGTACTTGCTTTATCAGCGATGTTATCAATCAAGTACTACGAGTACGCGTACCGTACGGTGCGATAACGGAGTAATGTACTCGTACCTAAGTATCGAGTACGGTTGCGTTATACCTATGTAGGTATTATACGTATACGAGTAGGTAGTAGGTATACCTACCTACGTGATTAATTTTTTTTATTCGCAATTCGAAAAGAAACGCGCGATGTGCGCTGTGATTGTGTGCGACTGTGTACGTGTACGTGTACGTAATATACGCGATTGCGATGTATTGTATCGGTTATGGTAATAAACGAAAAGACGACGATCATCACGCAGCCTCGTATGGGGCCTACAACCAAGATCTTTATTCGGGCGGTAAGTTATTGTCGATATACTCGTATGTACCTAGACCTACCACCTACCTAGCTAGTAGCTCTAGCTATGTACCTACTTGTCAAGTAGGCACGTCAGTCGTAGCGTCGCGTCGCGTCGCGTCGCGCCGGCTAGCGACTGCTACGATGCGATGTAAGAGGCTAATTTACACGGCGCGTCGGCGTCGGCGTCGCGTCGTTCAAAATTCTTTGGTCCTCTCGGGAGATGAAATGCTGCTGTACACGCGCGAGTCGAGTCGAGTCGAGTCGCGTCGCGTCGCGTCAGATCCCAAATGGGAATACCTAATCGATGGTGTATGTATGTACGTAGATGTAGGTCCTGCTGATGCATGTATTGTACCCATACTTTACTTACTTCTAATGCACTGTTCCCACTTCCCACACGTTGCCGAGCGAAAAGCATCGCTATTTGCTACGCACGTGGTGTGCCTACATGTGGAATGTGGTCCGTGGCCCGTGGCCCGTGGCCCGTCAAATGTACCGAATCATCGCAATTATTGCGTTGTACTTACTTGCGGTACAACGACGACAAGGAACCCGCTTTCTCCGACTACATATACTCCGAGTCGAAGTGAACAGTGAAGCTCTTTTACGAAGAGCAGAGCATTATTATCGACGAAGCCTGTGGCCGCTGACCGGCGCGGCGAGCAGCCAAACTTGGCCTTTCCATGTATAGTAAGACTAGTTTTTCACAAGCTGTGGCCGCCGTCTGTTCGACGCGGCGCGGCGACGCCACGATGACAATTCCTAGGTACTCTCGTTCGTCTCTTCTTACTGGCTCGTACTTACTTACTTACTTACTTACTTACTTACTTACGTCTCATTCGCTGTAAAAATGGAAAATATGGTTCCATTTTTACCTACGCGTCGTTTTCGCGCCACTTTCTACCCAGCTTACGTTAGTTGACGAGTCGCGCACAGTCCAAGTTGAAAGTGCTCAAAAACTTTCGAATAGCACAACACTCAGCCTCGGCGCCTGCCTTTTAAAGGTTAGACAAACATGCGTACTTGAATTCGGATTAGGTTGCGGTTGCCTACTCATCCATATTGCTCAAACGTAGCGCAGTCGGCTATGTGAAACACTCCGCCGCGCCGCGCCGAGGCCGCGTCGCGCCGGCGTCCCACCTGTGCCGCCGAGCAGCAAAAAACCGAAATCATTGCCTCCTTCGTTGGGTCGAGAATGTTAGGTCGCGTCGAATGCTCGATAACTAGAAAATTTTTTCGTTTCCAACGTGCTTTTTGTACCTATAAATTTTCGATTGAAACTTGCACCACGTTGTCGTTGCACCTCGTCGGCGCGATGTACGTACGTAGGTAGGTAGGTAGGTATGTATACCTACATAACCTGCCGTTCGTTTAGCTGATGATGATGATGATGATGATGATGATGATGATGATGATGACGGCGATGGCGATTTCGATGGTTACGACATCGACATCGCCATAGAAAACCCCGCCTAACCTTGAACGATGGTTCTTGTTTCTTTCTTTCTTCTTCTTCTTCCTCTTCTTCTTTTTTGCGCCCTTACATCGAAGAACAATGCCAAATGAATAGCGCGCTATGGTACCTGTTGAGCCGTCGATGTCGTTAGCATCGCGCGCGGCCAACCTTGATAGAATCCCTATCTAAATACTTAGTTTATTAGAGATAACACTCGAAACAATATTACCATTACTCGAGTAGGTACGTTCAATCGAACAATCGCAGAATTGCGCCTTGAACCGAGTTTCAGATTACGACGTGACGCGACGCGACGCGGCGCGACTACGGTTGCTTTTTGATTAATACATATAAGACGTATATCACGTACCTACTACCTATTCATGTAGGTACATAGGTAGCTTAGGTAGTACGTCTACGTACCATATACCTACTGGGTAAGTACCAAGTACCTACGTTGGCTCGTAACGGAGAGTAAATGATGTAAATCTCGATCGTACGGACTTGAAGAACACGTTGCATCACCGCGCCGCGCTGTCGCGTCTTGCCAAAGGCCAAAGGCTTCGCCAAAGATGAACATTTGGTTTGGTGTAGCATAGATTAGGAATACTACGTATATTATATGTATAGGTACGTAGTATTCTTAATCTATGTGGTGTAGTGCACTGTACGCGGTGTGTCGCGATGAAAACAGGCCGGACCGTGCCCGTCGCTGGCGGTGCGGCGCGGCGGTGGTAGCGGCAGGGAAAGAGCTGGACAGAGAATGCTACGAATGGTGCGGTGCGGTGCGGTGCGGTGTTGATAGAACTGCGTGTCGTCGAAATCGCAGGCGACCAACGACCAGTAACTGAACGTGAAAATTTTTCCAACGCTGAAATTCCAACGCAAGGGTGAGAAAAATGACGATAAAACTGGTAGAGAATTTTCGCTCGGTGGTGCGTGCAAATTGACCGAGTGAGTAGAGTACCTATGTACTACCTATGGATGGAGGCGAGCGGACGAAGGGCGTGTTATAAAATTTCGTTTACCCTCGTATTCGCGTGACTTGGTTCTTTTTTCAAATTACCTAAAAAATGCTCATGCCTATTATAGGTAGGTACGTCTATGTATGGGTACCTAACACCAACGTTATTATTATTATTATTCTTATCATTATTATTATTATTACGTATTATTATTATTATTATTATTTTATTCGACGCGAACGAACGCGATTTTTGTACCGACCGACCGACCGACCGACGCAACGTGTACCTACCTACCTATGTAAAAGGATTACTTTTTCTCAAAGGCGAGTGTCGGGGCACCTACTTATGTATGTAATGTATACATTTACGGACTGCGCAGCGTCGCCTAGCTGCCTGCTACCGAATAGTTATCCGCCTTTTTCTTGTTTGTTTTTCGTTTAATTTTTATGAAATCAACTTTTCAACTTGGCCGATTGACGATGAGTGATGGACGAGGGTAGGTAGGTAGGTAGGTAGGGAGGGAGGGAGGGAGGTAGAGGTACTGAAAAGACGCGTATGACAAACGCGAACGTAGGTAATGGCTACATGTACATACGTAGACGTACTATGTACATATACCTTACCTATTTCCTATTTACTCATGTAATAAAGGGGAAAATGGAAGACGAGAAAAATACGTATGGTATCGAATTTATCACTCCTTTGAAATGTAAGCTAGGTATAGATAGGTAAGTAAGTAAACGAAGAGGCTTAGATACCGTGATGTAGATGTAGGTACCTACATTGTACACTATTAGGTACATTTCTATGCATTACAGACGCAGACGGGTGCATATTTTTCAACGATATTAATTGTGCAAAATTATAGTCTTGTGCTGAAACGTTTGTCTCGCGGTAAAACTCCAACGAAATAGAAAATCGTGTCGAATTTCAAAACGCGTGCCGTCGTCGCGTCGCTGATTCGTCGTCGTTTCTCATTTCCGTTTTGTTGAGACGACGCGCAACGTAGTTCAGTGTCTTAACAATATTTTTCAAACTACCCTGGCGTACGCGCGTGGTTTTTTTGTTTTTGTTTTTGTTTTTTTTTTCGTGCGGTGCGGTGCTTTTCCGGCAGCTGGGCATATGTGGCTTACGAGATAAACGCAGTACCTACCTAATTGAAATATACCTACCGATGATGTATGTAGGTACATATAATGTAGGTACAAGGGGTAAGTCTATCAGGGTGTCCTTTGAATTTTTTTTCGATTTTTCGACGGAACCCCCCCCTCCCCCCCCCACCCTAGTTTGGTTCCACCACTAGGTAGATGAGAAAATAACGCGCAAAAATTTTCAGTCCGATTGATGCATGTTAACTCGTGCCTCAAAGCTCCACTGCTGGCACGCGGCAACAACGAAACGCTCAAGTTACTCCTACTGACTCGGCGGCTCAAAGTTAAAACTTACGATTGGGTACGGCGATTAGAGGTGAAAATTGCATCCCGAAAAGGAGGGTAAAAATTCGCCAATAGGTACAATACATAGCTAATTTGTAATTCGTAGGTGGTCGTGTTATCTAATTATGTAAGTAGGTATGTGACGCTCACCTGTTGCACGCAGTCGCGTCGCGCTCACACGGAACACGTGTCCGTTGATGTAGGTACCGCTAAAGCTGCGTCAACAAAAATGAACATATAGGTAGCTAATCGAAAACACTATACTGCAAACGAAGCGTAAACAAATCTCACACACGCACACGTATTACTACAATACGTAAGTATACGACACATACCTCCTACCTACTTAAGTACCTACCTTTATTCATTATTGACGTTTTGCTTTGATTAAGTAATAAGATGGCGACCACTGTAAGCCCCTCAATATCCCTCATTATCCAAAATATTGAGAAATACCAATTTTCGGAAAAAAAAATTTCTAGAGCCTCATTTTTGTGTGAAATAATTTAAAACTTTCATCGAGTAGGTACCTATTCCGATCATTTTGCGATTCGCCCATGCTATTCATATACTTTGACTTTCCTCTCGCCAGTTGGTTATGCACATAGGTACCTACCTACCTACCTACCCACATAAATTATTATTTCGAGTACGCGTTGATACATAAAAGGAAAAAAAAGGTCAAAAATGAAGCGCGCGTGTCTGAAAATTTTTTTTTTTTTTTACTTACCTATACGAATACGAAAGATTATTTTAGATACTTAGGTATTAGTTGGTAATTTTAAATTCAATTCAAAAGCGATCCGCGCTCTTCGTTATTCAGGCCTTTTTATTTATCGCTTCAATGTTGAAAACATCCCATTAGAACCAAACACGCGCTAAACATTTCCATCGTTTGAAAAGAGGACGCGAGTTTCTATTCGATTTTCACATCAGATAGGTCGGTAGGTAGGTACATACTTTGAGACGTGGTTTCAGGAAAAGGGCCAACCGCCATCGCCAGGAGCTGGATCTCTTGTCCAAGCGCCTGAAAATAAATGGTGCGGATTTTGACGCGAGAATATGGTCTCCCTCTCCACGGTCTCCAGTTATCCATAAAAGTGCCCAGCGTGCGACGCGACGCAGAACATTCCAAAACTTTTGCGCTACATGTTGATGTTGAAAAAGAATTTGAAAAGGCTCCCGCAAGAGTCTCGTGCTGTAAAAGTTAAAAATTCAGATATTGTAGCAAGCGAAAATAAAAATTGCCATCATTCGCACATTTTTGAAGTTCTCCAAACAACGAACGTTTTTGTTTGATTTTTTTTTTTTCACAATACGATCAATATTTTTCATAGGTATTAAGTACCTAATACAACATCCCTAAATATATCTCTCTGGGAAGGATCGTGTCTCGTCTGGTCTCTCTGGTTGATTCGGCTCGGCGCGGCGGGGCGTTTACTTTTGCGTGTGTATATACGACTACGAGTGCGAAGGGTGAAACAGGTTTCGCAAATTCGAATTTTTATTTTGCTGGGTAGTGTTTTCGAACTTGATGCGCTTACCTATATGTTGGTTGCTGATTGAACAAGAAAAAATTGCATTCTCCGCATGATGGGTGTTGAAAGTAGGGAATTTTCAAGTGTACATTCTAGCTTACCTCAATCCCCTTTCTCCATCCGCAGCTCTCATTGTCCCTGCGCTTTTAAGTTAAACCGCAGGTTTGTCTTTGTACCCATATGCCTGCCGACAGGATTTTATTATGAGGTAGCAAGACAGCCACTCAGACGAACTTTAACTCTGATTTACGTACTTATTCGTATCCTACTCCCCCCCCCCCAAAAAAAAAAAAACAACATGTTAATGAATTTGAATAAGTACCGTATTTTTTTTACTGAAACTGACGTTTTTCAAAATAGGTGGAAAAAATCCAACTATCCTCAACTCTGTTCGACCAAGTTCCATTTTTTAAAAAATATCTTCGACACAGTTTCCTTTCAAATTTTTGAAAATTCAAAGAAGCAAAAAAGTAAAGCAAAACGAAATTCTTAAAAAAGGATATACTTATTTTTCTTCAGTCTTTTTTTTTCTGATTTCTTCAAAGAAGGACGAAGTAAGCAATGGCAACACTCTTGATGACTGTTAATGTCAAAAAATTGAAAAAAAAAAAAATGAAAATTGAAAAATGGTGTACCTATAGGTAGGTACCTACATTTTCTAAAATGATTTCCCGAAGTTTAAAATTACGCCAATGAAAAATTTTTCGCTTTTCACATCACACAAGCTCTTTGAGACTTCTTACGAAGGGTGAAATCATTTTTTTCCATTCTGATGATATCCATGCCGGACAGACTTTCTCAATCAAAAATTTTCTATTTTTATCACTTTCATTAGGTACCTACTTTTTGTTTTCTACAATTTCAAAAATTAAGCCCAAAAATAAGAAAAAAACTGGAATACCTAAAATTTACGAGGTAGCGACCGGCTACCCTCTGCCGGCGGGCCTGTATTGTAGGTATTTGTACCTATTCGCACTGATCAACTGCTGCTAACGTACGTTCGTTGTACCGTTGTACGTTAACGGCATCATTAGATAACAATTTGAAAGACCTAATTATTGCATCAGACTCGGGAAAAAAGTGTCTGTAAGTACAGCCTAGAAATGTTGGATATCGGGCTCTTGGTTGATTTAATCTCGCGAGTGTCCGAAAATTGTCGAGTATATACCGAATATGTACCTACTTGCATGTAGGTAAGTATTATGTTATTGGCTTCGCTTATGCTACCTAATATATGTAGGTATAGGTATGTACTTGACAGTTTTCGGTCTCGGGTCTCTCAGTGGGAGGTAGGTCTAGGTACAATGTACGTAGTACGTAGACGTACTTACATGAACAGTTGGACACTCCTCTTTTCATTTACCCAGACGTAGGTATGTACGCATTTTTTTTTTTTTTTTTTGAAATTTTAAACGATAGCTTGGAGATGATGATGATGATGATGAGGAGGAGCAGGAGGAGGAGCAGGAGGAGAAGGTAACGAAATTTGCTAAATATGTCGGAACAAAGGGTCGTGATGCCGGTTGCAACGTTGCATGAGTAAAAGAGATAGGATACCTTTGCACGGCTTGCAAGGAACACCATCGGCAAAAGCTGGAAGAAGGAATTACGCTTGATCGTCTAAATCGTCGGTCGAGTGGACGTATTGTTAGTTTTTCTCTTGTTTCGCGTATGCGTATCTACATTTCTTATTCGAGTGCATGTGTAGGTACATCGAGCAGCTACCCGGTTGCCTTTTTTTCAACGCAAAAGTGGTATAGGTACCTACAGTCAAAGTACCTAGGTAGGTAAGGATGTAAGTAATATGTAACACGATACAATGTGCTGCGCAGATTTGGTTCTGGCGCTGGGCGCTGGGCGCTGGCTCTGGCTCTGACTCTGCGTCCAAGTGTGAAGTCCGAGGCCGAGTCCGAGTCCGAGTCCGATCGAAATTGATGGTTGGTTGCCAAGAGTTATAAACTAGAATTACCTACCTTTACCTATGTGTATGTAGGTATTATGGCGTACGCTTGCCTGTACGCCTGTATACCTATACCTATACCTATACGTATAGACCTATCTACAGTTACATTAATACGGTTCGAAATTGGAGCAACGGAGCAATCGAGTACGAGTAGTCGAGCAATCTAAATTCGAGAATCGAGTTGTTTTTGACCTTTTGTTGTGTTTTGTTCTGAGTTACCTACATCCTATATGTACCTAATGTACCTAGCTACGTCTACATGTAGGTTAGGTACTTACAGATTGTACATTTACGTACTTACATATGTATGTAATGTATACGTATAGGTTTATTACTATTAGGTTTAGGTATGTACATGTAGGTAGTTGTTGATGTCGATTGCGATATGATATTTGAGCATCGACGCAGTCTTGGTCGATTGTCGATTGCGCTGGCGCAGGTGCCGTGCTGGTTTAGTGGTGTGTGGTGTGTGGTGTGCGGCGTGGACTGTGACTGTGGAAGTGGAGTGAACCGAGTGATGAGTAAACGTTTGGCGGTTGTGCCGTTGTGGTTGTACGGCGCGGACGTGTTTAAGTTTAACGCTGTCGCGCATCCGTCGATTGGTTCGAAATCTTTGTTCGTTTCAGGTTTCAGGCTTTACCATTTAACCATTATTTTATTTAACCAGCATTAATACTTACGTTAGTTGGTTAGTTAGTTAGTGCAATGCCATCAGCATCAGCGGTGCGGTACGAAGAACGTGCGCGTTCGTCTTTCGTCTTCGTTTTCATTTTCCCCACTTATTTTTCGTTTCTCGCAAAACGCAAAACGCAATTCGTAATTTTTTCGTTTGATTAAGGTGAAATTTCTACCGATAATTGAACGAACGAGAACGAGTGTTGGTGTTCGGTATTCGGTATTCGGTATTCGGTATTCGGTATTCGGCAATCGGTTGTTTACTTTGCGTATCTTATCGGCGCGGCGTGTGTTGTGTGCTGTTTATGTTTATACCTACTTTATGTGTGCCGATTGATATTGTGACGAAATCCATATTCTTCTACACATTAGATACAGTACTTACATATACTCGCTTGCTTGCGTATTCACTTAGGTACTTACTTACTGTATGTTGGTAGAGGTACTTACGTGTTACGAGGAACCTACATCTACCTATGTACATTATACATACGTACGTAGATAGGTATAGCCTTGTCGAATGTGTTGCCTGTTCACGTACACGTATACGGTGCCTATGTACCTAACCTACTAATTCGGTTTTCGGTTAATCTTTACGCCGTATCTACCTACCTACCTACCTACCCTACTTACCAGAAAATATGTACCTACATCCTGTGCGGTGGGGTGCAGTGCAGTGCAGTGCAGTGCAGTGTTCGGTGTGATCAACGTTATATGTATTGTGTAGTGTACCTACCTATCTATCTATCTACCTATAGGCAGTGTAGTATTCTTAATCTATGGCCACCACCTGTGTCCGGTTCATTCGTATAAATTCGTTCGTACCAGCCTACCCTACCCTACCCTACCCTACCCTACCTACCTACGTAGGTACATATATGTACTACGTGCGTCGCTCGCGTGCGTTATATATATTTCGTTTTTTGTTTTTTTTGTTGTTTTTTGTTTGTTTTTTCGAAAAATCGGTCGTGTCGTGTCGCGTCGCGTCGCGCCGCACCAACACCAGCAAGAGCACAGTTTTTTTTTTTCGCAAATTTCCAAATGATTCGGCGGCGTCGTTGAAGCACCAGCAGACTAAACATTGACATGTCGAGCCCGGTGTGTCTCGGTCTCGGGCAGCCTCCTTTGCCACCCAAGAAGTATTCCAAGGTGTCCATATTGCAGAATTTTTTGAGATCCGACAAAAACCACTCGTCCAAACTGTTACGAAGGTATTCGTTGCGTAAGAAACATCCGGATCGATTTTCCTGCACTTACCAGAGTTTCGGTAAAGATTTGTACGAAGGTGGCTCCGTTTCCATTCGTAGCGCCGCAAAAACTAACGGCTCCGCCGCCGCCGCCGCCGCTGCCGAAAAAAGTACGAGATTCGCCGGCAAATTCCCGTACTCGGATTTCTGCGAAAGTACGACGTCGTTGTCGGGCGCCGGAAGCCGGCGCAATTCGCTTAATTCGGTTTTCACCATCTCTAGGAGCCATTCGGACGGCAATCTGTCGTCCGTTTCGGACGACGCGGCGGCCATCTTCGCCAACAACGCGAATCAACGAAACGACGAAAACGTCGACCACCGGCGCACCTTTCACGATACCACCATCACCGCCGCCACCACCGTACCCTGTACGCTCGGCGAACAACCAACCAGCCTTAGCAAATATTTTCGCGCCTTGAGCGGTAGCTGGAAAAATCTACTCAATCGTAAGTCGACGAATGTTCTGCAGCTTTTCTCAACGTACTTACCTACTTACTCGTATATTGTAACTACCTTACCTACCTGTATCTAGTACCTATCGTACCGCGACTGTCTGGCTTACCCGTTCGCGCGATCGTAGGACGTAGGTATACGGTATAGGTAGGTAAATTCGGGCTCGATCGATGTCGACTCGACTTGAAATATGTCGCGGTGAAAATTTTTTAGGCATCTTCAGAAAATTTTGTAAGTTTTCAAGATTGAACTGCATACCTACCTACCTACCTACCTACCTACATACCCATTTATAACATTGAATTTTATTGAAAAACGTTATGTGTACGTACGTAGTAAAAAATTTAACCAAGTAGATACATAATGCCACTTCTGGAATATGTGACAAAAATTAATCCTTTGATTCTAAGTAATAGGTACTAAGAATTCTTGTAATTTATTAATCAAAAGTTCTCTTCCTTTAAATATCGCAAAAAATTGAAAACATTTTTGCAAGTTAGAAGTCCTGGTTCTCAAAGAGCGCCCGAATCTCCCGAGGAATGAGGTAGAACCACCCCAAAATGGAATTTATGCTTATAAATCGAAGAAAACGCGATTTAAAAAACCAGGTACCTCTACCTATGTAGTACATATGTTGAATTATGTTGAATTTATTACGAAATGGTCATCTTTATTTTTTGATTAAAACGCGGATTCAGCCCAAAAACACCTCTTGCAAAAACCTATAAGTAAGTATGTATACCTACCTAGTACCTACCTACCAACAGGAAAACACTGGTTGTGACTTGGTGACTTGAAATTCGCGCCAAAGGCAAACAAATGAAAATAGAACATTCTGGTTCGAGGGATTCAATTCCTGGTAAAATTTCGAATTAGAAAACCGAAGTTTATAATTTTTCACCCCTCTCCCCCCCCCCAGGAGGTGACGGTGAGCTAAAAGTGTGAATAAAAAAAGAAGGTATTTGATAGTCATATTTAAATGATTTTTCAGATTAGAAAACAGTTTAATTAGATTCAGGAGGATATTCAGAGATTCTAAATGAATTTCTGGGGTCATTTGGACCCCAAATCAGGTTCAACAGAGGCTTGAAAGGGTCGCCGAGGTCTCCAAGTCGAAAATATCGACTATCGAGTATGATATCAAAATCCATGGTTTTTACGTACACGAGAAAGACCTATTGAACAGGTGGTAGGGAAGGGAGGTTACAAATTAAAATATTTTAATAATTTTCAAGCACGGTGTCAAAATATCATGTTTTTCAACCCCCAGAACCCATTTCTGAGGCCATTTTCACTTCTAACCTCAAACCAGAGCCCATAGAGACAGCATGAGAAGGGGACTGTGGAGAACGATGTCTGTGAATATTATCGAGTGTGGTATTATTAATCCATTGTGGTTTTTTTTTTTATTCGCGGAGTCCGTCTTCGATATACTTTCATCGTAAATCCGAAAAAAAGATCTATGGGGGTAGGTGGTGAAAAAATTTTTTTCATAAATATCAAGTGGGGTATACAACCGCATACTTAATGCATTTAGTTTACCCCTAGCATTTATTTCTGAGATTATTTTCAATTCTAACGCAAAGCGCGACTGTTTGGACTTTGGGACTGGATACAGTGGGTACCCCTTCTTCCCCATGGCCCCAAAAATGAATTTAGAAACTCTGAATACCCGCTAAAACCGAATTCGAATTTTTTCACCACGAAAAACCCTTTAAAATAATTTGACAAAACATTTCGCCTTTCTCTTTTTTTATGCACACTTCTGGCTCGACCTCTCCGCAAGGTGTAAGAATTTGAATAATAGATATTCCCATCCGAAATTTTTCCATCAGGAATCGAATACTGCGAATCAGAAAGTTCTATTTTTATTTCTATGCCTTTGGCATAAATTGTCTAGTCGCCGAGTCACAATCACTCGTTTTCCTATAGATAAGTATAAGGGGGTTTTGTTGGATGTTTATGGGCTAATTCCGCGATTTAATAAAAAAAAAACAACAACAAAGATGGCCATTTCGTAATAAATTTAACGTAGGTAGATTAATATACTAGGTACATAGGTAGGTTAACTATTTTTTTTTTTTTTTTTAAATTGCGCTTACTTCGACTTACCTATCAGCAGAAATTCCATTTTGGTGTGTTTCTGATTTCCTCCTCAGGGGATCCGGAGCTCGTTACTAAACCTATACATATCTATTTTGGACCTAGTGATGTCAAGGAGAATTCGAGGCTCAGGAGAATATTCTCTCGAAACCAAAAATTTCAAATAGCTTGTGGCATATCAAAATAATGGTATTGACGAGGTAATTACTGTTATTGCATCAGATGTCTGATTTTCTTCTATAAAATGTTACTTATTCAATATTATCGACCTTTTTGCAGACTTTTTTTCATTATGATCATTGATCACTTTTTTTTAATTGTGTGAAGGCTGGAGGTATTGGTGTACCTATATGAGTCTTGCATGAGAATATGCGAGAATATGCGCGAATATTCGCGAATATTCTCGAGAATATTCTCGCAAAAAGATTTTTCGCGAATTTGTACATCACTATTTGGACCTAATTAGTTATCAGCGAGTAGGGTGCATACTGATGATTAAAGACCGGAAAAATATTACGTAAATGCATGTATTTCTGTAATTGAAATTATAGCGCATTTAACATATCTTAACGATTCGTGAAATTCTGAGGTGGGGAAACCACATTTTATTTTGCATATTATGACTAAAAACGCATACTTATTTTTGAATATTTCAGACCCGTAGAGAGCATATTTCGACCATTTTCCTCTCTTTTTTTTTGCATATTTTAAGCATTTTCCCAATATCTTCACAAAATTTTCCACTTTTAGCTCTTTTTTTTTTTTTTTGTTAAAATCTCAAACTGTAAAAATGCTAGGTACAATTTTTTTTGAAATTATGAAAAATAATGGAAAAAAAATCTTTTTAAACGTCTAGACATTGCATGGATTTTGATTCTGCGCATAAAATGTCCTTTTCGGGCAAATGGCCGAGTAATACAGCAGGCAATTGTATTGGTAGCGCTATAGTGTTGCTCAGGTGTAAAACACCTTTCCAACGATACCCATATCGAGTATGCATATTTTTGCATATTTGGGGTCTTAAGCGCATATTTTAGCATATCTTAGACGTCTAGAGTGCATTCTAGAGCGCATATTTCTCCGGTCTCTACTGATGATGCAGCGGAAAAAACGTCGCTGTGAAACTCGCGTCGAAATTCCTCGAAACTTTCAACTCGCTCTTGCGGATCACGTAAGAAAGATTTCCAACTTTTTTTGATTTTTTTGGGGATGCTGTTATTCAGAAGATTCTATCTGTCCAAGTTAGAACAACGTGCGTCCTTATGTATATGAATGATGATATTGTTAGTGATGATTTAGGGGTCATTCCATGTCAGTTCAACCACGAAATGGAAAATGGGGGTCTTCGATTTTTTGGATTTTTTGCATGTGTGTAGACCTCAATAAGAAATGACGAATGGCGCGAACCGGAGCTTCCAAAGTCTTTTTGGAGGGCAGCCGCATGACCATGAGCCCTCAAAGTTTTGAAGATAGGTTGGATATGGTCAATTTCGAGCGTGGATAACTCAGAAACGGTGCTTGGTAGAAAGTTGAAACTTTTTCTAATGTGTAAGGCCTTTGATGAGCTTTCTGACGATTTTTTTGAAACCAGTGTTGCCACTTTTTTTAATGCCAAAAATTAGTAAGAAAAGTTGAAAAGTGGTGTTTTTGCATGAAGGACACCTTCAAAAATTCTGAAAAAAATATATATGGTGCAAATTTTTGTGCTGAATAACATATAAAAAAACTGAGATGGCGTTATTTCTTAAACTCGTTTTAAAAAATTTCAAAGTTTATAAGAAAACATAATTTTGTATCCCAAACAGTAAAAGTTTTCTAAATTGGTTAAATTACATCATTTTTACCATATTTTGATCGCATATATTGAAAAAAAGTGGACAAAAAATATTTCTATCGGGCCGATTTTGAATCATATAGGTACCTACACACTGTATAATATAGGCTCATTTCTGAAATTGAAGAACGATCGAGTCCGTTTCCTTTTCCCTACGTATTTCGACGTTTAGGTCTACGGACTTGGTAAATAAGTTTAAAATTCGATCGCGTGAAGTTTTTTTTTCTTTTTTTTTTTTTTGGTGGTGCCTTACGCGGCAGCCTACTTACCTATGCGAGTACCTAGTTTTAAAAAATCTACGTATATATGCCTAAAGTACGATACGATACGATACGATACCGATACGATGCGTTTTTCGTTTACATATTTACATCTACTTACATATAGATAAGTAGATAGTAGGTACCTCTACCTATACGCTGCGCTGCTACTTAGGTACTAGCTACATTACAAAAGTAGGTACCTATGCAATATGCGCGTACCATCTTCCATATGCATATCGATAGTGTTTACGCTGACGTCGACGTCGACGTCGACAATAAAATCAGATTGAAGAACAGACGGCTGGCCGTGGTCGTCGCACCGCACCGCGCCGCGCCGCACGCGTCACGTGTTGAACGCGTTAAACGCAACAGCGCACCCTCAATCCCGATGCATTCACCGTACAATTTACCCTTCACCATTCACCCATTCACCCATTCACCCATTCACCGTCAACTGCATATTTACCATTTACCCGTACCCGCATCTGTTTCAGCCGGTGACTGCTGCGAAGCAAATGCGAGAGCGAGATGCGAGAACTAGGTGGAGGCGAAGGTGGTTTTAAATATAGAGGCCTGCTAATGCTGCGTGCTGTACATATATACATATTACATACACATACTTAGTCGTATACTACGCATTATAGGTGTATAAACAACAATAATGCGCTGATGCGCGATGCCCTGTGATGCGCCGAGGTGCACACTGCACTGCAGGCACACTACCTACCTGAGTGCCTGGTAGCTGAGCTGGTACCTCTACGTCTATACATACATACCTACATACTCGTATGCAGAGCGCGCGTCTGTGATTCGATGGTTTCCGTTACTGTTGGCTTAGCTCTAGCTGTACCTACATAAGTTGAAAGGGAGTGCGTGGGCTCCTCCATCCACCAACCAACCTACCTAGCTACCTACCTATGTACCTACTAAATTGCAGTCACCTCGAAAAGTCGGCCTAATTATAATAAGTACCCAGACCCACTGTATTAGGCCATATCTAAGGCATCTAAACGGTGCGCTAACGGGGACGTTGCGTACACGTTCAGTCACCTATGAAGTACTGAGAAACGTACGCAACGCAACAACAACGAAACGTAGCGAACATGTAAATACATATCTATGTAGGTATAATCACGGATACCTACTAATGTACGTATGCATGTACTTAGTTACAATGCAATGTAAGCAGTCGATAGCAAGCAGCTACTTAGTTGTTAGGTACCTATTATACCTACCTAGGTACTTATTTCAAAAAGGATTTTCGTACAACTGGTTGGAATGCGACAATTTGCGATGCGATGCGATGCGATGCGATGAGAGGAAGGATAGCGAAAGGGTTAATCGACGAGACTAGAGTACAGGTATTTCACTATGCGAATGCGGAAGCGTTCGAGTTTGAAAATGATAACGAGTTGGAGATGAAGACGCCGCGCCAGAATGCCGCTTCGCGACTCTTGACGCGTGTATTGCACTGCACCGTACGTACTACGTATGTACATAGACATATACTACTACTTACTGTGTACTTATGGCTCATGTTAGGAGGCACGGGCACCTACCTACGCTACACCAAAAATATCGCGACCAACGAAAAAAGGTCTTCTTGCATTCGGCTCTAGGCTCCCGTAGGTCGATCGGTTTACAAAGCGAAGCGAAGCGGCGCGGCGGATAGATTTTTTCTTCGCTTTGTTTGTTGAATCGAAAAGCTGCCGATGCCGCTGCTGTTGCGAGTGGTGATAAAAATCGAATTTCCTGTCTATTCGATACCCGATCCTATTGTTGGGGTCGAGTGCAGAACAAGAAATTACCAATTCTACGTTGCGTCGCGTCCTATAGTCGGCTGCATTCTGTATGAGATGAGGTATCCAGAGGTACCTACTACCTACGTATACCTACGTACCTATACTATTACTACAGTCCCGCGCAAATTAATGTGGACACACACTTTTCTCGCATCTCCGGTCGTGACTTCAAACACTGGTAGGTAACGTCGGCAAAAATCAACCGTTCGGGCTCGTATTGGTCTCAGTCGATTCGTCAGACTGTCTACTAAGTACCTATACAAAACTAGGTAAATACGACCGCGCGATTTTTTTTTTCCGTCCAAAACTATACACGAATTTTCGTAAAACTCCTCACTTTCACGTTTTTTTCAACTTAAACTCGTGTAGCGTGTAGCTCCGGTCAAAATGGACGTTCCGAGCTCATTGCGGTCTCATTTTGTAGCAGAGAGTCTGACGGATCGAATGAGACCAATACGAGCCCAAACGGTTCATTTTTGCCGACGTTACGACCCAGGGAAAAGTCATCAGGTCTGATCAGTCCTGAAAAATGGCCGTTCATGAGCAGGTATGATCAGACCTGATCAGGCATGAACTTGGCAAAAAAAAATTAAGGGGTTTAGGTATGATTAGACCTGATCAGACCTGAGCAGGCATGAGCAAAACTATTGTACGCCAGGCCTGCTCAGGTCTGTTCAATCGCGGCCATTTCTCTTTCCTGATCAGGACTGATCTGAGCTAAGTATTTAGTCATGCTCAGACCTGATCAGACCTGATGACTTTTCCCTGGGGAGTGTTTAAAAAGTCGCGACCGGAGAAGCGAAAAAAGTGCGTGTCCACATTAATTTGCACGGTACTGTAGGTAACTAGACTCCCGTGCTTAGCCCTTAACATACTGAGGTTCGGAAATCCGCCCGTATGATAGACGGCGCGACGCGAGCTGCGAGCATTTTGAAATAAATTTTTTCAAACTGGATGATTTGCTTCGTGCTGGTTGACTAACCTGCGTTAATTGAAATAGGTAGGTACTTACAAACCTACATACATATACAGTAGGGTGGAGTGAAAAAAAAAAACATATCTTGGATTTCGACCAAATTTGGTGGGGTGGTTTACTTCAAGTGGGAGACCTCCCAAAAAAAATTTGAGCCCCCGAGGTGCAAGTGGAGGGGAGCAGGGGAGGCTCAAGCTACCAGGGGGTTGAAAAATGTAATGGCTACATTCTTACCCTCCCCCCTCTCAAATTATATCAAATAATAAGTATTTTTAAAGCCTTGAAATAAGAAAAAAAAAGGTTTTTTTTTAGGCATTAAAAATATAATTTTTTCAAATCTTCACCCTCGCTTCGCTCGGGTACAAATTAAATCATATTTCTGTACATTGATAGCGTCAAAAAGGTTTCTTTTTATTCATTTTTCATAAAATTGTTCTGGTATTTCAAGTTGCATCCATTTTGAGTTGGGAATTTCATGAGTTCGAGTTGGGATTTTCATGTGACCTCCCCCCCCCTCCCTGGAAAATGCTCTCGGTACGTCACTGTAAGTAAGTATTTGATGTGGTTCTCGAATGTTTTCGTTCATGTCCCTAAAATTTAGGTAGGTACTAGGTACCTTATATAAGTACCTACGTACCTGTAATTAATCTTCTTTCCATTTCTTTCTTTCTTTCGATCGATAATTCAATTTACCCGCGTTAGTAACGTTGTTGTATCAAGGACAAAATACATATACCTATGGAATTTATCGTATTCGATCGTATGCAATTTACGATATTCCGCGGCAAGTGACGACATGCAAATCGTTCGACCACAAATTAGGTACCTACTTGTACACATACGTACGTAGACGTACGCGCATTCATGTATTATATGATAAGTATAATTATAATATGTAATATATAGTCTCGAAGAGCAATTCTTCGCGGAAGATTATTTCTCATTTTTTGTAAACAACTCGACGGGAAAATTAGTTAAAATTTTCAAAATCGAGGAAATTCTGTCCATTTTTGGGGTGGGAGGAGGAGGAGGAGAGACTACGCTGTGATTGAGTTATTTGAGGCAGTGTATCCAAAATTGCAAATCAATTTTTTTGTTTAATTGGAAGGCGCTGCGTTAGCCCATTTTGTGTTTCTGAGATAGGAATACCTACACTATCTGAATCGGTCTCTCTGAAACTCCACGTACAAAATGTTTTTTTCCCTCTCTCAAAACACCACCTATCCCATGTTTTTTTTTTTTTTTTTACAAACAGTTTCTACCGAATAATTTCTCAGTTTATCTTTTTTTGAAGGCCGTCGCGCGTCGATTCGTAGTTTTGGCTTTTGAACCCACAGTCGCGATTTTGCGCACGCGAGCGTTTGTGTGTGTGAGGGGGGGGGGGCGACAATATCTGAATTTTTTCCAACGCTTTGTCCATTGCGTGGTTCAAAAATTTTTGCCAGCTATGGCTAAATGGAAGGAAGGTTGGGTAGTGGTTACCGGATACTATATGGTCGAATTTGTATTTTCAGACGCCGCGTGTCCGAAATGAGAGGTTTTTATGGAACTTGTGGTTCATATTGGGATTTTTGACTCGCCCATGAAAATTGTGTACCTATGGTTCTTTTTTTTTTTGGAAGATTGCTATTTTGAGATTCTGGGCAAAATTTAAATTCTGTCTTGGGATAGGTACGATTCGCAAATTGGTTTTTCTGGAACAAGATGTTCGAAAGTTCAAGGTATTACGAGGATGTACCTACCTATTCCTATTTAGTTTGAGACTTGAGACACAACGCCGAAAACAGTTTAAAAATGATGCAATGGAACAAATCCGCGATCGAAATTCGGGATTTTATTACTTTACGAAACAATGGGAAAGACGACGGTTTTCGAGTTTGAAAACGTACCTAAATGTTACATATGTATATATATATGTAGGTAAGTACCAAGCACATACCATATAGGTACAATTATACATACCTACCTCAGCAAAGTACGTATTAGGCAGGAAGTAAAATTGGTAAAATACTCAGCGTTGCGTTGTAGCGTGAAATTTTTTTCCGCGCTTTTATGAAAATTTGTCGCAGTTTCATTCAAGAGTTCATTGTGGCAGCGAGCACATTGTTCATTGCAAAGTACCTATGGGCTATGGGACCGATCGTTTCTTGAATCGCGTGGGATTTATCTCGAGATACGTGATCATTTGAGTAGGTTGTCTAGGGTCACGGATGTGTACGAGTGTTGGTTCGTAGTTTCGAATCAGTGCAACGCGACGCGACCACGACGCAGCGCAGCATCTCCGATTCGCCATCTGTTGTGCGGACTTGATTTTTTCTGGTAGCCAAGTGTTTTTCTTTGTGCGAAGACATCACCGAGAGAGAGAGATATCGAGGGACGAAAAAAATTGTAAAATTCGAATTCCCTAGAGCTGAGGGGGCTCGAGCCAGAGGTTTTCAAAGTGAGACCATTTCCGAGACGACCATAATGCTTTGAAAATTTCCTCAAGAGTTCTGAAGGTCTCTTCGAAAGATGCGATTCAACTTGTTGCATCCTTCTGAACCGGTGTTATCCTCAAGTACCTATTGGTACCTGCTCAGTGCTCACCCGTACTAGGTAGGTAGGTAGGTAGGTACTCGGTACTCCGTTCTCGGTACATAGTACCTACCTTATACATACGTGTGTCTGTGCCTGTACTTCTCTGTGCTGCGCTGCCATTGCTGCAGTGCATAACCAACTACAACTGCACAGTGCACATTTACATAAATGTATGTATGTATGTATGTATTTATTTATATGTAAGTACTATGTACATATAAGTGCCTACTCATATTGGTACTCTGGTTCTGGTTGCTCTCTATACCGAGAACCGGTTCATAACGTTCGCATCCGTTTTGCGCGGCGCGGCGCGGCGCGGCGTTAATCGTGTAATCCGCGAAGCGGTTTCTTCTCCAGCTGAAGAAAAAGAAAATAATGAAAAAAAAAGAGAAATAGTATATTATGCATTGAGGGAGATGAGGTGATTTTCGACGAATTTTGAGGTTTATTGCCTGAGCGAAGCGAGGGAAATAACTCGAAATTGTCGAAAATCATTCATCTCCCGAGTTGCGTACAGGCTCAGCGAGAGGGAGGGGGTGCAGGGGGTGCAGTTGCACCGGGCCCGCATTTTTCGCTCCTGAACTTTTTTCTAAAACTTCTGTAAATGGTTTTCCCTCAAACTTGTAAGAGCCCGCATAGACCCGGAGAGAGGAAGGCACAGAAGGTTGAAGGTACATTTGTATTGTATTGGGCCCTTAAAGATTTTTTCAATTACAAAATGTAAAAAAGTGAATTTTTAGTTGGTCAAACATTTTTTTTTTTTGAAAAATTTTCGCCCAAGCTTCGCTCGGGCAGTCTTTTGATCATTATTTTAAACATGAATATTTTTCATAACCTTTCAGGCAAGAACAACATTTTTCATTTCATTCTTAAATTGTCAAAAAATCAATAAGTTTTGATTGAAAAATAAGCGAAAAATAAAATTACTGATTTGGAATAGCATGAAATTGAGCGAAAAAATCACCTACTGAAGCCAAAATTTCAGTTTTTTCAAACTTTTACCAAAAATTCTCGCTTCGCTCGACCTATAATATATTTTTTACTTTCAAAAGTTTAAATTGATTTTGACTTGATCCAAAGAGGGAAAAAATTCTTCCCTTCTTGTTTCTAAATTTCACTTCTGATCAGCGCTTAAGTTTATTTGAGTAAGTAAGTAATAACGATAGCTTGAAAAATGGTTTGAAAAGAGGGACCTGCAAAAGGCTCTGCACCGGGCCTGCATTTTCTCTCGTCGGTCCTGGTTGCATACGATATTTTTTGTTGTAGTGCGAGTAAAAGGCGAGTTTCAGCACTCGAGCGATTCGCGAGTTCACACTACAACGAAAAGTACCTACCCATGTTTGCTTCATGCGCGTAACGTAAGGCCGGGACCGAGAAACTTGATAGGTACCCACATGCTTACCTTCATTATGGTATCTGCCCCTACCTAGAACGATCTATGTAGGTACCTGTTACCTACCTATTTATATAGTTACGTGCACGTATCAGTTTCGGTACCTACACCTACCTATCTATGTATTCGGGAACGAAAACAAAAATATTGGCGTCTGTACTTACTTATGTACTTACTTACTTACTTACTTACCTACTTATTAGTCGGACGGACGTGAGAAAATTGATCGGATAATCGAGTTACATGGCCAAAAAGGCCAATTGGCTAGTAGTTGGTAGGTGTAGGTAGTAGCAGTAGATACCATATGTTGCGCTGCGTATGCGTAGATTTCGAGTCCCACTCTCCCACTCCCAATCAAGTCGAGCGTCGCATCGTGTAATCACTTCATCAGTGATCGGCTTCCGTCCGTTCTTCGTTTTCAGGAGAATTCTTCGCGATTCTCGTCTAATTTAAAGTCCGATTACCCAGTCCCCCTATTACACTAATTCTCTGTCTCTAGGTCTTTACCTATACGTAAGCACGCAGAGATAGGTAGGGTAGGCAGCGCAGCGTACTTGGACTTACGGTGACCAAGTCGTATGCGAGTTTGCGAGTCCACTGACCACTGACCACTGACCAGTGACCGGTGACCGCGGTACGTGTACATACCTACATTGCACAATATACCTACCTACATAAATGTAGGTAAGTAAAGTACATAGTATGTAGGTAGGGGTACACCTGTGCGTGCGCGTGCGCGTGCTCGTGTAGCTTTTTGTAGTTGGCATTTTGGTCTTCTACCCAAACCCATATTACCTCTCTCTGTATCAATCTACCTGTAGCGGTAGCCTGTAGCTCTGCCTCTACTTGTACTTCTACCTGTACTGTAACGGGACCGACTTAGGTAATCTAGGTATTATTTAATAATGCAAAACCGATTAGGTAAGTCTAAGTATTACATGTATACATAGTACAATAGTACATATACATAGGTAGAGGTACCAGTTACCACCAACACCAAGATAAACTGAAGTGACCATGACCATATGTCCGTCCATATGTAGCCCAGGCTGGCTGGCACCAACAACGCAACGCAAACGCAACTATTCTCAACTGATGAGGATCAGCACTGTGAGGGGAGGGAAGCGAAGCGGTAAGAAAAGGGAACTGGTTTTCGCGCCATCTCTTCCCGCCTCTGTTTGCTTTGGCATTCCTAACTCGTTGGTATGTCTCATATTCGCGGTTAGCCTCTTTTTCTTTTCTCCATTCTCTGTCCCTTTTTTGCGTAGGTAGGTAGATATAGGTACATGCAGCGCAGCGCGCAACGGAAATCAGATCTCGTCAGCAGTGTTGCCATGAGGAAATTGAAGGTTTTGTTTGAAGCAGTGGTGATTTTGGTGATTTTTCTAATTTTTTTTTTCAAATTTTCCTTTAAAATGCAGAGTTTCATAATTTTTACAAAATTATGATGGAATATTTTATGAAAAATCGAAACCAATGAATGAAATTTGATGGAAATTTTGTTGTTTTTTCGTGTTTTTTTTTTGCATCAACACTGCTTCACTCATTTGATGATTTCATTGATTTCCGTGAATTTTGAAAATCGATGACCCTTTTTTTTTTGTTGCTTGTCAAACTGTTTACCCGGCAAATACCTCTCGATTCGTCCCTCATAAGCCTTGAAAAAGAAATTGGTGATTTTGGTGATTTTTGGAATTCTCGTCTGGCAACACTGCTCGTGAGTCTAAAACTGGGCCCGGGACGTCCTAAAAAAATTGACGCATCATTGCTGTCGTCAAGGGAGGGAGGGCAGAGAGGACTTGCCCTGCCGCCTCCCCCCCCGTAAAAAATGCTGGTCCTTGCTTGGACCTCAGAAAATTTCTGTTGTACTTAAAAACTATCCTACAATAAGTAATGTGAATCCCTCGCCATTACATCAAAATAAGTACGTACTTATGTACATATTTTCAAAGCATTACATTACAACATGAAAAAATCCTTTTTTCTCCCTCATTGCATAATATACTATTTTTAACATTGATTTCAGAGCTTCGCTCAGGCTTGAATAGGTTTCTAGTTCTATGATCCACCGGAGGCAAAAAAAAAAAAATGCAAAAGAAGGCTCATTTTCACCCCTCCTCTTTGAAATCCATCTGAAATTTCAAGTTTTTCATACCCACTTGTACGTACACTTTTAAAAAAGTTACCCCCCCCCCCCCATACTTCGAAAAAACCTTTTAAAAAAGTTGTCCAACCCACAGCCCTTTTTGCCTCTCTAATTTGCGATTCTAGCGACGCCACTGGAACGCATCGATACCCATCTACAGTCTATTGACTAACAAAAAGGCTTTAAAAAATGACTGAGACACGGTGTCCAGATTACGTGAATATCGAACATCCAAAACGGTAAGTTCGAGGTACGGGCACAGTGTAGTACGAGTATGTACTAGACATGTGTGTATAGACTCAGCGCTGCGCTGCTTTGTGCTTTCGAATTCGGACGTTCGAGAGTTGCCTGCCACCAAGGATTTCCTCCCTCTCCCTCTCTCCCACATTCGTATCATAATACCTAATCTTACAGCAGCCTGGCCGGTGGCCCATCTCCGTACACCTACCTCCCTCCCTCCCTCCCTCCCGCGTCTTGCGCTCCTCTTGACAAGCGTTAACAGCGACGACATCAACTTGGAGTCGGTATTGGTGTTGGTATATGGTACCATTCGAAAAAACGAAGCGTAGGTGCGTATAGGTTGCGTTTTCATTTTTTTTTTTCTGCACTCGTTTGTTTTAGATATTCAACCCCGCGCGGAGATAGTTTCTTTTCGATTCTACCCTGCTTGCACCTTGTACCCGTATTCGTATGATGATTACCTACCTATCTTGTATGGCGGTAGCCGGTTCGGCGCTGCTCCGCCGTCTTCGTGTACGTAGGTAACTAACGTACGGTGGCGAGATCTCGTTCGTTTCCCTCTATTTCAAAGCTGCGTAGCTGTGGCGGGGCGCGGCGCGCGTGGCATTGCTCCGATGCGAAGCAGAAATCGGTTTCAACTTCGAGCCCCGCCGCCCCGCCAAAAAGGGTACATTACCACTTCAAGCGTCTCACGTACCTCTATATCTCTACCTACCTACGCTACGTATGTATGTAAGCTTATTGATCGCTGGTTATCGATTTAAAGAACGAAAAGGACAAAGAACATAAAAACAAAAACTAAAGCTTTAGGCGCAACAGCGATACTTGGGGTTACGAAAAAATACGCTACCATACCTAATTGGCTGTCACGAGAAAGATATGCGCAAATACGGCTTCGACCTCTAATTCCGGGGCTCAAGCCATTCGTATCGTATACTCTCCGGTATGGATCGCGAATGTCGCGATCGCGGTCGCGGTCATCGTCCACGCCGGCCGGCCGGCGGTGCGGCGCGGCGCGGCGCGGCGTCGACGTCGGATGACGATTTTCATGGTGGCAACTGGTAACCAGCATGTCATCTGGCTAACTGGCAACTGCAGCTCTCTGCTCACTAGTACACTAGTCAGGAGTCAGTGCTCTTGCGGTTGGAATAGTGTCAAAATGGGCTTTCGATGTGCGACAGTGCAATGAAACGGACCCGGACCCGGACCGGTTTGGCAGCAGCGCTTCGCAGTGCAATCGAAGAATGTCGCTTTGACGAGTCCGCGGCTAATTGCGGCTATTCTGCATCTGCTTCTGCGCCAACGCTCGCTACATTATTACTCGTGGTGGTTTTTTTTCTTCTTTTTCTCGTCAATTCGTCCGAAAGATTATTTACGTACTTAGGTAATATGATACCACCGTGCCATTGTTATTCTTTTCGAGCGCGTCATGCCGCTCCTCGCTGCGACGCATCGCGTCGCCTCCTGTCTTTCTCTCGTCCGAGTTCTCGCGAATCCCGCTCGCTCCGAGATTCGCGGATCCTCGTCAAATTGGCCGATCGTGATATTGCCATCTACCTACTGCCCAAGTGACCAGTGACAGTGACTTTTTTTTTTTTTTTTTTTTTTGACTTGAGCGACCAATGAAACCGGTGGTACAGTGATTGCTCGAGACTCTTCTTCATCTTCGATTCGGATAGCCGAAAAGTGGCTATAGCCGCCTGCATAATCGATTCCGCATTATTGCCTTAGGTAAGTGCACCTAATAACTAGAAGGTACCTATGCACACGTACCTACCTACACAGTACACACCTACATTTTGCCAAATTTCGCCGTAAATCACCTATCGGTAATCGGTAATTCTTTGAAAATTCGCAAACCTCCACGAATTGCTCTCTACAGCACACTATTCCCGTTTCGTCAAAAATTCGCAGAAGAAAAGAGTTTCATCAATGAAATATTTGAAAACGAACAACGCATCGCGAATTTTTCGTCGTCAGCCCGTTATGTGTGCTTACTGCTTAGGTACCTTCTAGTTAGGTATTCTTACCTACGCCTACGTTTTTATGAGTATACATATAGGTATAGGTACATCTACATATGTGTAATGACTAAAGAGATGTGTAGATACCTTTAGGTTTCTGGCTGTTTCGTTTTTGTTTGATTTTTGGTTTTTGGTTATGGTATTGAATGATGCCCGATGCGCGGCGGCGTTTTACTAACGTGAGTTTAAAAATGAAATAAAAACACGCGCGTGTGCACTACCCGCCATCTTTCTCGATTGTTTCGTCGTAAAAACGTGACTTTTCAAAGAATTGCTGGCGAATTTTTTCCTCTGTTGGCCGATTTTCATCTTGGAATACACACGCGCTCGGGCGCGGACGCGGGCGCGCGTATTTTCTTATGTACCTAACGAATAAGTAAATGTCGGTAATACGTTGCGTGAGTATAAGTACATATGCATTTCCTACGAGTAAGTACCTACTCATTAAAGTAAATGACGAGTGGTGAGGCGAGGCGCGGTGCGGCGCGCCGCACACAGCCAGAGCCACCAATCAGCACGCTTCGAGCTGCGAGCAATTATACCTACTACATAATACTCGAGCGCAAAATTAATGAGTAGAAATACTTACACTTACCTACGTAGATAACATACTTGCATACTGTATTATGCGAATACCGTACCTCTACCTGGACGACAGACGTAGACGTAAAACTACGGGCTTTCAAGTACCTAAATATACTCAGTACCCAGTACCCAGTACCTAGTACCTAACCTACTACCTACCTACCTACCTACCTAATGGGTGCAGCCGATTGTCAGTTTATACTTATACCTACATATCTACTCGATTTGGTATACCTACCTATATAGGTATAAGTATATCTATACGTCGCGTCGCGTCGGTATAAGATTAGTAATTGTCGTCGCGTCGTATTCCATTTACCATTTACGAATGACGAACGATAAGCTACGTTCAGTTGACGTAGCGAAGGCATTTTCCAGGGGGGGGGAGGGGGTGTCTCATGAAAATCCCAACTCGAATTCATGAAATTCCCAACTCAAAACAGACGCAACTTGAAATACCAGAACAATTTTATGAAAAATGAGTAAAAAGAATGTACATAAATATGATTTAATTTGTACCCGAGCGAAGCAAGGGTGAAGCTTTGAAAAAATTATATTTTTAATGCCTAAAAAAAAACTTTTTTTTCTAATTTCAAGGCTTTAAAAATACTTATTATTTGATATAATTTGAGAGGGGGGAGGGTAAGAATGTAGCCATTACATATTCACAATCAATGTTGAAAGCTTTTTCGGGAGCGTAAAAATTGAGAATAAAAACACAAGAGTATCAGATCAAAAGTATTTTCAGGAGAATGAATAAAAGGAGCCTTCTTCAACACAGTTGTTACTTGAAATAGTTTGTTGGATGACAATGTAAATATTGAAGAAAAAATATGAAAATTTCATACACCAGTGCAGCCAACAGCGAATCGTAAAATTCCAAAATACGGAATTTATATAGACTTTAAATTGATCATTTTTTCGCCGAAAAATATCATGTATTTTTTTTCAATCTCCAGAAGCATAAGTAATTAAGTATTTTGGAAATTTTTTGAAAAATTTTGTATGTCAGTACAGCCAGTTACAAAATGATGGAATTTACTTGATAAAAAATTTAATCCTTGATCGACTTAAATTCCACAGTGTCGCAAGTCTTATTTTGTAACTAAAATTTTTCATATTTTTTCTTCAATGAGTATATACTTTTAGTGGTTTAAAAAAAATTTTCGTTTGATTCCCCGACGAAAAAAAATCATTTCAGCTTCGCGAAAATTTCGTATTATTGGAATATTGCAATCCGCAACTTTTCGACCCCCTAAATAGCGCTCTGAGTTTTGATCGGAGAAGGATGGCGATGGTTCAAGGAGACGTATGTAGAAACTCAAATCGCAACTTTTAAGTGCTACGACAGCCTCTCAAATAATTTTTTTGACTAAAAAAACACTAAAAACAGCGTTTTTTTTTTCAAAAGGAGGTGCACTTTGGGCACCCCCTGCTCCCCTCCACTTGACCTAGAGGGCTCAAATTTTTTTTGAGAGATCTCCCACTCAAAGTAAACCATCCCACCAAATTTGGTCGGAATCCAAGACTTTTTTTTTTCACTCCACCCTAATCTACATCTACTCGACGCGACGTCGTCGTCGTTGGGTGATTTTATTATTTTCAATTTCCAATTTTGACGAGTGCTTTTTTTTTTGCAGTCGGGGGTATGAACAGGCCGCAAAAGTGCGCTCCGCAGATAAAGAAGGTGGCACCGCCCTCGGTACCGGATAACTCCACGTACAGACATTCTGGAAGCAGTTTCAGCTCGGCCGGGTACAGCAGTTCGGGAGAAGATAGCTGTTTTTCAGATCCCATTTCCAAAGGTACCTACAGTTCATACTACTATACTTGTAGTCCTACACACATACCTACGTATATTTTTTCATTTTCATACATTTTCAACGACGTTAGGTAGGTACCTACCTAAGGTTTTGCTTTACGTTGCACTCGAGTTGAGTCGAGGTTGGGTTATGAAGTATGAATTGTGACTTGTGACTTGTGAGTAGATTCGCGTCACGGCTCACTGCGTACCAAACGAACGAGCAACCTAGAATGAAATCGCTCGACTACTGTATGTAAAAGTGCGAGGCGGCATGAAAAACAAAAGTGTGCCGTATAGAAAACTGTAGGTACCTCAAAGTAGTTATTGCACACCCCCCCCCCATTCGTCCTCCCCCTTCGTGTAATAACAACACATCTATTTAAAAAAAATGAACTTTCGCTCGGGCAATACGTAAACCTTAAAGATTCGTCGAAAATTACTTTACCTCACTCATTGCATAATATATCTACTACCTACCTAATTTTTATTTTCGATGTCAGTACATACCTACCTAGATTGAAAACTGATCAAAGATGAGCACGTTTCAGAAAAAGAAGAAAAAAATACCGAGGCTCAAATTTTTAAAGTGTATTGGGTGTGCGATATGTATGTACCTAGTACCTCTACCTATATATACAAAATACATGGGTTTTGGTACTACGTACCTTACCTATTACCTACTTATGTATTTTCGCGATGCGGGTATTTTCAGAATTTCCAAAGTTTATGAGAAAACGTAAAGTATAGGTAAGGTAGTTTTGTTGTCTGATTTTCAACGAGAGTACAATATGTAGGTACTTCTACTGTAGGTGTATTTACGAATATTTTCATTGTAGGTATATTTGAAAATTATGCAACAAATAGAATAGGTACTTACCTATACCTATCGTTTTCAATTTTTCCCCCATTTTTATGGGAAAATTAGGGCTCGTTTTTCTCGAGACGTCTTTTTGGGCACTAAGCGTTTTTCTTTCGAGCCTGGTCGCGTACCTATTTCCTACAATTTTCTAAGGGGCCCTTCATGCAAAATCATCACTTTTCAACATGTCCCGCCCATTTTTGGTAATAAAAACAATGGCAACGCTGAACTTCCTTCGGTTTGCGGCATTCGTCATCTCTCGTCGAACGTGCCCTATTCCCATGCAAAGCGTGAAAAAAAAAATCGCCGATCGCCGTTTTGGACAACCCAACGCACCGAAAAAATGAAGTACCTAGTCAAATATTCCGGAAATTTCAAAATCACCCCATCGTTCTGGAAAATATGAAAATTCGATTCGCCTAATCGATGAAAAAATGTAGGTAGTAGGTATTTAGAATTTCGCCCAATTATTTGGGTGAAAGTTCATTTTGAATGCGTATGATTCTGTAAATTTCGACTTTTTAGCGTACCTCCGACATTCAAGCATTATGCAGGGTTGGCGTACCCAGTGGCGTAGCCAGGATTTTGTCAAGGGGGAGGGGTGGTCGATTTGAAACATATCAAGTATTTTATTCAAAGCGTATTTTGTAGTGTACGTATAACCGAGTCTGAGGAGGGGTGTGTAATAAAAAGACTAACACAGCGATGTATTTTGGTATCTAGATAACATTAAACAGATAGGTATGGTGCCCAATAAAAAAGAATAAAAGAAAGGTACGGTATTGCCGAATTCAAATCTTCAAAAGTTTCGGAAAATGTTCCGGAATTACGTAAAAAGATCCGGTTTTTATTCACAAAAAGGGGCGATGAGAATTCGAGAAAAAAATGGAAGAGAGGGTCAAACTTTTCTTCCGACAAATAGTATATTGACAGAAAAACCAGTAACGAATCAACAATTTTCAATGAAAATTATTTCACTGGTGCAAAAAAAAACAGAATTTTTTCAAATTAAGAAAGAAAGGTGATAAAATATTACCCGAGCGAAGCGAGGGCAAAATTTTTTGAAAAATCACACCTGAAAAAAGCAATAAAATACCAAAAAAAAAACACAGTCATGGGGGTGTGAAATATTTCAGCTAATTTCATTAGTTATCACCTTTGATGTACAATACTCGAGTGAGAAATGGGTACATGAATTCCATCATTGAAAGCCGATTTTTTTGTGTAAAAACGTGGAAAATAATTGAAAAAAATCGATAGTTTGACAAATTTTTTTAGCCGCCATAAAATCAGTAAAAAAAAAAAAACAAAAAAAACAAAAAACATCGGAACAGAGGTTGGATATGTTCTACATGGTGTAAAACGATTCTTTATCGAGTAATTTGAACACTTTTCCCTCCTCCTGTCCCCTGTCCTTTATAAAGGCGTAAGAACGTCTTTGCCACGCAACGTAGGCAGGCCGGCCGGCCGGTCGGTCGTGGCCGTACACTGAAAACTTCCACCACCGCACCGCGGCCGCGTAAGCGTACGGGGGCCGAGTAACTATAACATGAAACGCGCTCGTAGATGGCGCGCGGCGCGGAGGCACGTGTTTACCTCAACTCGCAGGATTAAAATTTTGGGAATAATTTTCGTTTACACATACCTACCCCCCTCCCCATGTTCAAAAACTTTTAGGGGTGAGCGATTTTCATTGTCGCCCTAATGTACCTACTTGAGGTACCTAGTACCTAGTACCTATGTACTTTCTTGTTCCGTTGCAAAAAATTCATTTTTTAATCCTCCGCTTCTGATTCCTGACGATTTTTGGTAAATGTACGGTCGGGGTAAGGGTAGGGGTGGTCAGAGCACCAAATTAGAGGATCGAAACTAATAGTACCTACTACCTACACCAGTACCTATACCTATCGAGGTGCGATATTCGAACTCGACATCCTCGAATTTTCATCTCGGCGGTATGCCTTTGACCATACCCAATATATGTACCTATAACCACATGTACATAGACATACCTATTACCTACATAGGTAACTGTAAGCAGGTAAGTTAGGTAGGTACTCGGCACTTGATATTCGCTCACGTACAAGTTCGAATCGAGTGCGCGACTATTCGATTTACGAGTAGTACCTAGGTAGGTAGTTAGGTAGGTCGTACATAGGTATTTCCCGTCCGCCATCAACTACTCAACTCTTGTATGCGTACCTCTACCTATACCTAATCTCTAAGGTGATGCGTCGCCGTCGCCGTCGCCGTCGCTGTAGCGTGAGTACTCACACTCGCGAATCGCTCGAGTGCTCAAACTCGCCTTTTACCTACTCACGCTACAACAAAAAATATCGTATGCAACTCGGGAGATGAATGATTTTCGACGATTTTGAATTATTTGCCTCGCTTCGCTCGGGCAATAAACCTCAAAATTCGTCGAAAATCACTTCATCTCCCTCGTTGCATAATAGGTATATACATAGGTACTATTTCGGATGACATGACATACCTACTATACACGCGTAGGTGATACGAGTAAGTGCATATATTATGTTCGTGGGTAGATATGTACATATATGTGATCGGAAGGAAACCTTCGAATGGCGCCGCCGCCTCCTTCGCATCGAACTATGGTCAAAATTGTAACCGCGCACGTTATTTGCTGATTGCTGTTACTATACTCGTGCTACATCTTACCTTCATACGTACACGTACCTAGTACCTACACGTAGCGTCGCGTACAAGGTTTTTCGTTTTTCCTACCGGCCGTGTGGTACGTAGGAGCGCGGCGCAATCAAAAGGGAGAGCTGCCTTACCGCCTTACCGCCTTCCCCCTCCCCTCATCCCCCTCCTCCTCCTCCCAAACTTCGGGTCGAGTTAAGGTAACGGTTTTGAATACGTGTTAATTTTCGCTTTCGAACTTGCGAAACAATGAAATTTTTCGAAAATTAGTGTCCTCGAACGTCGCGAGTCACGAGGAGATAACATTTCGGACTTACCTACGTAATGTTTTCGAGAATCCTGATTTTTGAAGAATTTCGCCGTTTCGCTAGTTCAGAGGCGAAAATCAGCATACTCGTATTTTCAAAACTACCTAGACCTATTGCCGCCGTAACTCGACCAAAACCAGTCTATAGCATGAGACTATAAAGGAGTGGTATCTGGTATACCTACATTACATTGTGCTTATATGTACCTAGGTAGAAAAGACTCGAATTCACCCGATTCTGGTTTCGTTTTACCCATATTGAGGTTATGCTGCTTCAAAAATTTACTGCCAGTTGTTTCTTAAAGCCTTTTGAACCCGGTTGTTTATTAATTTTTATACTTAATTCAAAAAAGGAGAAAATCGCAATATTCCACGAAAATACGTACATTGTCACCAAGCCGAGTCCTACACCCCTTCGGAGCCGTGCCAAGACTATTTATGGTTAGGTACCCCGAAAAAAGATATGTACTTACTTTAGATTTGATATGGTAGGTACTGGTACCCGCTTCGCTAGTTTTATTTTTCCTTCTTCCTTGTTTAGTTGTCAAGTGTTGTTGTTGTTGTTGTTGTTTTTATTTTTTTACGAAGTAGGTAGCAGGTACCTACTTGAACAAATACGACACTCGCGTACCTGCCTATGCTGCCTCCTTACTACGTATGTATTATACCTGCCTACGTTGAGATTGAAACCGTAGGTACCTCTGCTTACTTACTTTAGCAGGTGCAGTATCTACTATCTAAGTACGTACGTGTGAACTTGATACGCTTGCGTTGGTGATAGAGTTTTAAAGTTTGAGGGATGCGTAATGCGTACGAGTTGCCATTCATTCCGTCATCAGACCATCATTCGGCAGGTACCTAATCCAGAATCCATCAGGTACCGAATACCTAAACCTATACCTATTGTTGTATGGATAACGATAACGATGCGGTATTCGGTGTTGAATGTTGAATCGAATTCGAATGGTATTACAATAATACGATGGAACCGGTTTAAAACCTTATCTGACCTTCAATATGGTCGTTCCTATTCCGACATCGAGACCTCCTCCAGTTTCCAGCTTCCAGCTTCCAGCTTCCAGGCCGACACCCAAGGTTGCTTGTTTTTCTGTTTTTGTTTCCATTCTTTTTGCTTCTTGGATTTCTCTTCTTTTTTCTACTCTTCTTTTCGCTTCTCATCCCTGCCGTAAGGTCATCCAGCATATCTGGAAGTGGGAAGTGGACTGCGAGTTACCTTACTGGCACTAACTGCATTTACCACCTACCGTCTACCTTGCTGCCTTGTTACCTTCCTACCTAGGTACTTCTATTTTTTTTTTTTTTTCTATGTTTGTTTTTCCTCGTATTATGGTAGTATCTCAACTTCGTCTGTTCTTTCGACTTGACAGTTTTTTAAGTTGAACGCCACGCCACGTGGCACCGAACGGTGAACGCAGGAACGCACATTGGGTATCGTATTCGTATGTACATCGGTTTTGTAAGTACAGTACATAGACATATACCTAAACCGAAGTATATCTCTATGTTCTTATTCTTTTTTTTACCTCTCGTTACGGTTAATGTTGTCCTCATATACCTACATACATACCTATGTAAGTAACGTGCCATATATCGTTCAAAAGACCCAACTTCGAAACTTCGAAAGTACATACATGCCCCCTCCCCCCTTACAAAAAATATAATTTGGACAGGTACGCCGAACATTCTTTCGTCTCAAAAAAGCGTAGGTACCTAAGTAATTACCTAAAGGTAGGTATAAAAATAGAACCTCTCAAAATTTTGACCTATTGTTCGAAGAAAGAACTTCTATCAGGGTGTACAGTAGGTATATTAGGGTACAATACAAAATAAAACCGCTCGAGACGTCGAGACGCAGTTCCCTTGAAAAAAAGAACAACAACAACAACAACAACAACAACAGACAGAAAACAGAAAACAAAAACAATGTCTAAAAAAAAACCTGAGTATGAATTTCGCATGTACGTAAAACAAAACAAATGGCACGTGGCGTCTCTCTTTCTCACCTCACCCCCTCCCTGTTAAAAGAAGTGTAAAACAATTTGAACGAACGTTCGATTAAATCTACATTTGTAGGTAAGTAGATATAGTGAATTTATCTTATCTCGTTAGAAGGGATAGGGTAACTCGGGTTCGATTTTTTATCAGTGGGTGAGATTCTGAACCATCGTCTGGAGAAATTTTACCTCATACGCCTGCGGAAATTATTCACAGTGAGTCATACGCGAGCAACAAAAATTGACCGCGGCGATGGGGAACAAAACTCCTGCTACAGAGCTTTGAGACCAAGAGAGCGCTCGTAGTTGTCGATAAAAAATTTTTTTGATCTCGATCTGCGTACAGGGTGTTCAGAATTGAATAACCCAAGTCACGTTTGCACAACTTCCATCCCTCTTTACTGGTTATAAAAACAACGTTGAAAATCAAGCTGTGCTATACAGCCACGGTGATGGAAATTTGGGCCACAAAGTGGGTTCTATACCCAGAGTGGAGGGGAGTGGCGGGGCGGGGCGGGGGCGGGGGCGGACACCGTATCATATATGGTATTGGCCGAGGGGGGGGGGTCACTATGATTGAACCAGCTGTGCGAGCTGTGCTTGAACATGTCGTTCTGTGTGTTGTACACGACATTGTTTGCATGCACACTAAAATGTGTAGTTTGCGAAGAATTGCCCAACTAATAATTATGAATTCAAAAATACACACACACATATAAATATATAGGTAGTATAATATCCGGACGTGTCAGCCACTTTGTGGGTTAATTCTACATACAAAGTCAGCCATCGTACATCTCAGCGATGGCTGACTTTTCATTACAAAGTCAGCCACCTCTTTCCAAAAACTTCCACCAGAGTTCGCAACTCTTAGGCCCAATATCCAATTGGCGATGTGTAGAATGGAGAAAAAGGGTCGGAATTTTTGTGCCTATACCAGTTTTGAGTATGCACAGTTTAAACTTTGACCCACAATTTTTTAGTCGTTTTATCAATTAAACCAAAAGTTTTTGGTATCAAAAATTTTCATTTGATCCCAGCTATTTTTTTACTAGGACACTTTTTTCAAAATTTGTAATAACAAAGAAAATTTTGCAATTTTTTTTTCAAAAATCTTTATGTACTAGGAACGTCATTGTGTAGCTAAGAATGAATCTGCAATTGGAATGTCGATTAATCGATTAGCACGGGATTGAGACAAATTTGAAAAAAAAAAAAAA
Organism: Pseudococcus jackbeardsleyi; assembly: GCA_038380155.1. NCBI lineage: Eukaryota > Metazoa > Arthropoda > Insecta > Hemiptera > Pseudococcidae > Pseudococcus > Pseudococcus jackbeardsleyi. The sequence goes on along the minus strand of CM076239.1, from coordinate 67,878,338 downwards.
AAATGGAAATTTTCGAATATACATATATGAAAAGTGGCTGACATAGTAGGGTCGCGTGCAATTATATAGGTTTAGGTACATATAAATAGTCATACTACGTACTTATGTACCTAAGTATAAGTAATACTTATGTTTTACAGTCTGCGATACTTACCGGTATTTATTTTTATTTTGGTTTTTAACGTTTCGATTACAGATGGTTTGGACGGTAGCGAATGCTACGGCATGCCGGGAAGATCTCCTAATAGTCAATTCAATTATCCGGCGTTTACGTTTCCCGGAAACGGCGTTCCTGCCGGACAGGTAAGATCGAATACTTGCCTAACTTACTGGCAATTATTTTAAAATTCCTGCCGCCGCGCCGCGTCGCTTTCGTGGCGCTGCGCTGGCTGCTTCCCAACATACATACTTACTTACCTACCTACCTACCTACCTGTACTTACCTACTCGTATTTGTTGGATGCCGATCGTTTGTATCACCTGCGCGTAGTATACTCAAATTCACGCTGCCAAAAATGCCGTTTACTACCATCACCAATTATCGCTGCAGGAGGATCAAGGAATCGATATGACGCAGGTAAGCGAGCAAGCCTTATGATTTTGTTGTTTCAGTGCATACGGCGCGCTGCGTCGCGTCGGTATTTAACACAGCCTATAAGTATGTAACGTATGTATTACCTAATACCTAGACCTACCTACCTATATAATATGCAGGTACGCTACGCGCGTACGCACGCACCTAATAAATACGTACCTATAAGTACAATATACATTGTACCAGTGGCGCAACCGGGGGGGGGGGCGGCTAAGGGGCTAAAGCCCTCCAAAAAAACCCTCGGGTCGATTCAAGGTAGTGGTTTTTAAAATGTGTTGATGTTCACCTCCGAACCAGCGAAACAATGAAATTCTATGAAAATTAGTGTCCTCGAAGACGTATCTTTAGTTTGGAGAACGGAGAAAAGTCACAAGGAAGCAGAAGCATTTTTTCGGATTTATATCTTCGAGGGCCTCAATTTTCCTTGAATTTCGCTGTTTTGCTACTTCGAAGGTGAAAATCAGCACATTTTCAAAATTATACGGCCCTAAATCGATCAAAACGAGTTTTAAGATGAGACTGAAGGGGAGGTATGGATGGAAAAAACTCGAATTCACACGATTCTCCCTTCATTTTACCCAAATGAGGTGTTCCTCCTTGAAAAATTTACTGTCATTTGTTTTTTAATGCTCTTTGTAGGTACTCTGTTGTTTTGAATAAAATTCACGTTTATAATTTAAAGGGGGAAAAAAATCTGAATATTCCATAAAAATAGATTGACACCTCCTTCCTGGAGCGGCGCCGAGAAAATTTGGGTCCCAGGAGGATGATCTAAAAGCGAAAAAAGGTCTTGTTTCAGGGAATTTTAAACATCTATATTCGATGTATTTAGGTATATTTACCGCTTTATTTCAAGGTCCCTCACCCCCCATGGCAAGCCCTAATGAGCTCCTTGAAAAAACGGGGGTTCGGGGGACCCCCCTCTCTACACAGGCCTACACCCCTTACTTTTCTCATGAATTCTAGCCTCCAATAAAAAAAAGTTCTGGTTGCGCCACTGCATTGTACCTACTACGTACATATCTACATGCAATGTAGGTAGGTACCTACATAATTATAGGTAGTAAGTCGGTACATCTACATCTACATAGAGGTATATGTAACCTAAGTACAATGTACATGCTAACATATTATGCACGGTGTGTTGCAGAGCCCTGGTCGTGACAGCCCCGGTTCGTCTGGATCCGGTTCCGGTTCGAGGCATTCTACGGCGAGCGTGGATAGCGGACGAGCGTCCGGATGCCATCTTACGACGCCGCATTGCAGATCTTCGTTGTCGACGTCGTCGGTCGGCTCCGTCGATCATAACATTCCGGCCAAAGTTGAACGATTGCTACAGAGCGGCGTACCTGTGAGTGTTTTTGTTTGCTAATGCTACAGTAGTACGGTACTCTAGGTACATTACATACATAATACTAATGCGTGAGTAGGCGATAACGCCGATAATGGTTATACATATGTATGTATACTACCTACGATTACCAACCTATTATTTGTATTGTAGGTAATGTACCTACGCTACGTATCGTATCTTCTATCTACGTACATTATCATGTACTTACCTACTACATACATACCCACCTATAATAGGTATGCCTATGCGTCCTGTACCTAATCGGACGCGCCAAAAGCCGTCAGTTGGATAGGTCTAGGTACATACATATTAGGTACATTTTAAGTTTTTTACTCGAGAGAAAATCCGTTGGTTCGTTGGCTCGATGTCGATGTCGTATTCGGTGCAACTGGAAATATGCACGTATGTAACGCAAATGGAAGAGGCGCGACTGTCATTCGTACAAGGTAGAAATGCAATCGCCAATGCCGAACGCCGCGCCGCCGCTCTCTGCCATTGCCATTACCAGAGCCGGCGACTCAAATTTTTCCCGGTCGCCGTCGTAGCGAAAAAAAAAAAAACCACCCTACAAATTCATATGTCATAGAAAATGTAGAATTGAAACTTGAAAATTGGCGTCAATGGCGTAGCCAGAAACCTCTGAAAGGGAGGGATCAGACCAGTGGTTTTTGGTGGTTTTTGGTGGGGGTGAGGGAGGGGTGGGGGTGAGGGAGGGGTGGGGGTGAGGGAGGGGTGGGGGTGCAAAATGAGTACAAAGTCAAGAACCAAAGTGTTTTTGGGGGTGGTGCGGAAGAGGGGGTAAAAAGAACCTCTTTCGCACTTTAGCGTTACATAGTTTATATAGGTACCTAATTACGATTTCATTCATGCCCGGCCCGAGCGAAACGAGGGCCAAGTCTTGAAAAAATAGAATTTTTTTAATGTCCGAAACAGACATTTTTCACATAGCTACGCCCCTGATTGGGATGTTTTTTTAATTTTCCCGTACACCCGCTACACCATAGACGCCGGCTATGGCCATTACCATTACCACTGCCGCATGCCGCTGCGTGCGAGCCTCCGAATTCGGGTTCGTCGTTCCCAGATTTCCTTCTGGCGCGTGCTTTGCGTCGCGTCGGTGTCGTAAAATTTCCAGTCTCAATTACTTGAAGCGCAAACAACAATCGAAACTGACGCGACGTCAGATCGTACCTAGGTAGAGGTACCTACCTGATAGCTACCTATCCCTTGCTCGAATGTCATCAGTCGATTCGACAATTCGAGTGCTACAAAAAAAAAGTAGGCGCAACCGGTATTCTCGCGAATTTCGCGTCGCGTCGAGTTTCGTGCCGTTTACCGATTTTGACTCTTCGGTTTTGACAGTTTCATTTTGGCGACGCGACGTCGAGTCGCCGCGGCCGAGACCAGACAATACCCTTGCTTACAGTTTTAGGTACCGGCCACAGATAGGTAATTCCGTTCAGTGGCGTAGCCAGAAAAGTCCGAAAAGGGGGAGGTCTGGGTCAGAAGCTTTTTTGGGGGTGGCTGCAAAATGAGTGCTGAGACTTGAAAAACGAGTAATTTTTAGGGGGCGGGGAAGAGGGAGGGGTAAAAATGAGCCTTTATAGTCCGTACGGTATAATAAAGATGTAATTTACGCCCAAGCGTGGCGAGGGCGAAGCTTCGAAAAAATTGGATATTTAATGCTCAAAAAAAAGCATTTCTGAATGATTTTGTTAATGCCTGAGCGAAGCGAAGACGAAGCTTTGATAAAATTAGATTTTTTAATGTCTAAAAAATACATTTTTCAAAAAAATTCTTGACCTCAAGGGGGGTCCAGACCTCCCCCCCCCCGACTACGCCTCTGATTCCGTTTCTACCGTAGATCCGATGTCTGTATAAATGTAGAATGTACGAGTATTTAATGCTGAGTACCATAATCTACCTATACCTATCCATTGAGTGTATCGTTCGTTTACGCGCGCTTAAATCCTACATATTTTTTTAAATTGTTGTTGTTGTTGTTTTTTTTTGCTCCGGCTCGTTTTTCAGGATCAAGATGTATTACATAGCTGGCTGCTGGATTTGCATTTCGAAGAATATTTTCCGCTGTTCGTGGCTTCCGGTTACGATATGCCAACCATTGTGAGAATGACCCCGGAGGTGAGTCGAGTGTAACTAAACTACGCACGTATACTCGTACATATACCTAGACCTACTACCTAATTTTTGAAATCGGACCGCGCCGCGCTTGTTCCGTAGGTACGCCTTGACTCGGTGGGTCTTCTCTTTTCTACGAGATACATGGATATACATATACATGATGCATACTTTTTTTTTTTTTTTTTTTTAATTGTGCCACAATCCACATGGTGAGGCTAGTTTATTACTTTACCATCTCCTTCATCCCATATGCCGTAAGCTTATTAGGGTGAGGAGTGGTAGAAATATGGTTCACAATACAAGGTACAATTAAGTATAAGTATGATAAGACTATCTTAAAACAATTAAAGGGGGAAATCGATAATTCGTGAGGTCATTGGGAGGATGAGAAGGGGAGAGATCGGAGGAGTGGGGAGGGGTTGGGAAGTTTGGAATTGATATTAGACACAAAATTAGAGTTGCTGGGTGGGGTAAAATATGTTTTAGGACACTTATTAAATTTGAAGTGATTTTCATATTATTACGGAAAGTTGTATAGGTCGTATTGGTAACACATTATTTCAAAGCAGAAGCGATCAAATTGTTTTGAATACGTTAGACAAACATACGCAATAGGTATTAAGTAGAATTGTACGTAGGTTTCGCCGCCATTGCTAGACGATGCGGCGCGATGCAGCGCATTATGTTCAACCGGCATATTTGTTGGTAGGTAGGTACCTACCTACCTTGGTACCATAAAAATGCGGTGGTAGAAAGTATGTAGATACAGATACCTAAACCTATACCTACTAGCTTTATACCTATCGTTAGTGCGGTATCGTGGTAGTACGAACGCGACGCGGACGTAGATATGCGCTAGGTAGGTACCTATATTGTAAAACAATACGAATACATACTTAACTTGCATACGTATAGGCCGATAGCTAGGTACCTACTACCTAGTAGGTTCGACCTACCCTCAGTGTCAGTATACAAGGCATATAAGTTGCATGAAAATTTTACAAAGTCGGCCGGCAGTCCGAGCGGCACCGGCGCCGGCGCGGCGCGGCCGCGACTCCGCCATAAATCGAGTAATACTATTGTCGGCGGTGTCGGACAAACGACGACTCCGCGGCCGCGTCGGCTATAATTAATTTGGTCGCTGGCGCGGCGTAATACATATAATTATGCAATTATGCATATGTAGCGTCTAGCGTGTACGTACATCTACAATCTACATAAGTATGTACATGTACATACATTTACATACATACGTGACCACCGACCGACGCGACGATCAAAGTTCGACCAAATTTGGTGGTGGCTTACTTTGAGTGGGAGACCTCCCAAAAAAATTTTGAGCCCCCAAGAGGTAGGTAGAGGGAAGCAGAGGGTGCTTAAATTGCACCTCCTTTAGAAAAAAAGCCGCTGTTTTGTTTTTTGTGTTTTTTTAGTCAAAAAAATCATTTGACTGGCTGTCGCAGCACATAAAAGTTGCGATTTGAGTTTCTACGTCTCTTTGAACCATCGCCATCCTTCTCCGATCAAAACTCAAAGCGCTACCAGGGGGATTGAGAATTTGCGGATTGCAGTACCTATTCTAATGATACAAAATATTCATTACGCTGTTTGTTTGTTTTTTTTTTTTGTAAACCTGCCCAACATTTGTAAAACATATTGCACATATAGGTACTTACCTACTTATGCCACGCCGCCTTGGAAAATAGAAAACAAACTATCGTTGTGGAAAAATTGTAAAATATTGGGGGAGGGGGAGGAGAAAAGAGGAGAGCGGAAGAAAAGAAAAGAAAAAAAAGAAGACGAAGAAAAATGATTATTATGGAATGTAGGTACGAGCGAACATCCAGCCTTAGAAAGAAACTGGTAGGTACCATGGTACCGTAGGTATCTACTATCTACTGCTGTTGTTGAAGTTGTCTGAAAATTACTATTACAATAATTTGTTGTTAGGTACCCCGAGTAGGTAAAAAATAACGGCGCATGTTTATTTATTTTTTGTATAGTATCGATTTGTGTACTACCTATACGTACATATGATTACAGGATTTAACCGCTATTGGCATTAAGAAACCAAATCATCGGAAACGATTAAAAGCTGAAATAGCGCAATTGAAAATATCCGACGGTCTTCCAGAATACATTCCGGTGAGTAGATAGGTACCATTTATACTTACCTATTTTAAAAGTACATTGGCAGATCTATTTAGTACCTACATGGGTGATTCTAAAATTTCGCAGAAATTTACCTGTTGTTTTTGAAAATTTTGAAAAGTTGTTTTTTTAAAAAAAAATCGATCAGAATAGTCAATACTAATGCAGTACATAACATTCACATGCTTAGACAACATGAAAACGATAGTAGAGTTTTCCCATGTAATTTAAATAGGAAAAAATGAAAAAGGTCACGACGAAGGACAAAATGGAAGAAATTTCAAAATTGTGAGAAAATGATGCATTTTGCACAAAATCCAACTATTGCATCAAAAATAGGTCCCCATGCTTCTTTTAAGGCTGCATTGAAAAAAATGAAAAATTAAGCTATAGCCTCACAATGGAGAGCCACGACGAGGACAGTTCTGTGTGCCGACTTGTAAATTTGGAAACATTTCTCTCGATATCCTCATCATTATAAACCCTAATATCGAAAACATGATTGGATAGTAATTTTATGATGTCTGGGGATCGATTAGACTAATTGTCGGATTTTGAAATAACCAACCATCTCCCTCACCCTCAGCCTCTTGAGAACACAAGCCTCTACGAAGGACAAAAAAAGCGGTTACACAACTAAAAGCTTTCGAAATCGACTTAATCGACTTCAAATTGCGTTTTCGGTGCCAAAATATGAAAGATGAGACCTTTCTGCGTTAAATAAGTGCAAACTTTGAGATCAATAAGCTATTACAGCGGAGTACAGATGCATTGTGATATGAAAACATGGCGGGTTACAGCCACGACGATGGACATTTAGACCACCTTTGTAGCCCCCTGGGGGAGAGGGATGTTTCGTACCCCATTTTTTTTCGAGGGAATATGTTCGGGGCATGAAAATCTATCAAATAATTCCAACCGCAGTATTCTAGCGTGTAGATATATTTCGCGAGATATTGGCCGGTTACATGGTTTTCTGCGAAAATTTAGAATCACCCATCTACGAGTACCTACCTACTTATGTATGTGTGTAGTACGGTACCTGGTCTACCCATGTAGATGTGCTCTCTAAATTTTTAATCAGTTAAAATTCACTGATGAATAAGACAAAAGTGTGCAACTGAAGAAATCAGTAAAAAATTTTACCGATTTAATCAGTGAACTTTCATTTTTGAATCGATAAAAATTTTAATTTACTGATCGAATCAGTGAAACTTTTTATTTACTGATTAAATCAGTAATTAATCGCCGATTTAATGTATAGTAAATCAAAATTTTTACTGATTCATTTCAGTGGTTGAAAAAAAGTTACTGATTCAAAAATGAAAATTCACTACTTGAATCAGTAATTTTTCACTAATTGACAGTCATATAAGTTTCACTAATTCACAGTTGCACGCTTTTCATTTTCAGTTTTTTGACTGATTCAGATTTAGAAAGTAGGTACCTACCTATAGGTATTAGGTACTTGCTGTGCTCTACGTTGAGCGGGTCCTGCAAAAAATTGCTTGGTTGAAATGAAAATAAGCGCGAAAAGAAATTGATAGGTAATTAGGTATGGTAGAGTACCGCGAGGCAAGATGACGCACTAAAAGTTTCAAAATCTGGCAAAAATCGAATTTTCAACATTTCGGGGAGGTTTTTGCTTTAGACACTAGGTACTCTGATCCTTTGCCTTCATTAATTGAATGAGAAAAAAAAAATCATTGATCATAAAAAGTTAATTAGTACCCTTGACCCATAGGAGGGGGCAAGAGTGCTAAGGTGTGCGGCAAGAGTACCACCATAACATCTTATGTTACTGATCGCCCAATTTGATTACGTTTTAAAGTTTTTTATGCAGAGAAAATTGATCAAAACTTTACTTTGACAAAGAAATGAATTTTATTATTTTTTTCCTCAAAATTATTCAGCCAATTTTATTAATTTTTCGTGGTTTCAAAATCAAATTTTTTATACGCTTTGCCCTCGTTGCGCTCGGCTCAATCGTATTTTTCTTTCATTATTTAAAAGTAGAAGTGATCGATTTTTATGCCGACTTATTTCAATTTGAAACTTTGTTTTAGGTATTGTATTTTGAATTCGAGGTCTTCTATTTTTTCATTTGCGAGGGAAGCACCAAAGCGTGCCTTTAATTTCTTTTAAAACGAGTATACGGAAGATGGGAGGAGAGGGAAGGTCTTTTGGGCAAATTTGGAGCACGAGTCTGGAAAAAGTCCCGAAAAGTCGCGAATTTTGATTTTTCAAAATTGGTAGATACACTGATTATTTTCTCTTATACCTACAAGGAATGTAACTTGCTCTCACCTTTTCCCGCCACTCATTCGGTAGGTACCTACCTTTTTTTTTTGTTGTTTCAATAAATTGTAAGTATCTACTTACTTACTATTTTTATTTTTCAATAGCAAACTGAAAATTGGTTTTAAAAAACGATAATTTTGAGTAGGTAATGATAATGACAAATTAAACAGGTTTTTCGCATATTTGACCAACTTCCACCACTTAAGAAAATTCTGAGAGGTTTAAAATATAAATTCAGAAATGTAAAAAATCTGTCCATCCAAAAAAATTTTTCAAAACAATTTGAAATTTTCAAAGTCAAATTCAAGGTCATTGTAGTGGTCGAAAAAATCTGAATAAAGTTCAAGGTACTTGCCTCTAAAAAAGTTCGGCTTGGAAATGACATAGGTAATTTGGGAGCCCCTGCCTCGGGGGTGAGATAAAAATTCGCTCATATGCGCTCTAAAATCATCGTTAAGGCAAATCGAATGGTATAAGAATTTTGACAAACATACCTACCTAGGTACCTCTCAATTAGGTACTTCACTTTGCATGGTGAGAATAATCGTTGCCTAAATCTGGCACTTTGTCCCACTTTTGTTGCGGAACGTCGGCATTAGGCAATCGCCATTTTGAAGTGCTTACCAATGATCAATCACCAATGCCATACATTACATACCTAGACCTACCATACATTATGTAGGTAGAGGTACATTCCTCCATACATACATAGTACTATGGTATGTACTACCTACATATGTAGATGTACCAGTACCTACCTACCTACCTACGGTATTGTACATGTACATACATACGTATGTGCGATGCGATGCCGTGTAGTGCACGTCTATACGTAGCTACGTAAATTAAGTGAACTGTAAACGATAAAAGTCGCAATTAAATTTGCAGGGTTCCTTAAACGAATGGTTACAATTGTTAAGGCTGGACGAATACAAGCCGGCGCTCGCTAGTCAAGGTTACGAAACGATCGAAGACGTATTACAATTAACGTGGGAAGATTTGGAAGACATCGGAATCGTTAAATTGGGTCATCAGAAACGACTATTATTAGCTATTAAACGAGTCAAAGATCTCAAAGCCGGCAAGATATTCCCGAAACCGTCTTTAAACTTGATTCAAACACAGGTGAGCCCTGAGCCGAAAATTCGCTACATTTCCTATAGGTACCTATATACCTACAATACATGTACATGTACGTGGGTGGGTAGCTGGGTACCCGGCTGCCAGCTACGAGCTACCTACTACGTATGGTGTGGTATGGTGCGGTGTACCAATACCGGCCTATTACCTACCTAAGCAATATCTATCGCGTACTAGGTGCGCGCGTAGCTAGGTCTAGGTACGTATTTTGCGTGCCCGCGTAGGTATATGCCTCTTGTGTATCGTTGCGCGTGCCGAATGATTGAAACTTGGAGATTGAGTATACGTATTAGGGTGGATCACGAAAAAAAAAAAAAAAAAAACATCCCTCAGATCTCGACCAAATTCGCTGGGGTTATTGGGTCACCATCGGAGACTACCTACCAAAAAAACAATTTGAGCCCCCCCCCCAGGTGACGAGGGAGGGGAGCTAGGGGTTCTCAGAGGGCACCTCCTATTGAAAAAAAACGCGGTTTTTGTGCTTTTTACCTCGGAAATATGGCGTGAGAAGCCTGACACAGCACTAAAAAGGTGCGATTTAAGTTTCTACATCTCCCTAGACCATCACCGCCCCCCCTCCGATCAAAACCACACCGCTACCACAACCAGGGGGTCCAAACGTTGCAGATCGCGAAATTTCCATACTTATTGTGAAATTTTTGCTGGCCCCTAATTAATCACTTTTGCACCGCGCCGAGTAATTCAATTTTTTTTTTTTTACATTTTCGAAGAAAATTTTGAGAATTTTTTTCGATCAGTGTAACCAACTGCGACTTGTGAAGTTGTGATATTCAAATTTCTGGAATTCGTATTGATCTAATTAATCATGAAGTTGCCAGGGAACTACATAAATCTTATTGATAGAAAACTCCCACCGACTTTTTTTTGTTTTTTCAATAATCAGAAATAAGTTACCTACCTATGGAGAATTTTTTTATACCAGTGCAGCCAATTGTTGACCATGAAACGTCTACGTATGGAATTTACGTTAATTTAAATAGTCGTTTTTATCTCATTTTTAAAAATAACAAAAAAATCAAGTCTCTAAGAAAATTTTCTTGTCATTTTTCACCCAATTTTACTTCTCGAATTTGATTATTACAAAAAATGGTTCACATTTTTTGTTCATTTTTTAACTCACAATTTCCTTATCCTATTCTATTCGACATTCAACAAATAACACAAATGCTAGACGAAATTGAATTTTTCAGCATTCTTGGCTAAATAATTAGAAAGTTTGATTAATGTAAAATAAACAGTCAATCTTCTGCATAAAAATCTCAGAAAAATTCTAAAACCCGCTTTAAATGTCTAAAATTTATGAGAACACTGTTCATTGTGTTCTGCATTATAACGTTGCGATTATTTACCTTGTCTACAGAGGCTGTTTTAGGCATTCTCAACAATCTAGAAATATTTTTTCTACTATAGTTAAGAGGTTCTGTCACTGGGATGAGAATTTTTCAAAATAACAATTTCTAGTCGTGGGAGAAAATTGGTTCAAAATAACGTAAAATGGTTAACAATTGGCAGCAGTGGTGTAAAAATTTTCTTCATAACTCATCAATGATTAGGTATTGAAAAACCAAAAAAGTTTGTGGAATTTTCTAGCAATAAGATTTATGTAGTTAGTAGTTACCTAGCAACTTCATGATTAGATCAATCCAGAAATTTGAATATCACAAGTCGCAGTTGGCTATACTGGTCGAAGAAAATTCTCAAAAATTAAAATTACTCAACGAGGCACAAAAGTAATTAATTTTTGGGCTAGCAAAAATGTCACAATATGGAAATTACGCGATCTGCAACTTTTGGACCCCCTGGTAGCGGTCTGAGTTTTGATCGAAGGGGAGAGGGGGTGGCGATGGTCTCCCTAGTCTCGGGTGATGTAGAAACTCAAACCACACCTTTTTAGTTTCGTGCCCTTTGAGAACCCCAGTTCCCCTCCCTTGTCACCTGGGGGGCTCAAAAAATTTTTTTGTAGTCTCCGATGGTGATTCAACAACCCTAGTGAATTTGGTCGAAATCCGAGGTATGTTTTTCTTTTTTTTTTTTTCGTGATCCACCCTAATACATATGTAGGTGTACTTTACATACCGAGATACTTCATGTACGTAGGTACACTAGGTAGGTACCTTACCTATGTACTTATACAGTATGACACAAAAGTCTTGTCCACGAAAAACACTTGATGATATCTCGAAACTGAAAAGAGATATCGGGATGATTCAAACGGCAATATGCTCCTGGAGACAAGGACATTGAAAATTGATAGTCAAATTTTCAGTTCCACCTACAGGGTGTCCACAAATTGAGAAACCGGTTTTGCGTTTTGGTTAAAAAAATGGAGGTCTGGGTTTTTTTATGGATTTGAAATCTACACACTGAGACGATTAAAATGTGATAATTTTTTTTCGAAACCGGTTCGATAATTTGCAACCGGTTGTCAAAAATACCTCAAAAATCGAGATTAGAAAAAATTTTCCAAATGAAATTTGTAGAACTTTGTAAGCCAAACATGGTCAGTGAACTCATTTTTTGAATTGGTTCACTCTCGGCAACTTGACAATTTCAAAAACGAGAAAAGATATGAAATTTTTTTCAAATGAATGTTGAACACCGCACCGTTAAAAATCTAAAGAAATTTCATATCTTTTTTTGTTGTTGAAATTTCAAAAAATGAGTTCACTGACAATGTTTGGCTTACAAAGCTCTAAAAATTTCATTTGAAAATTTTTTTCTAATCTCGATTTTTGGAGTATTTTTGACAACCGGTTGAAAATTTTCGAACCGGTTTCGAAAAAAAAATTATCACATTTAAATCGTCTCAGTGTGTAGATTTCAAATCCATAAAAAACCCAGACTCCCATTTTTTAACCAAAACCGGTTTCTCAATTTGTGGACACCCTGTAGGTGGAACTGAAAATTTGACTATCAATCTTCAATGTCCTTGTCTCCAGGAGCATATTGCCGTTTGAATTATCCCGATATCTCTTTTCAGTTTCGAGATATCATGAAGTGTTTTTCGTGGACAAGACTTTTGTGTCATACTGTATGTATATACAATGTACGTATGCATTTACCCACCTATTTACTACCCATAGAACCTTAGGTAGGTAAGTAGGCAGGTAAGGGGTGGGGGACCGTAGTTGTTGAATTTATTTATTTAGAGTGTTATTGTCTCGTTACCAGTCGTATTGTTACAGAAGACGGGTGCACGTAACGTAGGTTAGGTACCACTGCCACTGGTACCCACTACCTACACCTAGACCTTCTATGTGGAGGTACATAGTAGGTACCTATGTACAAGAAGTACATACGTACATCCATGCATAGTTTTTACTCATCTCATGAGAAGTACATACCTAACAATAGAAGCGCATAAGTGTATGTATGTAGTACATATGTACATATGTAGATGTATGTACTTGTGTGGGCACCTCGAAGCAAATGAATACCTACCTCTACTTCTACTCTAGCCGTGTCTCATGATCCAATCATCTCACCTATTACGCCGTAGGTTAGGTACCTACGCCTATACTTGCTATTCGCCTACAGTAGGTAGGTCTTGGTAGGTATTTGAGCTTTGGCTGATGATACTCGTATTTTCATTTTTCAATCCATCATTTCTATCATTAGTAGGTTAGTCGGTAGGTATTCATCGTGAACGCGCACGCACACACGCACACGCACACGTCATGCGTCATCGATTAATATATACCTAGACCTACATACGAGATAGGTAAGGTACCTATACGTACAATTACCTGCGTCCTGCGTATGTAGGTAGATATGTACATTGTACATACATTACGTACTACCTAGCAAGGTATAAGTATTTATGTATACTAAGGGTGGAGTGAAAAAAAAAAAACATATCTTGGATTTCGATCAAATTTGGTGGGGTGGTTTACTTTGAGTGGGAGACCTCCCAAAAAAATTTGAGCCCGAAAGGTGCAAGTGGAGAGGAACAGGGGGTGCTCAAAGTGCACATTCTTTGAAAAAAAACGCTGTTTTTTGTGTTTTTTTATAGTCGAAAAAAATTATTCGAGAAGCTGTCGTAGCGCTTAGAAGTTGCGATTTGAGTTTCTACGTCTACCTGCACCTTTGCCATCCTTCTCCGATCAAAACTCAGAGCGCTATCAGGGGGTTGAAAAGTTGCGGATTACAATATTCCAATAATACGTCATTTTCACGAAGCTGAACTGATTTTTTTTTCGTCGGGGAATTGAACGAATTTTTTTTTAAACCACTAAAAGTAAATATTGAAGAAAAAATTTGAAACTTTTACACACCAGTGCAGCCAACAGCGAATCGTAAAATTCCGAAATACGGAATTTATATCGACTTTAAATTGATCATTTTTTCGCCGAAAATTATCATGTATTTTTTTTTCAATCACCAGAAGTAAGTATAGGTATCTTGGAATTTTTTTCAAAAAATTTTGTATGTCAGTGCAGCCACTTACCAAATGTGACGTGCGACACTGTGGAATTTACGTCGATCAAGGATTAAATTTTTTATCAAGTAAATTCCGTAGTGTGGCACGTCACATTTTGTAACTGGCGGCACTGACATACAAAATTTTTCAAAAAATTTCCAAAATACCTATACTTCTGGTGATTGAAAAAAAAAAAAAATACATAGGTAATATTTTTCGGCGGAAAAATGATCAATTTAAAGTCGATATAAATTCCGTATTTTGGAATTTTACGATTCGCTGTTGGCGTTGGCTGCACCGGTGTATAAAATTTTCATATTTTTTCTTCAATATTTACTTTTAGTGGTTTAAAAAAAAATTTCGTTCAATTCCCCGACAAAAAAAAAAAAATCAATTTCAATTTCGCGAAAATTTCATATTATTGGAATATTGCAATCCGCAACTTTTTAATCCCCTGGTAGCGCTCTGAGTTTTAATCGGAGAAGGATGGCGCGCAATGGTTCAGGGAGACGTAGAAACTCAAATCGCAACTTTTAAGTGCTACGATAGCCTCTCAAATAATTTTTTTAAACTAAAAAAACACAAAAAAACACCGTATTTTTCAAAAGGAGATGCACTTTGAGCACCCCCTGCTCCCCTCCGCTTGCACCTGGGGGGGGGGTCAATTTTTTTGGGAAGTCTCCCACACAAAGTAAACCACCCCACCAAATTTGGTTGAAATCCAAGATATGTTTTTTTTTTCACTCCACCCTAATGTATACTAAGTATATTAGGTAGTCGTACGTATATAGTACAGCAAAACACAGTAAAGTACTCGAGTGGTGTACCTTCCCAATACATTAATTATGTACATTACATACGTAGGTAGGTATCTATGTAGATGTACGTAGTAGGTAGTAGGTACATATTTACGACCTTTCGATATAAATAGTAGGTAGGTACCTTATCTTCGTTATTTGAGCACTTTTTCGTTTCTCTTTCATTCTCTACCTATTGTTTTTCAATTAAATCTACCTACCTACCTACCTACCTACCTACCTGCCTACCTACAACAACAACGAATACCACCACTTGTATCTATGTACCTATTTAGTAGCGCTTATTTGTGTATCTCTGTTGCATGTGTACTTACGTAAAGGTAAGCATCGAATCGCATTCTCCGTGCAGCACTGTAAGTTCCAATGTTTCGTACGATCTCGATTGTCCTCGTGTACATACAACATATCACAGTTTCCACCAACCGTGGGAACTGGAAACTACTCAACAGTTATATTATCCGACTGCTGATATTGTGCCAATAAAGGTAGGTTCGTTGGCGAGTATTCGCCTGTTGGACGTTATACTTATACATTTGTGTACCTACCTATTATCCCACGTGTACGTAGTACCTATCTACCTATACCTACGTACATATTTACGTGCACTAGCTATATATGTAGCTCTATAGCTATACCTCCTGTACGACGACGTAAACGTGCGTCGCATTCACGACCAATATTATGAATTTTACAGATACGCAATCCGCGGGGCAAATCGCTCGAAAGTTTGAAAGATGGGACGAATAACGTCGGCGGCGGCACCAGCAGCTTTGTACCCGGCGCCGCCGCCGCCGCCGCCGGCGTTCCGCAGCAATTACCCGTCTTCGGCTGGAGGTATCGCAGCTACGACGACGGCGACATTACGCCGACCAATGAAAGTTTAACTTTTCACGAAGGCGGCGGCACGTTGCCTCGTCCAAGAGGTCTGGTCAGACCTAGACCTGTCGCCAAAATACCAGCCACATTGTGCCAGTCTTATAGAAACGAGTAAGCGTAATGATATTCATCTCGACCTTTTTCGTTTTTCAATTTCAATTCGTTACCTACATGTAAGTATGTAGATGTAGATACAGATACGTAGGTATGTATTGGTACTCACCACGCACAAGAAAAAAAAAAAAAAAAAAACTGGCAAAATAGGTACCGATAGTAGTCTACTTGGAATGAAAGACCTTCTAAAAAATTTTTGAGACCGACGCGACGCCGCGTTACGGGACGGAGCCAAGAGACCTCGCAACGAGGATAGGTAAGTAGCTAAGTGCATACATAGGTAATCTGAAAAATCGCGCGATTTTTGCCCCTACTATAGCTAGCAGTGCTAGGCAGCTGAGCAAGATTATAATTTTACCAAGTGATCGCAGATCACGTCAAGATCAAACACAAAATATGATCCAGATCAAGATCATTTTGACATACAGGGTGTTAAATTGAAACTCAGACACACAGCAGCGAGAGAGATTTGAAAAGTACCTAATCTAAAAAATTACATAATGGAAAACATGACGTTTTTCAATTATTTCATCCATTTTTTGAAGGAAAAGAGGATAAATTTTTCCTTTTTACACAATTACAATCTAAATCTAAATACCTAGAATGTGAGGGGAAAAAACGGGATTTTTCCGCTTTGCGTCTGGATTTCAATTCAACAGTCAACACCCCCTGTACTTACCTACCTAATGATCTTTGATCTAAATATCTTTAAAAAAACACACACACAAAAAAGATCAACCTCAGATCATTTCGACTTTTTTCTGTACTTATTCGCTGCATAATTATTTAGCTAAAAAGGTGATTCTGTTTTTGTTTTCGCGAACAAATTTATATTTTTCCAATGGGAAGGAGTAGGTATAACGATCTATGTACTTTTCCCATACTTACAAATTTTACAATCAATAGTTACTACATACACTTATACTCGTGATACCTACACCTTACATATAAACTATAAACTCCGGAAAATGTAAAAGTGAAAGATGTTCAACAAGGGAGAATATACAAATATAGTACCTATGTCTCGCAAGAAAGGAACAAAAACAAATTATCATCGTAGTACCTTTACTCACACTCGCGAATCGTTCGAGTGCGCAAACTCGCCTTTTACTCACTACCTACAACAAAAAATATCGTATGCAACTCGGGAGATGAATGATTTTCGACGATTTTAAATAGCGTTATATTCCCTCTATTATAAGACAATTGGTTTTGGGAAATTCAGTGGCGTCGCGTCTTGAGATTTTCTTAATGCGTAAAAAGTAGGTAATGAGTTGCAACGGTCCGGAAACCGGAAGAATGAATGGGGTGGGGGGGGGAATGAAAATTAGCCTTTTTTTCGCACTTTCGTCTTAAACAGTTTATATGATTGAGATTTTGTTCATGTCCGAGTGAAACTTTGAAAAAATTGGATAGATATTTTATGCCCAAAAAAGACTTTTTCCCCCCTGTTTTTATGCTTTGGAAATCCTTTCCGGATGTACGTAAATTGTGAAAAAGGAGGGCGCAATGCACACCCCTCATAGCCCACCTTTGTCATTTGATGATAAATTGTAGGAAGACTATCGTATAGCCCCCATTTTTTGCCCTAGAATCGATATTTAAGCATACCTATTCCTACACATAAGTACAAGTCAAAAGTCATGTATTTGAATACCCCCCCCCTCCCTCATTGATAAATCATGCCCCTCTTAGGTTTTTGAATGTCATTTAAAAGTCATCTGATCGAAAATTTGACATAGAATAGGTTTCACTGATCTCATTTTTGCTCTAGAACCAATATTTTGGCAGATAAGGGCTGAAAACTTGATTGGGGAGAAAGATCAACAATTTCGGAAGAATGCCTGTTCGTTACAAAATGTGACGTGCGACACTACGGAATTTACGTCGATCAAGGATTAAATTTTTCATCAAGTAAATTCCATCATTTTGTAACTGGCTGCACTGAAATACAAAATTTTTCAAAAAATTTCCAAAATACTTATAGGTACTTCTGGTGATTGAAAAAAAAAATACATGATATTTTTCGGTGAAAAAATGATCAATTTAAAGTCGATATAAATTCCGTATTTTGGAATTTTACGATTCGCTGTTGGCTGCACTGGTGTATAAAATTTTAACAAATTTTTTCTTCAATACCTATTTACTTTAAGTGGTTTAAAACAATTTTCGTTCAATTTCCCGATGAAAAAAAAAAATTATTCCAGCTTCGTGAAAATTTTGTAAGGACTTATTATTTTTTCTTTTCAACCCCCTGGTAGCGCTCTGAGTTTTGATCGGAGAAGTATGGCGCGCAATGGTTCAGGGAGACGTAGAAATAGAAACTCAGATCGCAACTTTTAAGTGCTACGACAGCCTCTCAAATAATTTTTTTTGACTAAAAAAATACAAAAAACAACGTTTTTTTTTCAAAAGGAGGTGCACTTTAAGCACCCCCTGCTCCCCTCCACTTGCACCTTAGGGCCTCACATTTTTTTTTGGGAGGTCTCCCACTTAAAATAAACCACCCCACCAATTTCGGTCGAAATCCAAGATTTGTTTTTTTTTTCACTCCACCCTAATGCATACATACATACATACCTACTTGAATTCGTTTTACATTATAATGGAAAAAATTTCTGACTCAATTTTCAAGCTAGGTACTGAAATGAACTGAACGAGCAACTAACTTGAATTCTACGAATCAAAATTCTATTGGCAGCTCCCGCCATAAAATTTTATTGAATAATTACTCATTTCTGAGTCGTCGTAGCGAGCGTTTTGAATGTGATGAAAATAAAGTATCCAATCTTCCAAAACGCAATTTGCATCTTTTTCTTTCTCTATTGTATTTACGGTGGGGGGGGGGGGGAGTGAAACCCTATTTCATTTCAAGATCAGTGGTTCAAACAGATGTAAAAACTCGAATCACACTTGGTGGATTGGAGCGCGAAGAAGGGGTAACTGAGGTTCTTAACGGGTAGGTACTAGCCAAAAGTGGCGGAAAGCGAGATTTTTTTTCAAAAATCATCTCACTGTTGATGGGTAGTTAGATTGTTTTTTTCTCTGGGCTTCTTATTTATTATCATTTTTTAGGTCTTTCATTCAAAGTAAACTATTTCTCATAAATTTTTGTTCGAGTTCTAGAGATGTCGGTAGGTAGTTCTTTGCTAGTTATTCTAATGCGCACGTTTATCTATTCATCTATTTCGCTAATTCGTTGGGTCTAACATAATGTAGGTATTTAATGTCATTGTTGTAAATACATAAATTAGGTACCTAAGTACCTACTTAATACATACTACTATGGTACCTACTCGATCGAACGTAAATCAGCATTACCTATTCATTAATATTTTTAGTACATACATATTTAGACCGGTCTATCTATATCTACCTACCTACCTACTTACCATAGTATCTACCAATAAGTACATATTATGTATGTATTAACGATTTATTACGATTTGTAGAGAACAAAATTCGAACGAAATTAAAAAGAAACCTCCGTCCCCACCGAAACGACACTCGGAAAGCATTACCGTTGTAGCCGATCTTCACTGTACGCATATTCCACCGGATCCAGCTCCGTCGACCCCACCATGGAGTGCCGAAGAACGTCAGCTGATCGCCTCGTTGAAAGCTCAAGGAGGTTCCGATAGTAGTTTTAAGGTATCCCTATCTATCTATGTACCTATACCTACTTATATGTCATTGTATTCTATACTTAGACTTACCTTACCTTACCTACTAAAATACTGATACACTGAATATGTACCTACGTGTACTTATTAGTACCTATGTAGGTAGGTCTAGGTACTTCTACTTACCTTCGATTGAATTCAATGAACGGCAAAGCATAATCACAAATACCTATTCGAGTACCTACCCAAATGAAATTTTTTATTCTGTTGCAGTCGAGTAGTTCTAGCACAGAATCTGATTCTATACCTTTTGCCAATGAAAATGCTGGTACCATTAAACAGCGAATTGTCAGATCAAATTCTGGTAAGTACTTTCGTTGTAAGTAACTATATTATGTACTTTGTAGGTAACCGAATACTGTACCGTATAACTCTCGTACCAACAGCGGCACTACTTACCTACGTTAGATATACCTACGAGTATATGTACGTACATTGTACAATGTACTTGCGTGATTAAAATTCAACTCGTCTGTTTACTTACCTATTTATTTTCTTATTTTCATTTTCAGGATACAGTCAGTCACATATAGTTAGTGCGAAATCCGTGTTACCAACCACCGAAACTGACATCAATTTAAAGTAAGTTATTTCGCTCTACGAAATAGGGGTACAACAGTAGATAATTATCCGTTTGTAAAAAAAAAAAAAAAACCTTTTTCGTTGAAATTATTTTTTCGTAAATTTTTTGCCGATTCAAAAGTCGTCAAAAGCCGTTGTAAAACAAAATACTTAATCATCATCACCATCGATCCAAGTACCTACCTATCTAATCTACTATCTACTCGCATTTTTGTAGATTTCATTTGGTAATTCGTTCAAACCCTGCAACACGTACCTAATACTTACTACCTATTGTCATCTAGTGCTAATAGTGCCTTATTGCCACCGTATCCTAAGTATATCGTGCGTTATCGCACCATTTTTACAAGTACATTCACGTATATTGTATTAACCTTCATTCCAAACAGAAAATTGAGTAAAGAACCGACCGACGTATTGGATGATATCGGTAACATGTTAGCCAACTTGACGGACGAACTAGACGCTATGCTGGAAGAAGAAAAAAGACAAGGATTGAACGACGATTGACAGCGGATTTCAACGTCGCTTTGAATTCAATTCCTTAGTCTTTGAAATGGTTCCTATGGGTTTGCCGTTGTACTTATTCTGTAGGTAGGTAAAAATTTTCCGTCCGCGTCGCGTCGCGTCGCGTCGGTATAGTTTCGTAGAAAAAGTCAAGTCCGATTCAATGAATTTGAATGTAACTTTTCTATGTACGTTACAGTTATGGATTACCCTCGTGTACACTTTTGCCTGCCGATGCCGTGGTGCCGGTGTACAGATTGTAGAAATTACGCAACGAATTTTCAATTCTACGTATAGATCTCAGTTTATATAGATTTTAGACTTATTGTTCTCACGTGGCCATAAACAGTGATTTTTTTTTCTCTTACTAATCTTATTTTGTACAACTTTGTACTAAGAAATTTTTTATGTTGTTTTTTTATTACCAATTTTTGACGTGTTTTACTTACTTACTTACTTACTTACTTACTTTATTGTATGTACTTACCTATTTTCCTGGAGAATTCGTGGAAAGGGCGAGATTGGCAACGCCCTCTCCTCATCTGGTCAAATATCAGACCAACATATCATGAAACATGGACGATCTTCTACCTACCAATGTTATTTTACAAACTCTAGTTATACTCGTACGTACGTAGGTAGGTGCATATATCTAAGTACATATTATATGTACCTACCTACCTAGATGCGTTGCATTTATTTTTGTTAATAAATACCGAAACATATCACCTTATTATCCCAACTGTTACTGTTACTATATATACCTAAGTATAATGACTGGAAACATTTTCTACCCGAATGTACCTACTTATGGTACCTACCTACATAATTAGAATTCTCTACGAGCGACGTTGAAAAAGTTGATAGATTTTCGTATTCTTGTTACGAAAGCGAATTCAAACTAATCGCGGTGTCTTTTACAAGTTGCCAGGTATCTTAATCGACACACTTTAAACGTGATTATCGAGTAGGTACTTACTAAAAAAGTAATAAAATTTTACCCGCGTATTAATCGTTGGTGACAACTGGAACAAAACGTACTTAACACGGAATTTCTATTGTTATTTTATACATTAATTAAATAATTCGTATCACGTGTTCATTTACTTATTTGTTCAATACCTACCCATCGAAACAATTTTAAAATTCGTAATAGGTACACGGTTAGATACCTACATACGCGTTACCTGTGTCGATAAATTACCGATGCCGATGTACGGTACCATTGTACCTACCTTGCTCCCAAGGGCGAAACTGGAGGGAAGTGAGAGGGGCGGAACACCTTCCAAAGGCGGTCGGAAAATTTTGAAAAAAATCTACAATTTTTAAATTTTGGGGCTCGTTTAAATTGTTTTTGATCGTCCAATTCCGTTTTTCGGATTCCAAGTTCAGTTGATTAGGTATTCGTTTCAACATAATTTACCGAATTTTCGAGGAAATTTTCAAACTTTTTGAGAAACGACAAATTTGGTATGGAAATATGCACCAAAAATTACCAATTATAAAAAAACACCCAAATTCTCTCTAGGTAGCGCAAAAAAAAAAAAAAAAAACATGGAAAAGCTCGAAATTTCGTAATGAGAATGATAAATCCAAAGCAGCGTAATTCTTTCATAGGTAGAATAAATTCGTAATTACAAAACGAACTACTTACTTACATGAATCTTAGTATTTGAAATTATCTTGGCCAACGCGTTTTTTTTTTTTTTTCAATTACTTTTGGTTAAATTTCAAATATAGAATTTTTTCAGACTTGGAAATCGTCTTCTGTTGACTGTTGATACCAGTAGGATAAATCGTTTGCAATAGGAAGATGCTCACATTGCTCATCGACTAATCGCCTAATCGGACACATTGGACTCCTTTTCTCTTGAAAAGCATCGCGAGATGTTTGGACAATTAGACGGTTTGGGGTATCTTGACGACGCATGAATCGGCCGATAGTAGGTGTTTAGGTGGTAGGTAGGTAGGTAGGTAGGTGGGTGGGTAGGTAGACTTACCTATTAAAATTATGGAAAATTATACGAAGCGACTAAATTTATACAAAACAACATTTTGAAGATTTATGTACAGTAGGTATACACATGCAATAGAAACAGACATCAACTAAGTAAGTAAGTAAATTTTACTTATAAAATAGAATCGCGAAATATACCTATATACTTACGAGTGAAAATGGAGCATTACCTACGAGCAAAGATTACGCGTAATCCATTTCACGCGCTTCAGTACATATAAGTAATAAGTACCTACTTAAATACGCATCCTAGTATGTATACTATTCATCTCACACATACCTACCTACGCCAAGTTACCAATTAAATACATTCGTAATCGTAAATTTCTCCTTAGTTTGCGATATCTACGAATAAGAAAATAGTTCTTTCACCCGCCTATTGGCAGACACAGACACTTAATGGCAGCAAATTGAGAAAAATGAATATTTACCTAGGTACCTACCAACGTAAGTTAAGAACGGCTCGATGCCGCGCCGGTGCCAACGACAGCGTTGGCTTATAAATTTAAATGCATTAAAAAGTACACATATATCAAGTATAGGTACTGGTAAGTTAACGCGTAGGTCTAGGTACGTCTACGTATACATTGTGTCTATGCTTATCCCGTTCGATTGCCCGGCGGATCTAGAATTTTGGAAAACGCTCTTCTGTCTGGAGATTGCCGCTTTAGTTCTTTTGACGTGTCGTCGTCGGGTTTATCGCAGTGGTATTTCGCAGCGCACCATTGTTCGCCTTCTTCGTCCGTGTACCTTCCTTTATACTCTTTGACTGTTTTCGAATACACGTCGACGTACGTAGCTATTTTGTCGTTTTGTAACCAGTCGCTTATTTTATGCAGATACCTGAAAGAAACCCCGAGTAAATTATACCTACACTTGGGTATTTTCTATTTGGACTCTGGACTAGGTAGTACATAGGTACATATACCTAATATCTTGTATGCAGGTACAGTACTTACCTACATTGTATATGTACATAAGTATGTACATATTGTACGTACTTATGTAGGTACCATGGTAATAGGCATTAGGTACATTACGAAACGATCGCCATCAGAACAATTTATGTAGGTACCTACATATGTATTGTTGTTTCTCTTCTGCCAGTTTTAAACTAAACTTTTTCGCGGGCACCGAAGAATGTTTTTTTTTTTTTTTTTTTTTGTAGCTGTTTCAGTTTCAAAAATGGGACCGAATTCAACACGCTTCCCGCTCCAACGATTTAAAATTTTTTTCGTCTCTCTCCCATTTTTTTTCTACAGTAATTTTTTGTACCTATGTAAATTTTACAGATAGGCAAACACTCTGTGTAGGTATGTAGGTAAGTAAGTACCTATCCCAGTGAAAAAATCCTCAGGCACGAGCAGGTCAACGAAATCAAGGTTTTCGAATAAATACCTAGGTACCTATTTAATGCTCATTAGGTTATTTCATTTTTTCATGGGATTTTTTTTTTCAATTTTTTTGACATGCCGCGCTCTCAAAATGATGTAAAAAATAATATCACCCATAAATGCTGGCCCAAGAACGGTCAAGTTACGAATAAGCAGGTAGGTACCTATATATGATTCATTCGATGGTTGCATGAATCGCCGGGCTCAACCGTGCGAATTTGACGATCATACGCGCAATGTTTGATACCTAGATCTTTTTAACGATAGATAGATAGATAGATAGGTAGAGGTACCTACCTATACTTAGATACCTAAAATGAATTCGCGTTATTTTTTTGAAAACATACTTCATGTGTTATTCAAGTAAGTATTTGTTTTTAAACAGCCTACCATCTAGGTATACGCTGCTATTCGGTCACAATTCACAATTACAGCCAACGCAACGTAAGTGTAGGTACGAGTACATATGTACAGCTAAAGCTACAGGTACCGCATTTGCAGGTAGGTTAATTCTCTATTTATTGCTTACCAGTTGACGAACGGAAAAAACAATGTGGCTTCTTTTTTGGTCGCCAATTGGCACGCGATTTTCTCGACGCACTGCGTGGAACTGATGAGTTGATCGAAAACGGTGGAAATCGTATCGCTGGCGTCCGTTTCTTGATCCTTATTCAGTTGTACTCGGGCTTTCGGCGGTCTAATGTTGAATATCGGTATAATGGGCAGCATGGTGATCAACGAGTACAAGGCGGGCGCGAGACCCGCCAGCAGTATGGGCAGCGCCAGCAACGCCAGCAGCAGCGGTATGAGAGCGGCCAGCACTATCAGCGGAACCAGCAACGACTTGAGTACTTTGAGTAATTTCAAAAACAGCACCAATTTTATAAACATCGCCAACAGGAAAAGTTTCAGCTTCAGCAGCAGTATGAATATCAGTTTGAGAATGCCGAACGCTTTCAGCTTGGCCAGGCCGATTTTCACCAGAGCCAGAATGCCGATTTTTTTCATATCGAACTTGGGCGTGTGGTGCGCATGATGATGGCCGGCGTATATTGGCACGTGATGGTGGGACGCCGACTCGTGTAGATCTTCCAACGCGGACCCGGATCCGGATCCGGATCCGGGTCCGGGTCCGGGTCCAGCGCTGAAGGCGGCGAGTCCGCTATGGCCGAACGAGGTGGCCGCGCCCGTCGAACTGGAACCAAACGACGACGCGAAAGTCTTGCCGGGCTGCGTGTACTGGCTTACGTGATGCGTCGGCATCGTCGACCATCTGCTGATCTGCGAGCCGTACAACGTCACCAGCGGTACGAAATCCGTATCCGGTTCTTCGAAACTATCGCTGTCCGCGAACATATCCCTAATGCCGGCCGGCCCGCGGCGAACCGCTTTCACGTGTAATTTGGTGATTTTAGGCCGAAATTTCAAATGCCTCAACACCGGTTTCTGCGGCTGCGGCTGCGGCTGCGGCAGCTGAAACGGCATCACCGTCGTCGTTGACGCCGCCGCCGTCACCGCCGCCGCCGTCGTCAAGTACGGATATGCGAGGCTGGACGGCGGCGATTCGACCGCCGTCGCCGCCGGAGATGTCATCGCGTAATCCGCCGAATAAGCGTAATCGTTGTAAGACGTCTGTTGCTGTTGCTGTTGCAGCTGTTGCAGCTGATTCGGGTGATGCTGGTAGTGATGCTGGTGTTGGTGCTGGTGCTGATGCTGATGCGGATGCGGATGCGGATGCGGATGCGGATGCAGGGCCGGCGTAATTCCGTGCCATCTGTACATGTCGTTGTTGTCGGCGGTAGTATGCAGATAACGAGCGTCTCGATACGGATATTCGTCTTGGGCGGCGGCGGCTCCGGCTCCGGCTGCGGTGCCATCGTCGACGACGTCGGTCCCGTTCGAATCCATCGGCAACGTCGTACGATGGTGATACGGTTCGATGGTAGAAGAATGCGGAGCTGCCAGCGTCGGAGCCACGACTAGTTTACTAGGTGCGAACGACCAGTGCATTAAGGCGAATACTTTGATCAATACGCCATTTGTATTCGCAAACATTGGCATATTCTCGACGACAATTCGTTGATTACTTTATCGCCACCGTGCGTTGTTCTTCATCACCATTATTTTCCCCTTTTTTTCTTTTCGCGTCGTAATTCACTGGTCATCTGCGCAGAGAAAAAAGCAATACGTACTGATTGTGATCGTCGTCGTAAGTCATGAGTGGGTGGGTGGGTGGGTGGGTAGGTAGGTAGGAAAATGGATCAGGGGGTGGGGGGGGGCTAAGCCCCAGGTCAATGTTATTAGAAGATTTTTTTGGAAGGGCGCAAACTGCAAAATAGATACAAGGACTAAAAATAAAAGAAAAATTTTATAAAGAAGAACTAGGAGGGAGCCTCCTTTGACTTTGTCGCCTCGTAATTCGAATAATCGTGATTTTATTTATACCCGAGCGAAGCGAGGGTGAAGCTTTGAAAAATTGAATTTTTAATGGCCATAAAAGTGATTTTTTTCGTATATTAATGATTTCAAAATTCCTATTTGATGTTATTTTACGAGGAGAGGGAGAGAGAACATATTCGCAGTCAGTGGCGTTTGAAGCTTTTTTGGGAGATTACAAATTCAGGAAGAAAACATGAAGTACCGAAAGAATTTTTTTTTTTTTGGGGGGGGGGGGGAAGGAGCCTTCTTCCTCAACGTTGTCTAAAAACAATCTGTGAATGTTTTTCTTGTTTATGCCCGAGCGAAGCTTTGAAAAAATTTGGTATTTAATGCCCAGAAAATACCTTTTTTTTCTCATGGTAGGTAGTTAGGTACATTCGAATTTGATTGTCAAACAGTTTGATCATCAAACACAAATTTTTTGGGGGGAGGGAGGAATTTACTCTCGGGGGGGGGGAAGCTCCCCGCGTCTCTCTTAAATCCGCCTATGGTGGGTAGGTAGGTAGGTAGGTAGGTAGGTGTCTAAGGTAATTATTATCGATAGAGGAATATTACTTTCATCGCGTACCTATTCACCTAGACCTAAGTATCTAACCTAACTACTTGTTTGCTTTGACCGAGTTAAATACTTGGATACCGTGATAGGTAGGCACCTATCTTCGTTGAATTTTAGCGCCCGTCGGTTTTTATATAATTTACTTAGGTACAGTGGCTTAGGACGTAACCAAAATCGTCTAAAAGGAGGGCGGGGTCTAAACCGGTGGCGTCGGAACCTTTTTTTGGGGTGGTTGCAAAATGAGTCCGGAGACTTGAAAAAAACAATTTTTTTTGAGGGGGAGGGTAGGAAAGCAGAGGAAGAGGAGATGGGTAAAAAGGAGCCCTTTTTCTTGCATTCTAGTCTTAAATCGTTCATAAAATGAGGCGTATAGAATCAAAAGTGGCTTTCTCCATTCCAATTCATTTCGAGAAAAACGCGAAAAACTTCCTGAGCGCCTATCATTTGATTAAATTGAGGTCTCCAACTTTTTTTTCTTCAATTTTTTGGGGGCTAATTCATGGAACTTTTCATGCATAATGAAGTGACCAATGGTACAAAATTTGTCCCTCTCCCAGAAAAGGGACCTTGAAGTTTTTTTTTTCAATGCACATAAGTATCTTATTCTAAACACTTTCAAAGTATCAAAATCGATGTTCA
Organism: Pseudococcus jackbeardsleyi; assembly: GCA_038380155.1. Lineage (NCBI taxonomy): Eukaryota > Metazoa > Arthropoda > Insecta > Hemiptera > Pseudococcidae > Pseudococcus > Pseudococcus jackbeardsleyi. The sequence continues at coordinate 67,850,589 of CM076239.1, read as the reverse complement.
ACTCAGAAACGATTTTTAACCTCCAAGGTACCTTTTCTTGGAGAGTGTTACAAATGTTGGAAAATTGAAAAAAATCAAATGATATCACGTTTCTCGACATTTTTTTTTCTTTTGAAAAACAGAAACAACTATCCAAAAAAAAGTAATAATGTAGCGGTTTTATTCAACAAGAGGAAAAATACCATTAAAGGCCATATAAATATACTAAAAGGAAAACAAATGAAACAATATTATCGAAAATTGTACAATTAGAAGAAAAAATTGCCATCCAAAGTTCGGGGGTTAAAAATCGTTTTTGAATTGAACACCGATTTTGACATGAACTTCGAAAGTGTGTAGAATGAGATAAGTGCATTGAAAAAAAAAAAACATTTAGGTCCCTTTTCTAGGAGTGGGTCACATTTTGTAACATTGATCACTTCATTGTACATGGAAAAATCCATGAATTAGCCCCAAAAAAATTGAAGAAAAAAGAGTTGGAGACAAAAGTGGCTTTCTCCAGTGGAGAAAGCCACTTATGATTCTAACCCCTATCTTTGAATGCTGTTTTCAAGTACTTGGCAGCCAAATTTGAAAATTTCAATTAGTACATCAGATGCGGCTGCCTTGTAGTATCTGAAACCACGCTTAACTCATTTTTGATAAAAAGTGGAGAACGTCACTTATAATTCTACACGCCTCAAATATCGATACGCTTTGGAAAAATTGGATATTTAATGCCTAAAAAAAAAGGTTTTTCTAAAATGATTTTGTTGATGCCCGAGCGAAGCTTTGACAAAATTTGATTTTTTCATGTCTGAAAAAGACATTTTTCACAACAATTCTTAACAATAAGAAGGGGGGCTTTGCCTTTGTACCCTACTACGTGTTCCGCCACATCACATGTGACCCTAGACATCAAAATACGCATAGTTTTTCACTTTTTCATTCTTTCTAAATAATAAAAAATATATAGGTAAGTATATTGTTTTAGGATAATTCAGGAAGGGATACCGATCCTTTGAATTAAACCATCGAAGTGACCCTAACGTTGGGGCCCCTCTTAAGGTGCATAGAAATGCGTTAGTTAGACATGCATGCAGTACGATTTTATTTTTTGTAGATCATTTTCACATGGTGATGGAAATCAAGCATTAACATTTTTTTGTGGGTTACGCTTTTACATTTACATAACTGCATGATAATAGAATTACCGTTTAGGCGTGAATATGACGACCAGAGACTGAAACAACGAATAGTCGATCCTTTACAGATAATCATAGATAAAAAGAGGATATCAAAGAGGCCTCATCTTCAAAAAACGGCCACCTATAACTCCGGCTCTAATCAACTATATGTTATCGAGGAGCTGCACATTTCATTATGTTCTCTGATAAATTCTGCATCCAGTAAACTATCGTTCAATCATGTCAGATTTTTCCCCCATTTTTTTCGGAAGGTTTTCCGAAATTTCATTTTTTGGAAAAAAATCGAGTTTTTTTTCAATCCAAGTAGGTATAATAATTTGTACACAAATGAAAGGATTCGTATTTCGATTTACATGTACCTACCTTAGGTGTTTCATTTTTACATGGGAAAATTTTTTTCAATATTTTTGACGTATCGCCCTCTTAAAATGTTCATTAGACCTAGAAAAGAGGAAATACCAAAAATCAGCCCAAAAAAATTATACCAAGTGGTGGCGTGGCGCAAGAAAGATGAAGGTACGAATATGATTTGTCCGATGTTTGTATGAATCGCCGCGACCAACCGTGCAAATTTTGTGATCACACGCGCAATGTTCCGTAAATCTTTTTAATGTTGTAAAATAAATTTTGCGTTATTCTTTTGAAAACATATTTTATGTTGTTTGTTGTTGAACAGTTTTTCGTATTATTTTAACGTGAGAAATTGACCCACCGAATTAAATGTCGGATTTTAGACCTTTTTTTACATAGCGCCTTATATCATGGAAAATTTTCAGCTCCTTTGCCCCACCACTTGAAATAATTTTTTTGGGATAAAATTTTTATGGGAGTATTATCTCATCAGGAGGAACAAAATGAGAGGGCGGCACGACCAAGTTTCGAAAAAAAAATGTTACATGAAACACCCTAGTGTAGGTACCTACTCAATATAGGTTGGCTAGAAAATCGCGTCAAATGCCAACTTTCTCGTTAAATCATTCTAAGGGAAGCGAAAATTTGTTGTAGGTAAGTACATGAACTATGAAGCTATTTACCAAGTTTGGTAAGAAAAAGTAGGTAGCGTACTTCTTCTTTTTTCTCAGAAACACATTTTTGTCGCGTGAAAAGGCGTTTTTAAACTCCAAATCTTCATCTCATCGACCGATTCTGTTGTAAACGATTGTAGCTATGTGTCTACGTAATTTACACGCTGAATTTGTGGGGTTGGGTGGTGCGGAGAAAAGGGTGCGGTGGCGCACGATAACCCAATATGTAAACTTACAAAAAAAAAGTTGACGCTTTCTCCCGCCGCGACGCGACGAAATGAGAATTTTTTCGCTTCGAACCCATTACCGCGTCGATCGATGGTCAATAACAAATTTTCAAAATCGTTTACGTACGACAACGACAATAAATAGGTACCTAGAGATGCCGCGGGGCAAGAGGCTACATGGGGGCAAGAGTACTCTATCTTTATTATCTCAGTTTTCCGAAATGTACCTAGTGTTATTGAATGTGTTTTCTTTTTTCTTCCTTTTTTTGTTTTTTTGATGTGAAGCATACTTTGCATGCACTAACAAACAACAAAAAAAAAAAAAAAAAAAAAGGAAACCAAAAAATAAGATTTTCTTTGTCAAATTGAGGTTTTGACCATTTTTTTTTTGTGAGTACCAATTAAATTTCCTTTTTAATTACAGACGCCATCGCCATGCCATAGGTTAGTCTTACCCCTTCTTATGAAGCAATAAGTGCATGTACTAAACGAGGGCTCTTCCAGAGAATTGATTTTCAATCAACTTTTTATGATTAAACATTTTCTCCGATTGAATTCATAAAGACAAAGGATCAATGTAGCGCCTAAGACAAAAACATGGTCGAAATATTGAAAATTCGACTTTTGACAGATGTTTAAACCTTTCATCGTCTTGCTGCGCGGTACTCCATTACCTACCAACAGGCTCGTAGCCAGATGGTTTGGGAGGGGGGGCAAATGAAATTTCAGGTAGGGCAACAGAAATGTATTAAATTAGTCGACCCCCCCCCCCATGTTGCAAAAAATTTGTATTCTCTCCAAAGCGGCGAGAATTTTTTCAAATTTAAAAGAAAAAGAATAGATTCTGAAATTTTTTGGTCCACTGGCAAAGCTCGAGTTTTTAATGCTCACAAATAATTTTTTTCATTATTCATCTCTACCTATCTATTGTGTTGAGGGGGAGGGGTGTAAATAAAACTTTGTATCCCCGTCAAGATTTTAGGAGGTAGGTAGAATGTACTGTTTGAACCCTACTTCCTGACGTCATGTCACGAGCAATCTGCATATGGTCAAAATCAAAAAGCTTAAAATTTGAGATTTTCAATGAATTTTCGTCAAAATTGACGATTTGGTTTTTTTTCATCCAATTCAATTTGTTGCCTTCAAAGAACCAAATGACATTTACTGATTAATTTTCCAATTTTGGACTTTTTTTTCGCGAAACGGGCGAATTTTAAAAATTTTACCTCCTACACCTAGTAGACATAGGTAGTATTTCTGGTCAAAATCATGCTATGATGGAAATCTGAAGAAATATTCATCTCGAGAAGTTTTTAATGGGCCAAAAAATTGTAAAAAATGAAAATACGTTTTTGTCTTGTTTAGTACTTAGTTAATAAAAATTAAACATGTTGACGCTGACATTTAAAATGAGATCCTGAGTGCAATTTTAAGCACATGGAATGAGATTACCAAACGGTTTAATGCTATGGAGGTCAGGGACGTTTCGAGGGCATATCACCTGGGGGGGGGGGGGTAAACAATTTTCTCAACAAAATGCTAAAAAATCCTAATGGGGTAAGCTACCTCCAACACCATTTTGCTACGCCCCTTTCAACTACACATAGAAAGAGATATAAAATGAAGCCGAGCGCAGCGAGGCCAAAATTTTTGAAAAATTTTAATGGCTTTTTCATATTTAAGAAAAAAAAACAAAAGAAAACGCAAAACTGTTTAATTTTCCCAACTTGAATCAAAAGAAACTATGAAAGTATCAATAAAAAATATTCAATTTCCTAGTTTGGAAGAATATTTGTATAAATGGTAAATTTTTCCCAACTTGGAAAAATATGAAAAATTTCTCAACTTAAGAAAGCATAAAAATTTCCAAATTAGGAAAAATATATTAGTAATAGATAGGTACCTAGTAAATTTTTCCAAGTTGGAACAATTTGCTATTGTTATTTTTACGTTTAAAAAATTCACCATTTTGTATATGTACGTATTTTTTCAAGTTGAGAAAATATGATTAGGTACAAAACAGTAAATTTTCCCAACAAAATATCTCAAAATCCCGTTGGGGGGTAAACTACCCCCAACCTCCCATCGCTACGTCCCTGAATGGAGGTAGCATTTCACATATTTGATTATTCACCTGACCGGTAAAATAAAGGTGGTTTTGAAAAATTTCTTCAGGGGGCAAATGAATGTTCCAGGGGGACATTTCCCCCATTTGCCCCCCCCCCGTAGCTACGGGCCAGCCTACCAATGTAATTTTCAAAGCGGTCGTCCCGTCGGCAGACAAACAGACGCAGACTAGTAGATAAGTAAAGTACCTACACTACACCTACCTAGTTACTCGTATCTGTTTGACAAGAGTGAATTTTGTTGTCTGAGCCTGGCTAAATTTACGACACCGACAAGGCGCCGTGTGAGGCAGATTGGCGAAATAAAAACAAAGAATGCCAAAATGCTTTTTATACGGTATCGCATCGAATAAATATGATATGGGATAATACGGACTGATTTTACGGCGCAGATAAGCAATTTATTTGCCATACGTGCGGGCGGGGGCGGGCGCAAGCGAGCGAGCGAGCGAACGAACCGTCTCGTTGTCGTCGATGCCTACAATAAAAAATATTACGATCGGTTTAGTTCGGTGCCAGGACTTGAACTTGGACCTGGATCTGGATCTGGACCTGGACCTGTACCGTTTGTAGGAAACCCTTCAGCCGTAACTGTACAGCGTCCAGCGTCCAACGATGCATAGGCTACCGGTGCAACCTATTCAAAAGTGCGAGCTAAAAAATACTTGCTCACCATAAAAATACCTGATACTTACCTAGGTACTCACAACGCGCAACGTCTGGGTTCACGATTGTTAGTCGTCTACCTATAAGTATTAAGTATACCTATGCTACGTGTACCTACCACCTACCTATCTGTTTGTAAATATACGAGTACCTATATCTATATATTGAGAAAAATCAAGTCGTCGCGTCGCGTCGTCGCCGCCACCGCTTCAAATCGACATTATACACTAAGACCAACTGGTAGACTAGGTATACTCGTATTCTCTTTGGTTTAAAATAAAATTACGCGAATCAGCCAACGATGAAGCAATTTCGTTCGGGAAGAAAAAAAAAAACGCATTATATTTAATTGGATCGTAACCTGAATTCAAAAAGCAATATACCTAATACGAGTATGTAAGCAAGTAAGTATGTATTTATACTTACTTACTTACTTACTTACTTATCGCGAAAATATTAATGGACGCGGCGCGGCAGGCGGGTGTTTTCAAACTTTTCGAATCGCTTACGAGGCGGAAGCGCGGAAAAAGTTACGTACGCGTACCTATCGAAATATACGTCTACGCTTAGGCACTTATTGTTTTTTCAACAACCTCCAAGCCTTACACGCACGTAGGTACCTCTACCTCTACCTCTACCTCTACCTCTACTTCTATACCGAGTGCGTTATTTTTTATTTGCAACTTGACAGATTTTGTTTACCTCGCCTTATGATCATTTACTTACATTTATAAAGGTACTTGTTTAGTTACCATACTAGGTATTTTTAATGCTTTCGTAAACGCAGACTTGTTAATAACTGTCTTACTCGCCCGCTCAAGTAGACGCGTAGGTACCAAATACGCAAATAACCATATCCGTACACTGTCGTCTGTGTGAGTACCTATTATATGGGAAACCTTTCCGCATAAGTACCTACATTTACGAATTCGGATACAGTGGTCATTTGAAAATTATTTTCGACAATTTCAAGCTTCAGAAGGGGTAAAATTAGATGAAAAATTGAAAAGGAAGAAGTCGCAACGGAGACGGACTAGCCGCTATGCGTGAAACATTGGTGTCGTTTTCATATATAGGTAAATCGCCCCTCCTGAACCCGAATACGAAGTCAAAAGTTCAATTAAAACCCTCCCGTTACTCATTTCCGGGGGAGGGGGTTGGGGTGGGCCTAAAAATGATGAGTGTAACTCAAGAAAATTAGCATCGAAAGATCGATTTGAAAAGAAAAATATATTAATCGTAATTTTATTGCGGAAGAGCTTCCATACGATCGCGATGTGCAGAGTCTGTAATGAAGTCGCAGCTCATATTGCTTTTTGAGGATGAGGGAGGCGGACCTTGGCTAAAATAACCAGAAATTTAGGTACCTGGGTATTCAATTATAAAACCAATTATTCGACTAGCCTACCTATCAAGTTTTGTTCAAATTTTTCGAAATTAAAATTTGAGGGCAGCTTTAAGTATAAGTAGGTAGGTATATTTGAAAACCTTGGGTTTTTTTTCCCATCATTTTTGCCAAAAATGTCCAATTTTGGGATCGATTGTTCAGCTTTCTGGGGTCGAGGGGGACTGAATTTTTTTTGATGAGTACTTCTACTTCTGCATAGCCGTCCACGAGGATCTGAGCGAAATCAGCGCAAAACAATTTTTTTCTTATAAACGGCCCACCTTCCTCCCTCCTCAAAAAGCAATACCTAAGAGCTGGGGCGCGCCATGCGACTTCATTACAGACTCTGCACATCGTATGGAAGCTCTTCCGCAATAAAATTGCGATTAATATATTTTTCTTTTCAAATCGCTCTTTTGATGCTAATTTTCCTGAGTTACACTCATACTCGTAGCAGGTAGGTAATTTATTTATGCCCACCCCCACCCTCCGGAAATGAGTTACTGAAGGGTTTTAATTGAACTTTTGACTTCATATTCGTGTTCAGGAGGAGCGATTCATATGAAAACGACACCAATATTGCCTATCCATCATTACTAGCCCCCCAAAAGTGAAGCGAAGGGGGGGAGGGGGTGCGCTACTGCAGCTGAAGTGAGCCTCAATGAATGTTTTATTTGTTAATTTTCAGTTACCCGAGTACAATCAGAGTAGGTACAAAATATGAATTTCTGTATGACATGGCGATTATCTACATACTTGTTCTCGAAATTATCTCTTTTTTTGACCTTCAGTTGAAGCTACTTTTGGCCATTTTTGACCATGGCACCGGTGAGATAAAATTTCGATGTTATTCTTGAGCCAAATATATGTACATCTGAAAACAATTTTTTGAAAATTGCATCTCACCCACTTCCCAGGTAACGCAAGTTTTTACTCAAAGCTTCAAGAGGGAGAATGTACTAGGTACATACTTAGGTACCTACAGTTTAGTTCAAGTTTCAAAGAAATCTGTCGAGTACATAGATCCGGGGGAAAAAATTGAGACTGTTTTTGAGATTTGTGTCAATTACTTAAGAGCCGCTCAGAATATATGTTTTAAACTTGGGGAATGGAATTACCTTGACGGTAGGTACCTATCTACCCTACCTACCTACCTACCTACCTACCTACCTACTACTCAAGCGGTGATTCCGTAGGGCCTAGGAGGCCGGTTCACTATACTAACCCGATAATGCTCTTTACATCTAATATCCATATTTGATGAAATTCACATTTTTTTCACCTCAAAAAGAGTAGGAGAATGAGCTGGAAGCTGAAATTTTGTCATCATTCAGAGACATCGATGTTTATGAGTAGCAAAAATTTCGGAAATATCTATGACTCCCGGCGTCCCGGCCCGACCGATCTGCGGATCTCGCCAGAAACGATCCACCTTTGTACATGGGGTTGGAATAAAAAATGACGTAAACATTTTGCCCTCGAGATCATTAGCGTAATTTTACGACTATAGTAGAAGGAATTTAAAAGGGTCTCAAAGGTTGAAATCTCCACGACGCGACGCGACGTGCATTAGTGACATCAACCAATGTACGTAGAAAATCTTGTCTTTTCAGCTGAATCGGCAAGAAAAATACGTTTGTTTGAGAACTGAAAAACAGCAAAGAATGCGAAAAATACAACATTCAAAATGAGTCGACAAAAAGTACCTAGGTACTTAGCATTTGATACCTACAAGAAATGGGTACCAGGTAGGTGTACGAATACGAGTAGATAGGTATGTACTTGCAAGAATACGATGGATTATTTTTATCTTCGTTCAAAAAATCGTACGTGCTTCGACGTTCGTACTTAATCTGCGGTAGGTGGCTAGGTATCGGTCTGAGTATGTCATTTTACGTGTCAAGTCAAAACACTTTTACCGCCATTAAAGAGTCGCGTCCTCCCGAAATTACGTAGGTACCTATTTAAATAAGTGAAAATACAAAAGTAAGTAAAGAGTATCTAGATAGATATCTACCGGTGATACTCGATACGAGTGTATTCCAAATGAGACTCGATTAGAGACAATTTTCATTTTTGTTTTCGTTCAAGTATTAAACGGCGTGAAATAGCGGTGTAATTTGTTTTTAGCTCTCGACTGTGTCGGTTATACGTGTTGCGATCTCGTACTTACGTTTGTTGCAGTACGTAGGTAAGTATCCGCGGCAGCTAGAGCTAGATACTCGTAGAAGTACAGCAGACCACGCTTAGGTATTATACTTGGGCGATGTGTAGGTGTTCGCCTTTCGAAGGTCGAAAAATACCTAATGTAGGTAGGTAGGTAGGTACCGCAGATCCTGCTGTTCGTCGTTCATTTTTACGCATCAATACCTACATACAACTTTGAATCACACTAAACCATTAAACCTACAGCGCATTATGATAAAACTCGAATAGATAAATGCAGATTTAAAGAAGGCGCGTAGGTATTTTGCCAGGAATTTCACAATGCAGACGAGCGATCTTGTTTTTTTTTGAAGAGGGGAGGGGAGCGAGTACGGTTGAATTTTATTTTATTTTATTTTATTTTTTTTCTAAATCATTTGTTAGGTAAATACTTAAAAGTATCACGTGCTATGAAAAAGACGAAATCTCCTCCCGATTTTTCATCAAAAACAAATTAAGAATCGGTAATTTCATGATTTGTTCTGCCGCGTCGAAAAATAGTTACCTTGTAGGTACGTGAGACCTTTCAAATTCTGTTCAAATGTTTCCTTCTCCATTTACCCACCTATTAAAAATCGAAACTGTACCTATTTCAATTGTGATTACTATTCCTAGCCACCAAAAAGTTCTAAATTCTAGAGATTCTCAAATTTCAGAAAAAAATTTATTCGGAAAAATAAACAATTAAAACATTGATTTTTTTTTTGATAAATTGAAATGAAATTCCTTTTTGCTAGCCACTTATTTGTTAGTTTTTTGTGATTTGAGAAACCCTTCAGTAGGTAATTTTCGCCTGCTAGGCTGCTGGTAAGTATCAGACATTAGTACCTATATCTACATAATTACTTATTGCAAAGATTATCGTATTTCCTTTTGACATGAATTATTAAATTATGTCGTTTGAATTCGAAGTAATCAATTTTTACCGAAAAAGGTACCTAATACTAGGTACCCACAGTAGGTACCTACATAAGTACGAGTATATTTTATGATTATTTATCATTATCTCGTGTTGGAAATCGGTGGCGGATTTCCCTCAAGATCCACAAAGCACGCGCTTGAAGCGCCAAATTTTTAATTTTTGAAAAAAATTTCACATTTTATTCAAAATTACTTCAAGAAAAATTATGAACAGGCGCCTTCGAGTTAGGACACAAAAAGTCATGCAATCTAACTAGCTATTGTTTACTTAATCCTTACGTTTTGATTTTTGATTTTTTTTCATTCACATAAAATGAAATTTTTCCTACTTTTCATACTTGATAAATTTTGAGAATTTGGAGGGAGAGGGTATTTGGTTCAAAAATTAGGCGTAGGCATGAAGAAAATTTCAAAAAGCGGAATTCTCTTGTGGCTGGAACGGCGAAGAACCTAAATCCGCCAATGCTAGAAAAACAGTACCTATGCATATGTTACATACGGCGGTGCCGGCGAGAGGAAATGTGGGCCCGGTGCAGAACGTTTTGCAAGCCTCTCTTTTCAAACCATTTTTCAAGCTTATTTTCATTACTTATTCAAGGGCGGAAATTTTTGGTGAAAGTTTGAAAAAACTGAGATTTAGGCTTCAATAGGTGGCTTTTTTTTTACAGGTTTGCAATTGAAAAATCTTTAAGAGCCTGGTACAAATGTACCTCCTGTACCATCCTCTCGCCGGGTTTGTGCGAGTCCTTAAAGTTTGAGAGTAAAAAATGAGGCCCGGTCCGACTGCACGACTACACCCTTTGCACCTCCATCTCACCGGTCCTGCTTACATACAAGGTGTGAGGGTTAAACCCCCTCCGCCAAAAATTTTCAAAAAATCAGTTATGAACAATGTCAATCTACATAAAATTTGCGATAAACCGGCTATTTTCACTTTTTATGTGATACTGAGCCCATCCCCTCCCTCACCCTTCACACCCCCCAAAAAAAATCCCTATGCGTATATAAAAAGGCGAGTATAGGCGACATGGCGATTTGAAAATTATGTCAAAAGCATACCTACCAACAAAGTAACACATCCGGGTTTTCGGCATTCAATTCCATTTTCGAGTTCAAAAAGCTATTTGTCAATTTTTTCCGAGGTAGAAGGGGCTGAAGGTTGAAAGGTAACAAAGTAATGATTATGGACGGTATTTGGAAAAAGAAGACTACGGAGATCAAGATGGGTATTCATTTATATAGGTGATAATATCAAGTAATTTTAAGATGTAATTCGGGAAAAGGATTATTTTACCTCATTTTTTCTCACTTTAAAATCTTGCTTTTCTTCGTTTTTTTTTTCAACTGTGAGCACTTTTCAGGAGCCTTAATCTCACAACGAGAAAGGGATCCTTTTATCCCCTGTATGATTACCAAAATTGATTCTTTTTCAAAATATTTCATTAAAAGCGTCCTGGCAAACCTTTTCCAAACTGATTTCAACGGCGTCGTTCTAACGTCATTTACCACTTTTTTTTTAAATATAATATACATACTTACCTAGTACCTACCTATATGTAAGTACCTAACTATTTTTTCTAAGCCAAGCATAATTTCAACACTGTTTTAGTCCCTGCTCAATATATGCATATTAGGGTGGTTCGCCAAAAAAAAACAACATAGGTACCTCGGATTTTGACTTTTGCGGGAGGGTAATTCTTCGAAAATCGACAAATTTCTGTTGCCGGTGTATTACTCAAAAGTTATGCACTGTTTTTTTGATTTTTTTTTTCTATCAGGATAAGTACCTTCTCCTACACCTCTCCTCCTAAGCATTATGCGTCCCACCCCCTTCAATTCGGGTACAAGACCGTTTAACCCCCAAAAATTCCATCGTCGTGGTTTGTATGCACTACGTTTTTAAAATTGAATGTTGCAAATGATGTAAATTAATGCGTTTTTTTGAAAAAAGTAACCGTTACATATCATCTACATATGTGACAGTATAAGATGACCTGAATAAAAAATTTTTCCTGGCTCACTGATGCAATATTTTATGTCGTCAAGTGGTTGGGCTGGTTCGTATTCATCATAGAATTATGGATTTTATTCAAAATTTTGTATTTTAATGAAGTAAGCCCTTCAGTGAGTGATTAGGTATGTGTGAAAACTACACTGTTTCGGCCTATATTTCTGAAAATTGAAAAAACATATTTAAAATAGTGAATATATCCTCGTAGCATTTCAATTTTTTTTTCAAAACTCAGTTATGTGGCCTATTTTGCAAATAATTACTCAACTTTCCTACGTCGTGGATGGTGTAGTTTTTTCTTTCGTCGTGGCGAATCTGGAAAAAATTAAGTAATTATCTGCAGTATACATAGATCATATTATGAATGAATGAATGAAATGTTTTATTTAAAGACGCCCAACAAAAATATTGATCATTTAAAATTTTTTGATATGTTACCTATCATGAGATATTCGCCATTTTAAATACATTTTCTCAAATTTCAGGAATATCTGCCATTTTAAAGCGCAGAAATGATGATCCACGACGATGGAACATATTAAAAACCTATTGAAAATTAAGCATAATGATGGAAACGTTGAATCGTCCCACCCCACCCCTTTGAGGTATGAATTGACCCCGTTTTCATAAAAGTGTTCTGGGTAAGAGCTGATTAATGATATCCTTTCAAAAATTTCACAAAAAAAGAGTTTTTACTTTTCAAAATTTTGAATGCTGAAATTCGCCGATTTTCGAAGAATTACCCTGGAGTTGTTAGGTCGGCTGTAAGTGAATTGACTCCCAAAGATGTAGGTATTTGTGGAAAAATACAGGGGAATTGATTCCCCTTTTTTTTTTTTTTCTGTTTGGAAATGTACGAATTGATTTCCCCTCAATTTTCGAATAAGTACATACGTAAATAATTCATTCATCACAAAATGAAATAATTACATTGTATATATAAGTTCCGATATGAATAATAATTATAAAATTTAGTCTATTTAAAGAAAAATCCGAAGAAAATCGCTTTCGATGGGTCGGATCATTTTCAAATATAGAAAAAAAATCAAATGAAACTGAGCGCAGCGAGGCCAAAATTTTTGAAAAATTTCATGGCTTTTTCATATTGAAAAACAAAAAAAAAAACAAAAAACAAAAAAAAACGTAAAACTGTTTGATATCCCCAACTGAAATGAATCATTATAATTCTGCTTTCTCATCAAAAGAATCTATGAAAGTATAAAAAATGTTAAATTTTCCCACTTTGGAAACAAATTGGCAAAAATGGCAAATTTTCCCAATTTGGGAAAATATAAAAAATTTCCCAACTTGGAAAAAAATGAAAAATTTCCGCTAATATGGCGAAACTGCTGAAAAAAGAGGGAATCAATTCGTACATACTGATGAAAAAAGAGGGAATCCATTCGAACACGCCGATAAAAAAAAAAAACGGGAATCAATTAGAACGATTTTGAAACCTGGGAATCAACTCACCAACTCCCGTTGGGTCACTATCGGAGACCATCCAAAGAAATGTCAACACCCAGGAGTGTTGGGGGTTCTCAAAGGATACCGCCTTTTGAAAAAAAAAACGCGGTTTTTTGTAACTTGAAAATATGGCGTGCGATTCATGGAATAGCGCTGAAAAGGTGCGATTTTAGTTTCTATATCCCCTCCCTCTCCGAGTAATCGCCGTGCCATGCCTCCAAGATAAAAACCCATTCTGCTACTGGTGGTCCAAAAGTTACAGATCGCGAAATTTCAATATTGTGAAATTTTCTTCGGTTCCGAATTAATTACCTTGGCGCCGGGTCATTTTATAATTATCGTGTTGTGTTTTTTTCTTCAATTTTTGAAGAAAATTGCTAGAAAACTCCACATTTTTTTGGATAGTTTCCGATAGTGACCCAACAACCCCATAGCGAATTTGGTCAACAGCCGAGGTACGTTTTTTTTTTCGCGATCCACCGTAATACGTATACATACAAAGCAGAGGTTGGACAGAATTCGCAGTGGATGCTTAAACCCGAAAATTGTAGCTGTGATGTTTTGACCAATAATTTAAAAATTGGAATGAGGAATTTTATGATACATATACTGAATTAAGATTTGAAAAGTAATGCACCACTTTTCTACGAATGTGTTTAATTTTTTTTCGGCTTGAGAAATGCAAGTCACGCGTAAATCGAAACCACATCCAACTTCATAATAAAAAAAGGCTACCGTATATATGTACTTCTGGTACGCATTAATTTCAGTACCTACCTATAAAAATCGCAACAATTTCAGTATTTTTGTAGCTTCTTGAAGACCTGCCATCCATTTTTATGGTAGATTTTAATCCGAAAAATGATGAAAAAATTAATTCATACATACTGATTACAAAACATCTACGAATCGCTCATTTCCGCAATTTGTTGGGGTTTCCTCTGAATTCTGCCGTTTTAATGAAATACCTACTTAATTATTATACAGACATTTTCAAGTTTTTTAAAATTCTAATAAGGTACCTAAATATCGCAAGTTTTTTTTTTTTTCCACATTTATCAATTCTTCCTCGTATTTGAAGTCTGCTGTAAGGGAAACATATTTTTGGCATTAAATCATTCCCGGTGTTTTAGAAATCGTCGGAATGTATTCACCAAGTTTGTGTCTGATCCGCTTGCGATAGAATTTCCCAACCCCTGCGTATTATCCGCTGGACGATACTGGCACGTTAATAAAATTGCCGAACCAGTTCGCCGTAAATAAACGTTTGTCTCATATCAACAACGGAATTTTTCAATCCCTCGGATAATACATTCACTTAGGTACCTATACTATATGATGGGCCATCATTCTCCCTGATGTTAAGATAATCACCTTTTCAATTCGTGATTATTTTTCATCGCCAATTCCGCCACCTTTACGACGTGACGCGACGCGACGCGACGATCTAATACATATACCTACATATGTATCACTCGCCGGCTAAATACGTAGGTACATATGTAGGTATTATTTCAAGTAAGATCGCGCGATTGCACTATACTTTTTGGCCAGTGAAAATTGTCGATATGTACGATGTATGGTACCTACGCAACAATACGATGACGCAATAGCAAAAAATCTCTCTTAGGGGGCTTGGAAAATATTTTAAAAATTTTATAATGGAAAAACAGGACTACATAGTAGAGCGTTTTTCAATCATTCCATCGATTGTGAAGCGACGGCGAACATTTTTTTTACAATATATTACATACAATACCTTACCTATTTCAATTTGACATTTACGCAACCAAAATATTATATGAAATCACTCATCGTCACACTAATTTTTAATGCACAGAAATAATGGTTTATCTATGTCACGCCATTCAAATCTTACAAACCCCAGTAATTTTCAGCGTAGAATCCAAATTTTGAGTCAGTTTTTGTCTTCAGCCCCCATGCGAGGCGGTACTGAACTCACGCGAAAAAAATGGAATAATATCGTG
The DNA here is from genome assembly GCA_038380155.1 of Pseudococcus jackbeardsleyi. Lineage (NCBI taxonomy): Eukaryota > Metazoa > Arthropoda > Insecta > Hemiptera > Pseudococcidae > Pseudococcus > Pseudococcus jackbeardsleyi. Next base: position 67,835,379 of record CM076239.1, on the reverse strand, counting down.
TTAGGTGTCAAAATGTAGGGTTTCTGGGCTGAATAATACGATTTTTGGAGTCGTTTGTTTTGTGGTTTAGTTCTTTGTAAAGCTTTGGGGAGTGTTACTGAATTCAAATTTGAAAAAATTGTAAGTATTATATCGACTCCTAAAAATGGGTTTATTTCAAGTTTGGCATTATAATATAGGTAGAGGTACCTACATTTTCCGATCTGACAATTGTGATTTGGGAGTTGTTTAAAAAAGTTTCATTTGGTATTGAAATCTTTGAAAAAGTTTAATTAGGTATAAAAATTAATTTTGAAAACAAATTCCAAAATAACCTTTCAATTTTATTTTTCGAATCAGAAAATCAAGATTTTCGCATACTTATGGGTACTTACCAGACTTGATGTTATCGAATTTTAAAAAACCCGAGTTCACCCGCCCCCAAAAAGAATAAAATAGAAAAATAGCCCCAAAATCATATTTTTTGGACCAGAGAACCAATATTTTGATACCTGTCTTGATATTACACAATTTTTCAAAGATTTGAATTCAGTAACACTCCCCAAGGCTCCAAAAGGGACCAAGTCACAAAAAATCTCAAAAATCGTCTTTTTCAGCTCAGAAAACCTAGATTTTGACACTCAATTCGATATTATTCGATTTTTTCCCATTCGAGTTCAGTACCGCCTTGCATGGGGTCTGAAGACAAAAACTGACTCAAAATTTTGATTCTACATCAAAATTTACTTGCGAATTCGAGGTTTTGAACTATTGACGAGTTGATATTTTTTCAAAGCAAGACATTTTTTTTGTGGCGTCTCTAGGATTACGCCTACCAGGAATCCACATGGAAAATTTCCTAGAATACTCCAGAGTGTTGTGAAAATTTTTAATGATTCTCATTTGTAAAGGAGCTATTGAATTCAGAAATCGGATACCCGGAGTTTGATGACTCCAAAAATTCGAGATACCTATGTGACTAAAGCTCAGTGATGGGCCGATCAGCGCTCATGAGCGCACGTTCTTGAACGCTCGAGGATTTTTGAGTGAGCGTGAGCGGAGCGCAAAATTCATATGAGCGCAACATGAGTTTCAACAGAAAATTTCGCGGCAAATGAACGAGAAAATTTGTTTGGAATTTCACAGCAGCAGTCAGTCCGTCAATTGGTCCGCATGTGTCTTTTGACTGCTGCTGTGTATTGTGTCTGAACTTACACCACCGCACCGCCAGCTGAGCCGGTCTATCAGAATATTACCTCGGAGTTAGTTTTATCGCCATTTTGCGGCTTTTTATTGTCCCCCTCATTTTTTACACTCCTGAGGGTTTTTAATCGTGATTTATGGCGCGGTATGGCTTATGGCAAAAAGAGATGTATAAGCGGTACTGGTATGTGTGTCATATGTATGTGTGTAGTAAGAAAACGGTCGTCAGCCTTTTCTCGCCCTCGATCGAGTGCTTTCCAAATTAGCAATTTTTATGCCCAAAATACCTTCGCCCTTGGGTACATTTATAGGTTTTTGCGTGCGTGCTGTTGCTGTTTATATGTATGTACCTATTCATACGTAGGTACCCGGTAAACATTTTTTGCGTTTTTTTTTTGCGATCTTTTTGCGTTTTTTCCAACCAAAACGCAGCCAAGAAACGCAGACTTAATGACTTTCTAACGACTTTTTGCATTTGTCGAAGGTGATGTTGACTGGTCAAACGAGTTTCTCTTGGCATGATAATGAGATGAAACTAGTTGTCTTTTGCGTTTTCGTTGCGTTTTCGATGCCAAAGCGCTACAAAAACGCAATTGCGTTTTGTCCAAGAAAACGCCTGCGTTACGCGAGCGTAACGCAGGCGTTTTTCGTGTTCTTTGCATACCGGGTATGTAATTAACGCAGAACGTAGATACCTAGGTAGTAGGTACCTATGACTTTTGGCGCGTTCAATCACCGTTGCTTTTCGGCTCAGGGTAGGAACACCCCAGTTGGACTCCGTTGAGCTTCTTCTGGGGGTGCCATATATCCATAGGTATATGTAGTACGAGTAAGTATTAATCCGCCACTAATGTGATGAGAAAAATATCTGTTAGGTACATACCTATCTAAGTAATTGATAGGTATAGAGTAATCGTTCATATTCAATTATTCATCATTAACCGTAAGCCTACAGTATGACACAAAAGTCTTGTCCACGAAAAACACTTCATGATATCTCGAAACTGAAAAGAGATATCAGGATGATTCAAACGGCAATATGTTCCTGGAGATAAGGTCATTGAAGATTGATAGTCAAATTTTTAGTTCTACCTATAGGGTGTTCACAAATTGAGAAACCGGTTTTGCTTAAAAAATGGGGGTCTGGGTTTTTTATGGATTTGAAGTCTACACACTGAGACGATTAAAATGTGCTAATTTTTTTTCGAAACCGGTTCAAAAATTTGCAACCGGTTGTCAAAAATATTTTAAAAATCGAGATTAGAAAAAATTTTCCAAATGAAATTTGTAGAGCTTCATAAGCCAAACATGGTCAGTGAACTCATTTTTGAATCGGTTCCTTCTCGGCAACTTGACAATTGCAATAACAAAAAAAGATATGAATTTATTATTCAAATGAATGTTGAACACCGCACCGTTAAAATTCTAAAAAAATTTCATATCTTTTTTTGTTGTTAAAATTTCAAAAAATGAGTTCACTGACAATGTTTGGCTTACAAAGCTTTACAAATTTCATTTGGAAAATTTTTTCTAATCTCGATTTTTGGAGTATTTTGACAACCGGTTGCAAATTTTCGAACCGGTTTCGAAAGAATATTATCACATTTTAATCGTCTCAGTGTGTAGACTTCAAATCCATAAAAAACCCAGACCCCAATTTTTTAACCAAAACCGGTTTCTCAATTTGTGGACACCCTGTGGGTAGAACTGAAAATTTGACTATCAATCTTCAATGTCCTTGTCTCCAGGAACATATTGCCGTTTGAATCATCCTGATATCTCTTTTCAGTTTCGAGATATCATAAAGTGTTTTTCGTGGACAAGACTTTTGTGTCATACTGTATAAGGCGCAAAATTTTTCTATAGGTACTTATACCGTACCTGCGTGAGACAACGAGGGGGGGAGCAAGGAGTAGAGTACCTACCCAGTACCTACACCTACATACCTACCTACCATCTCTATACAGTTGTTTATTATTTCGTGTAGTAAGTAGGTAGTCCGGCCCCTCGCCCTCGTTCACGCTCACGCACTTGCGTATTGAGGGCTCGATAAGCTATTAAAAACAAATGTAGGTACCTACATATGTTATCGCGGAAAAATAATCAACAAATTATTGCTAATTGCTAATACAATAAGTCGCACGCGTACAGAAACGGCGATTTTTTGTTTTAAACCCGTGTAGGTACGTACTACGTAGGTAGTAGGTTGGCGGGGTCAGATGGTGCACATTTTACAGATACGGAGTAGGTAACATAGCTAGGTACCTATCTATGTGAGTTCGTATAAAACATTGAAGCAGAGATGTGGAAACGCAAAAAACGTTCCCGTTTCCGTTTCTTATTTCATTGTTTCCGTTTCCAGAAATAAATTTACGTTCTCGTTCTCGTTCCCGGTTCCGTTTTCGTTTCCAGAAACGCGTTCCCAAAAGTTTTTTAAGAAAACGTTCGGGAAATTTTATCAAAGTGCACAAATTTTCTTTTTTTTGTAACATCACTCGAAAAGGTTTTGCGTTTTGAATAGGTACATATCAATATTTTTCGGAGTTTTGGCCATTGTATGTACTTACCTATGTTAAGTAGGCAGTACGTTTAGGTACCAGTGATGGAAAACTGGAATCGAAACTCGAACTGAAAAGTGAAAACTGAAAAACAAAAAACAAAAAACAAAAAACAAAAAACAAAAAAAAACAGGGAGTAAACTGAGAACTGGAATAATTGGAACCGGAACTGAAATGATGAAAACTGAAAATTGAAAACAGGGACTGGAATTAAAATGAATTTCAGTTTTATACCAGTTTCAACATTTTTTAAAAATTTCAATTTTTCTTCTACATATTTCTTGTCAATTTTTACTCAATTAAAATCATTTTCTCTTCGTTCTTCTCTTACATAACACACCAAATCGTTTTTCAAAAAATTTAGGGTTTTGTCAACAAATTTCCAAACAGAGTAAAAATAAAAATAAAAAAAAATGCTATTTTTGAAAATTGACGTGCCAAAGTAGAAAATTGAGATTCTCAACATTCTATTGAAAATTTTTTACAAAAAATTTTAAAAAAAAGCCCCCAAACAAACCTTGATTATGTAGAAAAGTGAACAGAGAAAAAAAAATGTTGTACCTAAATTTGAAATTTTTTTGTAGAAAAATTAAGGACTTAGGAAGTCTAGAAAGAAATGGATGTATGGAAACGCGGAAATTGTGTTTTTTTTTTTCACATTTCTGTTTTCATTTCTCGTTTCCGTTTCTTCAGTACCTAACAACGTTTCCGTTTCTCTGAATTTGGCGTTTCTGCGCGCTTTTTGGGAACGTGAACGTTTCCGTTCCGTTTCCGCAACACTGCTTTGTATCGAGAATAAATGCGATAGGAAGGCGTGATCTTCCAACGACCAGATAAATAGTATCGGATTAACGTTCAAACGCCCGCGTACCTACTCGAACAACACGTTTGTTTCAGTCGTCACTATGAAGAATGGAGGTGCTTGTATCGTCTCATAGCTCGCCTCGGTGTTGGTAAATTTGAAAAATGACAGACACAGTCGAAGGCTACCGCAAGCATACCTACTCAGGTATGTTTGAGAAACACGAAAATCGTTGTCCTCGTTTCTCGGACGCGCATTCGATGAAATACGCCTAAAACTGACTCATTTGATACTGAAATTAGTAAATTGTTTGTACGTGATTTGAGATTTGAGATGAGACGAGAACGCGCGGATGACCCGGAGCGACTAAAAATCACGTAAAATCAAGTCGCGTCGCATCGCATCGCATCGCATCGCATCGCATCGTTTGGTAAATGGAGAAATAACGAGTTCCTAATACATCTAATATCTGAACGTAAGGCGGCAAAGCGGGGCGCGGCGGGGCGCGGCGTACGTACAATGGATACGTACTGTACACCTATGTAGGTACTTAGTTATGTATTATGTATGTATGTACCTATGTATGTAGTAAATGTGGATACTCACACACACCGACTTACATATAATGTAGTGTACATACATAGACATACTTATTTATGGTACCTACATCGGAACAAATAAAGCCAAGTAAGTACTTGATACCTATCTGTAGGTGGAACAGTAGGTATACCTAACTACATAGTACATACATATATTTGGCGAGCCGTATCTCTATAGGTAGGTAGGTAGCAGAGCTGTAAGCGAGGCAGTCATTTGTACCCGTCCACCGCCTCGCTTTTGAGCGAGGCGGGTGTAATACCGTCTACCCGCTTTTCCATACTCCATACCCGCTTACCCGTTTGAAACGTCATCGTTCATAAGCGAGGCGAGTTGAGTACGAGTATACTCGCGGTACTACCGCGTCGCGTACCGCTCAACTTTGCAATGAAAACGCATATCCGGAACTTCGAATTTTTATAGCTTTCGTTTGAGGACCAGGGAACTTTCAAACCTATACTATCTTGTAGAGAATTTCACGTAGATCATTTTCCTTACCTCAAAAACCTATGTCTTCGATCTAGATTTCAAGTGATTTTAATGTAAAGTGGAAAAAGTACGAAAAGTTGGCAATGAAAATGCATCTTCAGAACTTTGAGAGAAATGGACCACCTGGCCACGATAGCCATTCTCTCTTGGGAGGAATGCCTCCCGCAACCCCTCTGGTTTAACCTCAGCCGTCCAGAGAGATATCTGAATTAATCCGAAGTAAATGAATTAACACAGTAGTAACGTAAGAAAGGGGTTTATTCAAAGGAATAAGAAAACACAGTAAACTTGCACGGAACGGGATTTCTCCGGATATTTAGTACGCATGAGGCGGCTCAGCAACGTAACGTTGCTTCGCCACCTCGTACCAAACACCACTGAAGAGCTGGCTCGTTGGTTCGTTCCATCGTACCGACGGAACAACCGAACTACTGGTGGCGACACCTACCGTTTTACCACCGCACACGTACCGCGGCGGCGGGGAACGGACGGGCCAAGTCTCCCTGTGACATATGCCCCCTCGGGTCAGACAGCTGCCGAGCAACCGCCGACCGGTGGATGACACTAGCCGCCAGAGAGGAGCCGGACCCGGCCCGAACCCCTGCCCCCTCGGGTTGACCGCCGGGCAGGTGAGGTGGTCGAGGTGTCGGACTCACCAGTAGTCCAGTTCATGGTTGATGACGTCGTCGTCATCAACGAACCGTGAGCTAGCTCTGATTGCTACTGTTGAGATACATCGTAGCGATGTGCTCGGTGTCGTAATGACCATTTACAGTAGTCAGTGGTTGAATATCGTCTTCGATGTTCAATGTAGGGTATCTTTGAGATATTACCTATCAGTTTGGTTTTCTTGTTTGCTATCTGTAAGATGGCAAAAATAAGTAAATAAGAAAAAATCGTATCGATTTCAACTATTTATTTCGGAGAAAAGACCCATTTTAACGCAAGAACACAAAATACAAAATAAAAAATAAAAATGCATCGAAAATTACAAAAAAATTGAAATTTTATTGAGGACTTGGGTTCTTCGTGGCGTGAAATGGTATCTCCAAACGACTGCAACCAAAAAACGGATAGGGAATACAATTTTTGCCTCAAAAGAAAAAACGAAAACAAAAGGGGGATTTAAAAAATTTACAATTTCGAATTTTAAAAGGGGGGAAGCAAAAAATAGAAAAAACAAAACGAAACAATCATTCTTAATTCTAGGTAAAAACATACGAAAGTACAAAAAATAATAAAAAGGAACGAATAACGATATATCACAATCGGTTACTTAACCTAACGGTGACTTTCGTTTCTTAATACTAAAAAAAAGAGAAATTTCTTAAAAACTAAAAACGAACTGAATACATTGCACAACTGCTACAATGTTACATTATAAAAATAGTAAAAATACAGGAAGGAAAAAAACAGTCTTGTTACAGTAACGAAATAAATGCATAATTGACAAGATTGTAACAAGATAATACAATAAAATTACAATGAAACAAAATTACCTGGGTCGTTTTCGATCCAGGTACAAACAAAACAAAACAGAAAAAGTATTATTATTTACAAGAAAAAAATTGGGGTTATACTCCGCTCATCATCGTAACGATGTTGAGCTTTTCATACTCAACGTGATCGTTGATCGTATGATTTTTCATCGAACGTCACGCTCAGCTCGTCGGCGATCCACCTTGCAGGCAAGGTGGGCTGCGTTGACCGTTGTCAACTCGAGCTAAATCGCCGACCTACAACCGCGTTCGTACACGGAGGGCTGCGGTGAGTTCTTTTGAGAAGTGGAGTATAACTCCGACGTCGTATTCGACATGTTTACTCTTGTTCATCGTCACGATGGACTTCTTCGAGCGCTTCGCAAAAAGCTTTGAGTTTTTCGGTCAGCGCTTTAACTTCGGGATATGGATGGCTATGGAAGCCATTTACCACGGTCGGCTCCGTCACTAACGTCGGCGTCGCGTCGTACATCGTAAAATTGCCGGTGGTGATGGCTTCGGTCGCTAACCATTGGTTAATGGTAAGTCTAGCGTCCGTGCATCCGTCGAAAACGATAAGCTGAAGAAACACGATTATTTGCGCTCCGCGTTCGCGCAGAAAAGCAATAAAATCGGAGATTTTTCGCTTAATCTCCTCCACGTCGTTCTCCTCCAGCGTCGCTTCGTTACCGATGGACACGATTATATGCGGAGGAACCGATGGGAGTTCCGCGACGCGCGCGGTGAGTTCCTCGATGGGTATCACCGCCTGGTAAAAATGAGACGTCGAAAAATTACGTCCCCATTGTCGCGCCGAGATTTGATTGCGCACGATTATTTGTGGTAAACCTTCTCCCAGAAGGAAGAAGGTTCCCAGAAATAATCCGAGTTCCAGAGCGTCTTCGCTGCTGCGGAACTCTGCACGCGTCAATAGCCCGGCGTTCGCGTCGGGTATCGTTACGAAGGGCAGCGCCCATTCCCTTACTACGCGGTCGTAAGAAAGCAGAGCCGGTCGCGGTTCATTTCTTTCTTGCGCGATCGCGAGCGCGACTTGGTCCATTTGAGGCGGTGCACCGCGAGCCGGAGCCGTACTAGTCGGATTCGGGCACAAGCCGCGTCCGGCGCCGCGCTGCGTTGGCGCTGGCGGCGCTTGACGATCGACTTTCGCGGGGTTGGTTCGAACACGTTGCTGAGTCGCTATCGATTCAGCAACTTTCGACTTTTTCTTCGGCACCGCGGCCGGCGACGTCGACGTCGATGCGCGGGCCGGAGATTTCGGTTTTTTGAACGTTGGCGCCGACGGTTGCGTCGAACGTTCGAAAACTAGATCATTACCACGTACGTAGCTGTTCGCGGCGGTACTCGCGGCGGTGTTTGCTGAGGTACGCGGTTGGTGTCTTGCGGATGACGTATGCGTTTCCGCACGATATAACTGCTTCAACGGCGAATTTGAAACCTGCTCGTCGTCCACGACGGCGGGTTTATTTGCCGCGGCGGCATACGTCGGCGGTTGCGTCGACGTACGCGTCGATTGTCGTTCATTCGAGTTACGTCGCGTTCGCGGATCCGTATAGCCGTGAGTCGGTAGCGACAGCGGCATAGTCGGCGCGGCTGCCGCTGGCGGCGTCGCGAGCGGTAGCGGCGGTAACTTTTTCGTAGCTTTGAACGCGGCCATATCGAACTCGGGAAAACGTTCCTTGATCGCGGTGATGAGATCGGCGTTAATCGCGGATAACTGGCGATTCGTTTCTTGTGCGGACAAGTTGATTGTATCCTGCATCACCGAACCTCTCATCGATATGGTGAGGTCGTGGCGAAGCAGGGTTACTTCAGCTTGTGCACGTTGCAGCTGGCTTTCCAGTTCGCTACGGTCAGCGGATTCGATAACCGTAGTCGTGCAACGCGTAAACCCGGACAGAGACGCCAGCGTTTTCGCTTCGTCTAAGTTTACCGTCTCCATACACGTTAGCACTTCGTATTCGAATACGCAAGTGAAAATTCGGAGCTGTGGCGTCGCGTCATTCGAAATCGGTACCAACCCCGGCGGTTGCGTCGCAGGTTGTATCGGAGTGATTTCTAGATCACTAAGGTCGTCGGTATTTCCAGTAGCATCGTCGATTTTAGCAGCGGCGTCGTTGCTTTGTTCGGCTGTAGCTGCCTTCATCATGGCGTCGTCGCCGTCTTGGTCTGGGTGCGATACAGGTTCAGTTGGAGTCGTGATCGATTCTTTCAACTTAGCCTGTTCGGCCAGATGGGTAGCACAGCCGAGATGGTATAGATGCGTACAGTTGGCCGGCATGATCGCGTGTTCGACGGTTTGATTTGCGGGTGCGTATCGCCCCGCTTCACACAAATTGGTTCTGCAGTACGTACATAGTATTGAACGTACGTACGGCATGCTGGTCTGTAATAACAACGATGTTTGAGTATAACCACTCATCTATAGCGCCCGTAACGAAGCTACTATTTGCCAGCGAAAAATAACACGCGAAACGAAGCAACGGATATAAAAACCTTACCTTATAATATTCAACGTGCTTGCACAATATACTGAACAAAATAGCAGTCGATCAACCGTCGTTGTCGACCGCACACAAGAAACCGCACTTATGAAATTAAAATCAACGTGACGTTGATGTTTAATAATTAAACAACAATACAAAACAGGAATATCACACAAGCAGTAGGAAAAAATTACATTGGCTGATGAAATACCAAGCTTCAACTTTTTACATGTTTAGCGTACCGCTACCACGAGATGGAATGAATTTTGCCGTAACGTTGCGTTGTGGCTTCGGTTCAGACCATTTGGTTGAGTGCGCGCGCATCAGCCCACTCTATCGGTGCGACGTTGCGATATCTACTACGGTACGCAGTGTTACCATTCTTGTAATTTCTAAAAACGTATTCGCTTTCTTTGAAATTCAAGAAATGGAGCATCGCAACTTCGAGTGGTAATTTCTTTTTTCTAGCTCGTGTGCTGCGTCGCAAATTAATTGACGGATCGTCATTAATTTTTGCGTTCGCTGTTTTGTTGTTTGATTTTTTCTTTCTTTGAGAAAGATATTTTTCGGCTGCGTCGCGTAATCCATCGTATCGATGCGATGACGTTTCGGCCGCCGCGTCGGAGATGATTTTATCGAGTACCGATAAATCATCTTTTTTATTTGTTGATTTTTTCAACTGATTCTTTATTGAATCTGTTGTTTTTTCAACAATTAATTTAGCGTTTTGAGGGGACGTTTTCGTTCCCTCTTTCGCTATTTCAGCCGCCGCCTTTGTCGTTTTCGACCGGGTGACGATTCGTTCGTTCTTTAATCGTTGTTCGATTTCGTTCTTTAACGAATCTGCGGCTGATTTAATTGCAGATTCTCTCACCCGGAGCGGTATTCGCTCTTCGGGAGTGATTTTCTGGTATTCTGCGTAATAGCTTCGAATTTTCTCTTCGATGCTTTGGTGATTGAGCATTGAGCGTAACGCTGTGCTCGACTTTATTTCCTCTTGCTGCTCAGCTGAGAGGAAGAGAGTGAGTTGTCGGGCGCTCATAATCTGACCGATCGAGTCACCCATTTTTTCTACAATTTTGTAGCTATTCTTTTCTGGCGAATGCGCCACAAAAAATGGTCCGCTACGTTTCGGGTACAGCTTTCGAGTTGTACCTTTATCGTAGCTTGACCGTTTGTGTTCGGTGACAAACACCATGTCCCCTACTTTGAACTGAGTAGGATCGTCATGGGTTTTGTTGTAATTGTATTCGTCACGAATACGTTGTAGGCGTCTACGTTCGCGTATGTACGCCTCGACAGCTTGACGTTGCGTCATTTTGTCGATGTTCTGGTTGACGTACTCGCACGTATACACTGCCTTTTTGGCTAGTAAATCCGCACGAGCGTTATGTGTGTCGTAGGATCGAGCACGTACATGGTACGGCTCGAAAACCTCGAACTTTTCAACCAAGGCAATGATTTCTTGGAATAAGTCTTTATGAAAGACCATTTTCCTTTTGGAATTCTTCCAATTGTTACATTGCCAATGGTGCCGATACTCGCGAAGGGCCGAGGCTGCGTACTTCGAGTCAGTGAAAAGTTTAACTTTTTTGACTTCGTTGTACAGCAGTATCTGCAGCGCCACTTTCACGGCTATCAGTTCGGCTAGGTTGTTCGACATGGGGTACTTTTCAACCGATATTCTCTCAGAGACATTTTTATCGGTTTTTAGCGAGAAGCATATCCCAATGCCGCCGACCGCGTCTTCGCGACCGTTGTTTGAGCAGGCGCCGTCCGCCGTAACTCGTACATAACCATCGTCTTCGATAGTTAGATCCGACTCGTCCAACTTTAAAGTTGTAAGGAGCGGTTCTGAGGTTATTGACTTAACTTCATCGTTCTTCTGTTTTTCAAGCAGAACTTTAAGTTCGTGCTTAAAATTGAAGGGATGAAGTTTGGTAGGTATATCCTTGACGGTCACGTCAGGGATGCCCCAGGCCTCATTCGGCTTGATTCCAAGAGCATTGGGAGTGTTGTTGATTTCACTCTCAATTTTCTCAATGAAATCGTGCCAGCCAAAATGGGACTGGAAGGGGTCATGGAACTCGTTCATCTTCACCCGTAGCTTGTCCCCCAGAATCCTCATGGTCCTTTCGACCAAGGAGGCCTGCGGATTGTACGTGGTGGTGAAGGCCGCTTTGATACCATGAGCCCTGAGCATCTCTATCCAAGTACTACTCGCAAATTGTGTACCGTTATCGGTAATCACTTTGCCAATTTTGTACTGTGGCTGGATAGAGTTGATGACCGTTTTCATGGCCTTCATAACTTCGGCCTGTGTGGCACCCTTTAAGGGCCTTAGCCACACTCTGGACGAAAATACACATTTGGCCACGAGTAGGTACGCAGGGTCCTTATAATCGTGTGCGACTGGACCGAATAAATCCACTGACAATACGTCTGCGATGCGGTACGCCTCGACTTGACCATATTGCAGTGTTTTTCGTCGTACGTAATTTTTATTGACTTTGCAGATTATACACTGATTACAAATCTCCCGAATGCGGTAACACGCGTTGGGGTGAAAGTATAATCGTTTAAAGATTTGTTCAGTTTTTGCTGCGCCTACATGTCCGTATTCGTCATGTAGGTAGTCAATTACGTCACGTAGCAGTGCCGTAGGTAGGTACGGTACGCTCCTACCATCACTGTGTACACGAAGTAGTATAGGATGGTCGTTACGATCATTCTCTATTTTGTATACTTTGCGGCAATTTTCAATGCGTTTTCGCATTTTGGCGTCTATTTTCGTATCGGTGTTCAAGGTCTTTAAGATCTTTTTGCACGTCTCGTCAGCTTGCTGATAGTGATGTATCTCTCGTAGAGCTTTCATCAAATCAGGTACAAAAGTTTCTGAGAAGTCCACCGGGTACGGTTCAAGACTGGTTTCCATCACATCGTGTTCGATGTCGAATTGGTACACCGTAATCTCCGGAGCTGCTACAGTTTGTAGGTGCTTCGTTGATTTCTTGATGTCGTAATGTAGTCTGAAACAGTTGAGTTCGGTGATCCAACTTGCCGCCTTACGGTGAGTTGAAATCATCGACACAAACTTGTCTACGATTGGTGCTAGATTGGCACGAACGTGTACGTTCATGTCAAACACCCAAAGTTTGAGTTTACGTATCGTAGTCACGAGACCTATCATCTCGCGATCGATGAGCGTAAACTTTTTCTGGTGCGGCTTTAGAGCGTACGAGGTGTACATTAAGATTTGGTCTTCGCCGTCGATATTCTGATACACAACGGAATTCGTCGCGTCATCAGAAAGCCACGTATCTACATAGATGTCATGGTCTTTATCGACTTGGCGTAACCGGAAGTCTTTCTTGTACTCCCGCTCTAGCTCTTCGAAAGCTTTAAGCTGTTCGTCTGACCAAGTAAACGGTGCGTCTTTCTCGGTCAGTTTGTAGAGGGGAGCGGTGATCTGCTGATAATTGGGTATGAACCGCTTATATAGACCTGTAAGGCCTATTAAAGCGAGAACTTCCTTCTTATCCTTGAGTACCACCTTGCCCCTCTTGGTATGCTTGCTCTTGAAATCGTCAAATTTCTTGATCTTGTCGCTTTGTTTAGCGATTTGATCTTGAGCAAGTCGATACCCGAGGTGGTTCGTTTCCTGTTTAAACAGTGACGTTTTCTCAGGATTGAGCCGGAGGCCATGTTTGAGCAGCAGTTCGAGAACGAAGACAACTCTGTCTTCCATTTCGTCGAACGTGTCCGCAGTGACGAGCACGTCGTCTGCGAACGTCTGCACACCGGGTGTACCAATCGGTATCACCCGGTTCATGACCTCTACAAATTCGGCCGGAGCGATGCAGATGCCATACGGCATTACGTTAAACTCATACACCGCTCCCTCCACCTGGAACGCCGTAAATTGGCGAGATTTTGCTGAAAGCAAAATCTGCCAAAATGCGGCGACGAAATCGAGGGTGCTATACCATTTAGCATTCGTGCTATGAATGATATCCTCGATTTCGCGAGGTTCGGTGAGTAACCTCTCCAGGTGGCGGTTCAATTCGTCCGCATTTAAACACAGACGTAACTCTCCGTTCTTTTTGAGAACAGGAGCCGTCGTGTTAATATAACGGGACTTTGACGGCCGAATTATTTTTAGCTTCAGCATCAACTCGACAGTATGTCGCAGCAGATGCTTGAGCTTGTTTGGTGGGCGGTATTTTTCGCCTCGCCATTTCTTGAGGTGTTCTTTTTCGGTGTTAAACTTAAAGTCTACAACCCCACCGTTAAATTCGCCGGGGTACCTACTGAACACCTCCTTGAGTTGGGAGATACGGTCAAAGGATTGGTCAGCTCGTTCTTGAGAGACCCTTCCCTTGCTGACGGCCTCTTGAAGGTCATCTCTGAGCTTCTTGAGGAACCGTTCAGGCCCGTCATCTCGCTCCTCTTCGGTCAGCGGTAAGCGTTGATCGATGTTGGAGTAGCTCGACGTCAGGAGTATTGTTTCTCGTTCGTACTCTTTAAGAGGCTCGAACTTGAAAACCTCCGCATCCTGGTACGTACCCTGTTCGAGGAACTTCAATACTGAACGTTCCCCTCCAGGTTGCCGGCAGAAAGCGATTCCTTTCTGCTGGTCCAGGTCAATTTTCAATATCTTCATCGATAAGCGACCGATAATGAAAATTTTGCCTGGTACGTCCATGACGAAGAAAGGCATAGTCATGGAAATCTTGTTGAATTTGAAGGTCACTTGTACTAGATGCGTCATCGTTCTAGCAAGTGCCCCATTCGCCATCTTTAAGATGACTGGTCGTTTCAACAAGATGTACCTAATATTGTTGTCACACCTGCGTGTCAGCATGTTGACCATCGGTTTGGAAATTACGTTCGGCAGTGCCCCCGTATCGAGTTGCGCTGCCAATTTCGTATCCGGGTAGTCAAGCTGTATTGCACACGTCGGGTCGACGGTTTCTGCAGTCACAATCTGTCGGCGTACACTGCGGCTGACATCTTTCAGAGTCAAGCTCGCATTTTCGACATTGTCCACAGTTTGAACCGGCGGTACGCTGGTTTCTGTGTCAGTGTCTGTTTCCACCGACGTGTATGGATCGCGTGTGGGTGGTTCATCATCGTCGTCAGATTCGATATCTGAACCCCAGTCATCGTAGTCGGAATCGTAGTCCGAGGTCGGTGACTCGATGCCCACATTCGCTACCATCGCGAAAGTAACTTTTTGTGGTTTTGGAGCGCGGCGTTTTCGCAGCTTAACTCCTTTCAATCTGACTTTATCAGATGATTCGTTTCCACTGTCGTCCTCCGACGGTGGAGTGAGTGGAGCAGGTGCCGGTTGCTCCGTAGGTGGCGGTTCCGCCACTTCCTCCGGCTCTGCCACCGGCTCTGCTACCATGTCGGGTTCCTTTTTCCGAGTCAGAATTGCCGGCGGACCTTTCGGTGGCTGCGCACCGTCCTTGTGTACTGATTTGACTCCTGACGTGGTCGTCATGATCCAATCAGACTCTTGGTACGGTACTTTCAGCGGTCCCGTGTTCCTAGAAGGCTGCGTCGTTGCGACATGGTTTGCTAGCTCTTTAAAGAGACTAGTCAGCACTTCTGGGTACATCTTATTGGCGATAAAGTATCCTGCCTCTTTCGAGAGGTAGAATTTTCTGTACTCTGGTAGGAGCTGATACTTGTCGTTGACCGAGGGGCGATCGTATCGTTCGCCGCTCTCATTGGTCACCGACTCAGTTTTCAGAAATCGCAGGCTCGTTTGAGACCAGACTTTAATTCTGGTATCGCCTTCTAATTTCTTGTACATTGACCTGAAATTTCGTATTCGAGTCAGGTCTACGTGTATCTTGTCTTCCTGTCTAGGTAGAACAAGTGGAAATAGGAGCACGATGCTCTTGAACCCTTTTTCGAACAGTACTTCAAGTACCTGTCGGAGTTCTTGTTCAATGACGTTGTAAGGCTTATGTGAATAATTGAATTCGAACAATCCAGCACTTACAATCGCCGCATCTTTTCCTTGAAAATCGTGTTTCTTGATCTCGGTGGCGAGTTGTTCAAGAGAAATACGACTGTTGAGATAGGATGGTAATACCATTGAGGTATTGTTTATCCTTTTGCGAGCGACAAATTGGGCTAGGCCATCGCCGATGAGCACCCTCCCTTTAAGGGTTGGAGCTACGACAATTTTGGGACTAGGTGGCCGCCCTGCGCTTCCTAGTCTTGGCCGTTTCCCTGGGCCTCATCTTGAGGCTCCAGTTCTACGGCTTGTAAATCTTTGACCTCGTCATCGTGATCAAAGTATACATCGTTGTCAGCCGTGGTCTCCTCCAGGTACCATACTTGGTGAAGCTGAGGAGGGGCTGTGGTCGTCGGGGGTACCGGCGTCGGTTTTGCCCCTGTCGCGGCCGGCGTCGGCGCCGGCGCGATGACCTTTCGTCCATCGGACCATTGCTTAAGTACAAACCGGTTAGGCCCCCCAGCAGTCGGGTTCGATTGCTGATATTGGGGAGGTCTAGCCGGTTGTGCGCTCTGCGGTGGTTTATTCGTGTATCCAACTAGCGTTCGTCTAGTTTGCGCTTGTGGATTTGGTATTTGATTAACCGGTTGCTTGCGTGGCGCAACCACCGGTATTTTGTATTGAGGGAGCGGATCACGCTGATCCTCAAGTTTCTTGAGCGCTCGCTGGTAGCGAGGTAGGCTCCAAGTGTCCTCCTCATCGATACGTGTTCGCAGTTCGGTGGGGAGTTTTTGCATCGTCATGTCGATGGCGTCCTGGACAGAAATCGTTTCCATCCTCGTCAAAGTGCGGAGCCACTTCCGGATGTATTGAATGAGCTCCCTCGTCGTCGAGGTCCGCTTTATCTCTTCCGGGAAGTGAGCCCGGGCCGCAGCCTGGTCCCTCCTGGTCCAAAATTCTCTAAGGAATTCTGCCCTGAGGACTGACCACTTGGTGATAGTGCGATGATTCTTGGCCCACTCTCGGTTTATGTCGATG
Source organism: Pseudococcus jackbeardsleyi (assembly GCA_038380155.1). Taxonomy (NCBI): domain Eukaryota; kingdom Metazoa; phylum Arthropoda; class Insecta; order Hemiptera; family Pseudococcidae; genus Pseudococcus; species Pseudococcus jackbeardsleyi. Next base: position 67,818,760 of record CM076239.1, on the reverse strand, counting down.
AGGCCACAGAAAACTACGCACATTTGGGCCCCCACGACATTTGTCTGGGCCATATAAGCTTCAAAGCTTTCCAGAAATTCGAGGGGGTGAAATCTATCTTCTTCTGTGAAGACGATTCCGTTTGCGCGCAGGGATTCCACGGTTCCGGGGAGCCCCTTGCGTATACCAGTACGCGGCCGCTCGTGGAATTCCGGATCGTGATCGAATCGGGAACCACCAGCGGGGTCCGGATCGCCGCCGTATCCGTAACGGTCACTTGAGCGGCGTCCGCCGCTGCCCCCTAGTCCCCCTTCACGGTCGTATCGGTCGTGGTCACTTTGATAACGGTCATCGTGATCATAGCGGGGGGCACTGGAGCGGTTTCGGCCTTCGAGCTGTCGTCGTAGCGACTCATTTTCAGCCCGTTCTAGGCGTAAAGACTCAGCGAGGTCGCTGAGTTGTTGTTGAGTCGGCGTAAATTGCTCAGATCTGTGAGATCTAGCCGCCAACCCTTGTATCGCGTCCGCTGTGTGGTACAGGGATTGCTGCTGTTGCCGCAGCGCCTCATCCACAGTATTGCAACGGGCGTGAATACTGCTATTCTCCCTCTCCATCCATGCGCGCATTGACTGCATAGCTTGAGAAATTTCAAGCAGCGCCTGCTCGCCGGGTGGGAGGGAGTGGGTGTCAGGTGGGCAATCCGCGACGCTCGGCGCCGGGCCTCTTAAAGAGGACCCTCCACCGGGGGCTTGCCCCTCTTGCATCGTATGGAAGCCACTGTTTGTAGTCTGACCAGTAGCCGGGGGTACGTATACGTACCTGCTACTAGTCGCCGGTATTGATCCAAGCCCACTCGCTGTCGAGTAGGTGATTGCCGCCGTCGTTACAGCGTGCGGCACCGTGCGGCTCGCCGTAAACGACGTGCTGCCAGGTGCCGACGTTGCTGGCGGTTGGAAGCCTATTTGCCGAACCGGCGTACTCGCATACGGATTCGGTTTGTAGGGTACCCTAGGTACAGTCGTGCGCGACTGCCTATTTGGTGGGTTTTGTTGGCTGGTACCTATCTGAGGTAGATAAGTAGCAGCCGTCGTCGTTTGTGATTGGGTAGGTACGTACCTGCCTGAGGTTTCTGTCGTTTCGACTGTACCTATCCTGTTTCCATCAGTTAGGCGTGAAAGCGCCTCCAACGAAAAATCTCCGGTCGACGGATGCGTCTGGCCGGTGGGTATCACAACTCGATCTGCAATTAACGATTTCATCATGCGCCTCATATATGATTCGCCAGATGAAATATTATTTGCATGTACTTCAGCGGTTACGCTAAGTACATTTCTTTGCGTTGTATTGGCCGCATTGAAATTCGAGTCGAACTGTGGTGCCGTTGCGGCGCCATGTTCATACGGACCGATTCTGTTTAAGAAATCCATCGGGTTCGATTGGATTGCAGGCGGCATATTGTAATTACTTTGAGCAATTACAGTCTGGTCACCTTCATCGTCCGTTGTGTACTCGTCATCAGTGCCGGATCCACCATCCTGAATCGTAACCGATTCCTGACGTGGACCAGTCGGCATTGGTGTTGTTTGATGACCACCAAATTCTACTCCTCCGGCCTCGGTAGGAGGTTGCTGAGTTGAGTCGTGCTCAAATTCAGCCGAATTTGAGGGAATTGCGTCGTTATTCGATAACAATTTCCTTCTGGTCTGTTTTTTGATAAGAACCGGATTCGGTTTTTTATCTCTCTTGACTGCAAGTCGATGCGAGGTGCGGCGAGCTGATTCAGCAGTTTTGTTTCTGCCAGACATGCTGGTAAAATTGTCACCGCGAGATATAGCGAGCCAATCACCTTATAATGTGATAAAATTATTTCTATACTAAATCTTAAAGATTTGTTGAAAATAATTTTTGGCCAATTATTCACAGTATATCTTGTAGACGCACGTGTGAAATAATCGTCTGAAATTGTACCTTTAAGGTATTTTTCAAAGTAGAAATTAGTTCGTACTCGAATCTAATTCCGAATTAATTAGCAGTGGTATATCTCAGAGATGTACTTGCTAATATTCAAATCAACTCAATAATATATCTTACAGATATATCTAGTTGATTGGTTTGTGAAAAATCGATTCGTGTATAAATCTCAAAGATTTATCCAAATTTGATTTCAAAATTTATATTGTGCCAGTAAATCTTGCAGATTTACTTAGAAAAATCACACTAATTCAACACTACGTCTAAAAGATGTAGTAAAATCAGTTGATTGGGTAAAATACTTCGCGAATAAATCTCACAGATTTATTTGCTAGGTAATTTAATCCGTAGTATATCTATAAAGATGTACTTGAAAAGTATCCTATTAGTTCAACACAATATCTTAAAGATATGTTTGAACTAATTTGCATATGAATATTACTCCGCAGCTGAATCTATAAGATTTATTTGCCTAGTAATTATTAGCGTTACGCTATTTACGTGTATATAATTAGACGTGATCGTTTATTTCATACACTGGTATGATTTCTTAAAGAAATCTAAGCCGAGCTAATGGCAGTATTAACAAAATACGTTGAATAGGGACGCGCGAAATATAACGGCTAAACACACGACGTGCACGGTAGCTAGGAAAGAATTATAATGCGGAACGTGTTCGTTCGTTGCTTCCAGCCGGCTACCGTAGCCGAGTCCCCACTCTAGCCGCCATCTTGCCAACTGTCGAACCGACGGTCGGCGGTCAGGGCGGGAGGTTAGCGGGGGAACTAGCAGCTGCCGTTTCGGCGCGCGTTCCGGTCACGTAGGCGATTTTTAACTTAGAAAAATTTACACTACACGAAAACGTATTTTAACTGTCTAAAAACTCCGCGAATTTTACACACGCACAAATACACTCACGAATAACAAGAGTAAAACAGCAATAACACTCAATTAAAAAAGTAAAGCCACGGAACTTACGTTAATAAAACTTATTAAATAATTAAATTCGCGTCAAGGCGAAAGTCTACTTACGAAAATAGTTAACAAAAGGATGACGGCAGGACATCATCCCCGGACCTCCAGCGGCACAGGACTGGACGCCCTTTTGGGGGGGTTTTTTGATTTTCATTGTGGGTAGCTAATCCACGAAAATCCAGCACGTTTAGGCGCCAATGAGAGAAATGGACCACCTGGCCACGATAGCCATTCTCTCTTGGGAGGAATGCCTCCCGCAACCCCTCTGGTTTAACCTCAGCCGTCCAGAGAGATATCTGAATTAATCCGAAGTAAATGAATTAACACAGTAGTAACGTAAGAAAGGGGTTTATTCAAAGGAATAAGAAAACACAGTAAACTTGCACGGAACGGGATTTCTCCGGATATTTAGTACGCATGAGGCGGCTCAGCAACGTAACGTTGCTTCGCCACCTCGTACCAAACACCACTGAAGAGCTGGCTCGTTGGTTCGTTCCATCGTACCGACGGAACAACCGAACTACTGGTGGCGACACCTACCGTTTTACCACCGCACACGTACCGCGGCGGCGGGGAACGGACGGGCCAAGTCTCCCTGTGACAACTTTGGGCTTTCATAGCTTTCGTTCAGTTATCAGGCAAACTTTCAAACCTACACTATCTTGTAGAGAATTTCACGTAGATCATTTTCCTTACATAAAAAACCTATGTCCTCGATCTAGATTTTGAGTTATTTTAATGTAAAGCGAAAAAAAGTACCCGAGTAAAAAGGTAATACTCGTCATACCCGTGTTGACCAACAAAAGCGGTGGGCGAGTATACCCGTCTACCCGCTTTTTTTTTCAACGCGAGTATCTCGTCAGGGCCCGCTACCGCATTTCGACGAGGCGGTGGACGGTGGAGCGCGGTATAGAGCTGCCTCGCTTACAGCTCTGCTAGGTAGGTAGGTTTAAAATCTCGATTTTCAACGAATTTACCTATGTAAAAGAAATTTTCCCCCAAATTCAAAGACGATTGAATTTACGTGATCTTACCAGTAAAAATTCCGCTCGTCGACTTCAAATTGTATGTACCATCTGCAGCCATTTTAGAGGCTTAGTTGGGTAGGCTATCTACATAATTATGTATTTACATAGTTTCTCAAAAGTAGGTACTGTACCAAGGTAAATACAGATTTGAGGCGTCTGCCCGAAAATGGAAGACAAATTCGTAAGTAGGTGGGTACCTATATTTTCTTGCTGAATAATTTTGAATACTTTCCCATCTACCTAACGTTGGTATTTGAAAGCTGGTCAAAAATAGGATCAAATACGGTGCACACTCACGTTGTCTGCCTAGAACTCGATCAGAAAATGGTTTTTTCGATAAACTCATCGAAAGGAGCACAGGTAAGTAAGTATTGCAAGTAAGTAAGTAAGTAAGTAAGTAAGTAAGTAAGTAAGACATTAACGGATTTATTAATAGAATAGTTCATTTTACATATCATGTTTTTACATTGCAACATCCAGTACGCAAGATTGCGTAAATAGGTATGATAGTTAGATACATAGGTACCTATGTACCTATGTGTTGGTTGGTTGGATGGATGGATGGATGGATGGATAAATGTGATATAAGGCAAGTAAAAGATAAACTCGAGAATTCTGCTGTAGACCAGTAGTAATAGATACGCTTATAAACGAACGCAGTACCTTGGTATACCTACTGGCTCCATTATGGTGCCTCTGCCTGCCTGTATACACGAGTAAGTAAGTACGTAATCGTCATTTTGAAAACGACAGTCAATTATCAAAATTCTTGCCTATAGATAGAGGTAAGTATCGGTTTAATTAGGATGTTTCACTTTCGCCATTTCGCACCAGGCAAGCGGACCGCCGCGCCGCGCCGCGCCGTTTTCCTGTTAAAGGTACCTACACCTACACCTACACCTACACCTACAAACAAGTTAGCTGCGCTGCGTAGCGTAGTGCGTATATACCGTTTACTGGACACTTGTTTCCTTGCCACGGCCGCGGCGCACGTAGCATCGCAGAAGCATGTTCGCTTTTAATACACGTCGCGTCGCCGCGTCGCTTCGTCTTCCATCTAATTGCGGCCGCGCCGCGCCGGCTCATATATACTCGGTACTTATGTTCCTGCGTCGCGTCGCGTCGCCGCGTCGCCGCGCCGTCGTACTACGTACCTAGACCTACACGTTACTGCCAATGGCCACTGCTACGAAGACGATACCTAGGTACTCTTAGTACCTACATTAGGTATCAGGTACTGTTTTGGTACAACCGACGCGAAATAGGTATTATTTCGGTTATCGTTAGCGGGTAATCATTTTAATTGGTCTAAATAGTGTGCCTATTCCTATTCGCGCCATGTCGATATAGGTACTTAGGTACTGCATTGCACTTGGGCTTTTAACGCCGCGCGCCGCGCCGTCCGAAAGACTTTCTATTTCTGCGCGCGTGCCATCAAGCACAAAAGTAGGTAGGTCTAGGTACCTACCTATTTATTCTTTTCGGGTTCATTTTTTTCAAAATTACCCGCAACTAACACCGAGCCGACCATTGGCCATTCCTTATCCTTACTCGCCGCTTGCGAGTAAAATGACGACGAAGATAGGTAGGTCTAGGTAGTAGGTACCTTGGGTAGATAGTAGGTAGTCTAATAGGCTCCTTCCTTCAATGGATAGGTAAACGTATGGAAATCCTCACCATTGTGTGGAACAATATTTTTCTTTACAGGTCGTGACAGGTAAGGGGAAGGGGATGGAGAGAGGAAGTTACGAGCCTTTCTGTACGAGAGAGATAGACAAACGGTAAGACCCGCAGTGCAAACACTGCAAATGTAGTGCCGAAGTTCGGGACAGCAAACGTATATACTTTTTGAGCGTCCTTTCTTCGCTGACATGGAGGTCTAGCTGCAGCGCAGCGTGGCGTTGTTGATCGGCAACATCGAACAATAGGTACTGTATGCAGTTGAACTTTCACGTCAGATCGAGTGGAGGTGGACGGATTATTCGCCGAGTAAATTCGCCGTCTCGAGGATCTAAATAGAGTAGCTGCAAATTTACGACGACTCGCGTTGCAAAAGATTCCTGACGTGGTAGGATGGTCGGATCGACTATAGGTCAACCTCAATTTTCAATTTTTTCTCCTAATACTTTCGCTTATTGCTCTCCCACGCCCCGCCCCTAAAAGTACACTTTGGTCAAGAAAAATTTTTGCCCTGTATTAGTGATATGATACGAACGCAGCCTAAATTTGACAATCGGAACCCAACCATAAGAATCGTGTCGACTTGTGATGCACTGTCCAACGTCACGGTACGTAGTACCTACGCCAAAATTCCATCGCCGCGCCGCGTGTTTTACTCGAGGTAGCAACTACAAGTACATATATAGGTACAACGCGCCATCAACCCTATGCCGTCCATCTTTTGTTTCTAGCTTTTTCCCAGCTTTTCAAGCATCATAGCGAGTCACTCTTTTAGACTGCAACCACTTCTGATCATTTTTCACGTCTAAAAGGTCACGTTGGTTATTTTCTTCCCCCTCAAGTCACTGTTTCTTCGCATTCTCGAGCAAAAGTTTAAATGTTCGCGTATCTAGAAGTTAATATTTTTCAAAATGCTTGAAAAAAAAAAACCAAAAAAAACAATCTGATTTTGGCTAGTTTACAATACGTAAGCCTGTAGCGTAAATAAGCCCTCCCCCCCCACGCATACACCCTTCAAATATGAATTTTTCGGGCATTAAAAATCATTTTTTTTTCAAAGCTCTGCCCTCGCTTCGATCGGGCATTTAAAAAAAAAACACTCGCTATTATATCAGCTACCAGAACTGTTCGAAAAGTACCTACCTATATGATACCAAGACCGATTACCGAAAATCGAAAAAATTAGAAGAAAAAAAGAAGGTGCCTAAACCACTTTTCTGTAATTGGCCTAATTACCTAGGTACCTACCTTACTTTTTGAACAGACCTCTTGCATCGTAAAACTTGCTGAAATAATCGAAGGTAGGTAGAGGTACGTTTGCACTCCAAGTCGATATGAAAATATGTCGAGTCGAGAATTCTCAATTCTTATGGCATCCCTCACAATGTTGTCAACTCATATTCTTTTTCTTCTCTGAAACGATTGTACCTACGCCATAGGTAGATACCTACATCTACATATTTATGGGAACCGATTGAATTTACATAGATAGATAGATAGATAGATAGATAGATAGATAGGTAGATGTATAGTTGGTATTTCGGGTACACGTTTAATTAATTAGGTACCTATCGGTAGGTAAGCGACTATTATAGGCAGATACTGAAATCGCGATGAAAACCGATCACATGAATGTTCAATACCTATGCGCGAAGACATTGCAATTCAGAATTATTATAGGCAGTACATAAATGTACTACGTAGGTAGCCCCGCCATCTAGGTAGGTACTTATCGGCGTTACTTACCTACCAGATTTACGCGGACGCGCCGCGCCGCTCTGCCTGGTCGCGTAGGCTGGCCGAGCCGTGTAGACAAAAGATGATAACGAGTAAGTATGCGGTGTGAGAACATTTCGTTTTTGCTGCCAAGAACGAATTTATCCGTATAGGGTACGAGTATTATATGTACATACGCGACGAAGACGACGTAGGTACCTTACCTCTACCTAACGTACCTCCTGCCACTAACTGTACCTATGTACCTATTATAGAATAAAGTAACGTAACTAAAATGGGATAAAAGCTTGTTCTTCGTGATAATATTCGTTTTCCATTCATTTTTCGTTGTTATATGTATAGGTATCGTGTTTCGTATTTCGGGCGGGCGCGGGCGTGAGCGTGAGATACGATATGTACAAGCCAGACAAAACGTAGTCGCTGGATAAACCACGAACCGAACCGCGTGCGTATTCCAATCTACTACGGCACAGGGAAAAAAGAAAAAACCTGTGGCGAGCGAGCGAGATCGAGATGGTACGCGTCTGTCTTGTCTACTATCCAACAGTTTCTCTTTCGTACCTAAGTGCCCGTAAGCGGCGCGCGCGGCCAAAAATTTCTCAAGACATAGGTGGTGGAGGGGGGGGGGGGGAGGAAGAGCGAAGACTCGGTTTGAAAATCGTGAAAAAAGGGGTAGAAATTTAGACACCTATTGAAACATTTCAGCTCGGTAGGTAATCTGTTACCTACATATTTTAAATAGGATGCAAATGATTACCTATTTTTTAAAAATACGCAGAATGAGCGAAAAAATGCCGAATGCCGAATCGAAAAACTGCAACGGTTCCCAATTACGTAGCAAATACAATAAATAGGTAGGTAAGCGAGAATGAAAATTTTTAAACATTCACACAAGTCGACTCGATTTTTGTGTTTGGGTTCTGATTACTAAATACCTACCTACCTACACATATATGTAGGTACTGAATTAGGGAACCAATGAAGGGAAAAATTTTCCTAGACACTCAAAGTTTGGTTACGGGAGAGGGGGAGGGGATGGGAGGGGAGGTCAAAAAATTAGATTTTTCAAGATCAATGAGCGCTAGCTGCTAGCATGACAAACCAACCTTGTAGAAAATTTCACAGCGAATCGAATGAAAATGAAACTAATCGCAGGCCTTTAATTTATTTTAGGAAACAGATTACAGCTCATTCTTTTCAAAAAGCTGTGAAAAAATCTCATTAATTCGTGTCTTGCCTGGGCGGAAAAGTGAAATTTCTGAGAAAACTACCTATGCGTTATAAGGGGCGTAATAATTTAGGGTACGTACTTACTCGAAAATATGTTGAAAACTGCCTATGCCTCCCAAAATTATTTTGCGTTTTTTTCCCTTTTTTTTTTTTTTTTTTTTCGTTCGTGTGTAGCATTATAGGTTTACTTACTTACATTGGTTAGCCAGGTAGGTAGGTAGGTAGGTAGGTAGGTAGGTAGGTAGGTAGTGGTAGTAAGACCTATGTACTCTGCGTCGTGTACCTATTATATATTAGGGTGGAGTGAAAAAAATCGATGGTCTTCGATTTTGCTCATTTTTAAATATGTTGTTCCTTTTGAGTTGAAACCTCCCCAAAAAAATTTTTAGCCCCCTAGGTCACTCTGGAGGGGAGCTAGGGGGTCTCAAAGAGGGGTCATTTTCGAAAAAAACGCGGTTTTTCGCGTTTTTGACCCCGAAAACCCCCCTAAACAAAACTTGTTACGTTGGTTTCTAGGTGCGATTTGAGATTCTGTGTCGATCTGTGCAATCGGTTTTTCGATTTGAAGCCATCTTCCTTTCCCCACCCTCGCTTTTACATGTGCAGATTTGTTCGCGTTTTATGCAAAAACTAAGCTTCCTACGAAAAAAGTGTAATGACCAGGGAGCGGATTTTAATGTAAATACATGTTTTTCTGTGCTATTTTTACGTTTCAAGTCTTTCTGAGCAAAATGAGCCATATTTGTTACCGCATATTTTCCCTCTAAACGCATTATTTTGCATATTTTGGCCATTTTTAGCACATGTTTTACTGTTTTAGAGCATATTTTCTCCATTTCTCATTTTTAGTGCATATTTTGGTAATTTCCAGTAATTTCATTTTTGAAAATCGAAAAAATACACATTATTTTAAAAATATTTTTCACACATGCGTTGAAAAACAATGATTTTTACTTCAGAGTTGAAAAAAATTATATTTTTCATCCAGATCTTCAACCTTCGTTCTCTGCGTCTGATTTTGCCAAAATTTTGTGATTTTTTTACTCGTTTAATTGAATAAATCGTTTTTATCCCATTCTCAGCCTTTAAAGGTTAGAACTAGGTTCAGCTCTTTACGCCCTTTAAATAGACACCCATATCATTATCGCATATTTTTACGTTTTTAAAACATATTTTGAGGTTTTTTAGCGCATATTTTGCCCATTTTAACCACATTTTTATCCGTTCCCTGGTAATGACCAATTTTGTAGAGCGTGAAATTTGCCATCTAGTACATGTAGTAATATTTATGTCGACTCGATATTACGAAAAAAAAGCAAAGAAAACGAAAATTTCACAGCTTATAATTGCAAAAAAAAAAAAAAAATGAAAAACAAACAATTTTTACACATGAAGGTATATAAAATACATTGGTTCGCTTTTAGATTGGAATAATTTAATACACATTACTATAAATTTTATAGTAGGTACCTAATATGTATTAAATTATTCCTATCAAAAAGTGAACCAATGTATTTCATACCTTCACGTGTAAAAATTGTTTGTTTTTCATTTTTTTTTTTTGCAATTATAAGCTGTGAAATTTTCGGTTTCTTTGTTTTTTTTTTCGTAATATCGAGTCGACATAAATATTACTACATGCACAAGGTGGCAAATTTCACGCTCTACAAAATTGTTCATTACACTTTTTTCGTAGGAAGCTTAGTTTTTGCATAAAACGCGAAAAACGATTTTATGATACTCAAAAAACACAAATCTGCACATGTAAAAGCGAGGGTGGGGAAAGGAAGATGGCTTCAAATCGAAAAACCGATTGCACAGATCGACGCAGAATCTCAAATCGCACCTAGAAACCGACGTAACAAGTTTTGTTTGGGGGGGTTTTCGGGGTCAAAAACGCGAAAAACCGCGTTTTTTTCGAAAATGACCCCTCTTTGAGACCCCCTAGCTCCCCTCCAGAGTGACCTAGGGGGCTAAAATTTTTTTTGGGGAGGTTTCAACTCAAAAGGAACAACATATTTAAAAATGAGCAAAATCGAAGACCATCGATTTTTTTCACTCCACCCTATTATATATACGTTTCGTGTGGCGAGCGTTGTTCCTACTAGTGTATGTACATTACATACGAGTATGTGTACTGCGTAGTACGTATGCAGATGTCATTTTGTGTGATATGTATGTGTGTGTGTGTGTGTGTGTGTGTTTTGTACCGACAGCGAGTACCTTTACCTATACCTATGTACCTGTGCCAGATTTGGAATGGTAAGAGATTAGAATCAGTGACTCTAAACGAATGACCCTCATATGTCACCGCAGGTTGGCTCAATTCGGACATAGGTACCTCAGATCAACTTGGCGTAGCGCTTTTGTAACATAATGCGGCGGCGGCGGCGGCGGCGGCGGCGCCTCCACTTTCGACTATTCGAGCGCGAATAACCGTAGGTACTTATACCTACTTACATGCAAAGAACCTGTGGACCTAGCGACGATGATTTGCATTTTTCAATAATTTTGGCTGCGCTGCGGCACCAAACGCGCTGCTTTGATTCGCGTAGGTACCTAATCGACTGTTTGAAAACAATGGGTACTACGACTACATAGAACTGGACCAAGTTCGTGAGATTTGTGGTAGGTTGTAGGTACTGGGCTACTAGGTACGTGTGTACTTGTTACGCGAAAACGAAAAGATGGTCGCCGCCTTTGATGCAATAATCGCTGAGTAAGCTTTCGAAACGCGCCCATCCCGCGTCGACGGCCGCGTTGTTTCCACTTCTTTCGCGCATTTGTATTTTCTACCTAGCTGTACCTACCTATATCTTCCATCATGTGCAATATGGTGGGTAGGTACTTGAATGTACTTTTATGCGTAGGTACTAGGTAGGTAGTAGGTAACCAACCATCGTTGCAGCCATCGCGTCGCGTCGCGTCGCGTCGCGTCGCGTTCAACGTTCATCCAGTTATCGTTGAATTCGGAGTAGGTAATTTAAACACGACCACAGTTGTACATTACGCAGGTACAGGTACATACCTACGTGCTACTTTCCAAAATGGCCTAAGTCATTTTTCGAAAAAAAAAAAAAAGACTTTGCCAACTTTGAAGGGTCATAGTTCATAAAGATCAAATTTTTGACAATTGAGACTAGTTCAGTGGAAGAAAAAATGCTGCAATAGGCATACTTACAGTACAAACATATTTTTCGTTCTTTGAATTTTTTTTTTTACGATATTGACTTAGGCCACTTTGGAAAGCTGGTCTTCAATTAAAGTACACATTTACATACGTGCACGAGCGCGCGCACGTAAGTAGTATGTAGGTGTAGGTACTAGATAGCAGGTAATGGGTAGTGGTAGTGGGTACCTGCTACATATGTACTTATCAAGTGACAGTCGAGTTTCCAGTGAAAAGAGTTCGTTAAAATTGTCACTGATTCCTTCAGTTGCACAATTTTGTCTCATTAATCAGTGAATTTCAACTGATTCAAAATTTAGAGAGTACTTCTGTTTATATGTATGATTGAAAACGAAATTATTGTGCATTTTTCGAATGATAAAAAAATTGATTTGAGATCAACGTAAATTCCATACCTAGTGTAGCATGTCACAATTTATAACTAGTTACACTGCGTGAACGATCTTGTTAAGTTCATACGACCGCGCATCCCGGTGTGAAAATAATCATGTTTTAACAATTTTTTTTTTTTCATTGAGAGAAAAAATTGGATTAAAACAAAATGCATTCGAGTTCATAATATTAGAATATCACAATTAGCAACTAGCTGTAATGACGTACAAAATTTTCAAAACCGAATTTGCTAAATATACGTCCGAAAAAGGCGCGTGTAAAATTTCTTTTTTTATTTAAGTAATTTCGTTATTCTAAATATACTCGGTTATCTCTTTTCGTTCAAGTTAAAAATACGTGACTACGGATAAAGAATCTCGATGTTGTTTTGTTATTCCTAAATTCGCGTCATTCATTAACGTGATTCCGTTTGAAACGTACGCGTACGACTCGTTTAAAACTCGCGATTTATAAAAGGGTAACGACCCTATATGTTAAATTTCAATTATAATATTCATTAAATAAATGAATATTCTCTGAGAAAATTAGTTTCTAAATTTTTCTACGTTTTTCTACGTGATACTTTTCGAGGTCAAAATGGCCCTTTTTACAACAGAATTTTCAAATTTTCATTTGTGATGATTGAAAATGAATATAAAATTATTGTGCATTTTTCAAACGATAAAAAAATTGATTCGAAATCAACATAAATTCCATAGTGTAACATGTCACAATTTATAACTGGCTACACTGAAATACACAGTTTTCAAGAAATTTGCGAAATATATACTTCTAGTGAGTGAAAAAAATCATAATATTTTCAAGCGAAAACGTATAATCAATTCAAAGTTGGTATTAATTCTGTATTTTGGAATTTTACGATTCGCTGTTGGCTGCACTAATGTATGAAATTTTTATTATTTTTTTTTTCAAATTTTACTTTCAGTGACTGAAAAAAAATTGTTAAATTGCTCGACGAAACAAAAATTCATTCCAGCTTAGCGAAAAATTCATATTATTGAAATATTTCAATCGCGGTCTGAATTTTGATGAAAGAAGGACGGCGATGGTTCAGGGAGACGTAGAAACTCAAATCGTAACTTTTAAGCGCTGTGATGGCTTCTCACACCCTTTTGATTGGCTGAAAACCTAAAAAAAGCAGTGTTTTTTTTTTCAAAAAGAGGTGCACTTTGAGCACCCCTGCTTCCTTCCCCTTGCCCCCTGGGGGCTCGAATTTTTTTGGGTAGTCTACCACTCAAAGTAAACCATCTCACCAAAATTGATAGAGATCCAAGGTATGGTTTTTTTTTTCACTCCACCCTAATGCATAGTACTGTAGGAAGTATGTATGTATGTACTTGGATAGAAACGGTTTTTGTTTCTTAAAAAAACGCAAAAAAGGGGACTTGAACGTCGTTTAGTTCTAATGAATTCAAGAGTTCAATTCTGAAATTTTATGTACTTCAAAAATCGAATTCAAAATTATTAAGAAAAAAAAAATGAATAAAAAAATAATAAAATATACCTATTTAGGTACCTGGGTATAGTACCAGTGCCGGTTGGTGTTTATCCGAACGTACCAATAAATAACTTTCAATCCAAATGCAGGTGCAAATCTTCGATTTTTAAACCAACTTCAACAGGAGTGCTCAAAGAGTTGCAATAATTTTGATCAATCGTATTTACGATTTATTTATTCGACTACTTTTTTTCTGAAAATGATCGAAGGCAACACGATTTAATCAGTGAATTTTAATTTTTGAATCGGTAAAAAATTTTAATTTACTGATTGAATCAGTAATTATTCACTCAGAGGTGTGACGACCGGGGGGTGTGGGGGTCTGTCACCCCCCTCCCCCCCAGATCATCTCAAAGTTGCAAAAAGTTGGAAAAATTGGAAAAATCTCAGAAAATATCAAAAAAAAAAATTCGTCCATGCTTCGCTCGGGTGGGCGCAATAAATCATTTTGCAGAATTCATTTTCAAAATGATGGGTACGTAGGTAGTATAAATCCCCATCCCTGTAGCCCCAACAAATGACTACTTTCAATTTTTTTTTTTTTAAAAAAAGGCCCTTTTCATTTACTTATCAGGGAGCTTCATGACATTCACAATCGTAAATGGAATTTTCAAACTTTTTTTGGTTTTTATGAAAGGAGGGGAGGTAAGTAGAGAGGAAAAAGCACGAATTTTAATGAAGAAATTTCAGGTTTTGAAAGCTATGTTTTCATTGTTTTCTTAAAAAAATTTCGTCCTAGCTCCGCTCGGACTTAATAAATTTTCCCACGTTCATTTCAAACGGATTTTTCGAAAATTGTTCGATTTTTTTTAGAAGAGTGTTGTCATTAATGTACATATGTTAGATGACAAAAAAGTAGGCAGCTCAAAAAAAGTAAGAGTACCTAAGTAATCTTTGTTCAGAAAATTTTCATTTTTTAAAAAGGAGTCAGCAAATTTCTTCTTCTTTTAATAATATTGGAATAAAGTGGTGCATTGCACACTCTCTCCAAATTACATCCAAGAAGAATAATTTTTAAATCATTAAAACAGTAAAAAAAAAGCCTCTTTTGGGTATTTCATATCCAATTTTTTCAAAGCTTCGCTCTCGCTTCCCTCGGGCATGGGTAAAATCACAATTGGGTATATAAACTATGCAAGGTAAAAAGATTTTAAAAGGCTTCTCTCCCCCTCCCCAATCCTCTTGGTTTTCCAAGTTTTTTTTTAAAATTCATTTTGCGTCAATTCCAAAAAAGCTTCCGATGCTAGTACTGATTTTGGTTTTGAATTGGTTCTAATATAGGTAGGTAAAACTTCATAAACAGTTCTTTTTGGTTCTGGTAATTTCATTTTTCGTACTTATCGATTCTGATCTTGAAATGGTTCTGTGTTTTTTCTTGGAGAATAATAAATTTAAAATTGGAAAATGTTGACACACTGAAACATTTCCGAGAAGTTGAAAATTTTAATATAGTCGAGAATTTTCCGGGAAATTAGGTGGGAAAATTTGAGGTATACCCCTCCCCCCCCGGACACATCGCTTCGTCACGTCACTGTATTCACTGATTGAATTAGTAAATTAAAATTTTCACTGATTCACTTCAGGTAATTTAAAAAAAATACTGATTTAAAAATGAAAATCCACTAATTGAATGAGTAGGTAATATTTCACTGATTGACAGTTGTACACTTTTCGCTGTTTCATCAGCGAATTGTCAGTTTTTTGACTGATTCAGATTTAGAAAGTATGTTTTGATTTTTAAGCCATTGTTGAGAAGCCAAGTTGGTAGGCAATCAGCTCCATAACAGAAAGCTGTAAAATTGCAATAAAAAACAGAACAGGTATATACGTATGTATTCTCTTGCAGGAATAAAACATAGGAAGGAGGAAAAATTTTTGAAAATTGAGGACAAATACATTGCGCATACCGATGTGAAGATAATCATGTTTTGAAAACTTTTTTTTAATTGGGAAAAAAAATTGGTCCAATCATTGGATTAAAACAAAATGCATTCGATGATTCGAGTTCATAATATTAGAATATCACAATTAGTAACTGGCTGCACTGACGTACAAAATTTTCAAACTCGAATTTTCAAATTTTCATTTGTGATGATTGAAAATGAAAATAAAATTATTGTGCATTTTTCAAACGGTAAAAAAAAATTGATTCGAAATCAACGTAAATTCCATAGGTAGTGTAACATGTCACAATTTATAACTGGCTACACTGAAATACACAATTTTTCAAGAAATTTGCGAAGCATAAGTGAGTGAAGAAAAAATCATAATATTTTCAAGCGAAATAGTAATCAATTATTCAAAGTTGGTATTTTTAATTCTGTAAGTATTTTGGAATTTTACGATTCGCTGTTGGCAGTGTTGGCTGCACTGGTGTATAAAATTTCTGTTATTTTTTTTCAAAATTTACTTCCAGTGACCGGGAAAAAAAATTGTTAAATTGTTCGACGAAACAAAAATTCATTCCAGCTTAGTGAAAAATTCATATTATTGAAATATTTCAATCTGTAACTTTTCGACCCCCTGGTAGCGGTCTAAATTTTGATGGAAGGAGGACGGCGATGGTTCAGGGAGACGTAGAAACTCAAATCGCAACTTTTAAGCGCTGTGATGGCTTCTCACACCCTTTTGATTGGCTGAAAACCTAAAAAAACAGCGTTTTTTTCAAAAGGAGATGCACTTTGAGCACCCCCTGCTTCCCTCTCCTTGCCTCCTGGGGCTCAAATTTTTTTGGGTAGTCTACCACTCAAAGTAACCCACGCGGAAAAATACCACATGTAAATACCATGGAACCACCAGTGGTACGACATGTGGGTATTTTCGACACAACCACTAGTAAGGATACTAGTGGTAACCGGATACCACTGGGATCCTTACTAGTGGTTGTGTCGAAATTACCATGTGGTAAAAGTATAACTGGTGTACTGGTCACCAGTGGTATTTTTACCCTTACTCAGTCGTACCACTGGTAGTTTGGGATCAGTTTTCCATGGATTAGAGGAGTACGCCACCACATCAGGTTGAAAAATAGGTACAGCAAGTAATACTTAAGCTTGCAGTCAGAAATTTTTTTTTTGGAATTTCGATTAAATCGGGATTTTTTTTGCTTCTTTTGTCTATTTATAATAAATATTGAATTTTAGGACACATTTGACGAATTTATATTTCTCCCCCAGGGGGCTGGAGCCTCAAAATTCACAATTAGAACAAAAAAAAGAGAAAAAATTTTTTTGTTATTTTTTGAGTGATATCGAAATCAATTGAATTTTAGGACACATTTGACGAATTTATATTTCTCCCCTAGGGGGCTGGAGCCTCAAAATTCACAATTAGAACAAAAAAAAAGGGGAAAAATTAAAATTTTGTTATTTTTTGAGTGATATCGAAATCAATTGAATTTTAGGACACCTTTGACGAATTTATATTTCTTCCCTGGGGGCTGGAGCCTCAAAATTCACAATTTAGGACAAAAAAGTGAAAAGAATAAGGCCATTCGTGCCTTGTTTTTTTGGATCGAGGAGAAATGGACGCGAAAACAATAAGTCGGTATTTTTATTTTAATAAAAATATTCGTTTATTGAAACGAACATAAAACAACTTTAATTATATAGGGTTCAATACCCTTTAACGCGAATTAACGAAATTAACGTGTATGATTACACTCAACGATTAACATAGGGGAGAAATATAAATTCGTCAAATGTGTCCTAAAATTCAATTGATTTCGATATCACTCAAAAAATAACAAAAATTTTTTTCTCTTTTTTTTGTTCTAATTGTGAATTTTTATCAAAGCACTAAGTGCTTTTGATAAATTTTTATACAAGCGCGTACATGTCGGTCATCAATAATAACAACTAGTAGACAACTGGTAATCCTACCACTGACATAATTATGTGGTCACCACTGTTAAACCAGTGGTCACCACTGTTAAACCAGTGGTCACCACTGTTAAACCAGTGGTCACCACTGTTAAACCAGTGGTCACCAGTGTTAAACCAGTGGTCACCACTGTTAAACCAGTGGTCACCAGTGTTAAACCAGTGGTCACCACAGGTAAACCAGTGGTGAGTGGTGAACGAACGAGAGGTAAAAACTGACAGGTGAAACTTACAATGTGGTACAACATGTAAACACTATTTACCACAGGTGTACCAGTGATACCAGCGGTATACCTGTAGCATACCACTGGTATACCAGTGGTATTCATCTCTACATGTGGGTATTTTTCTGCGTGGGAAACCACCCCACCAAATTTGGTCGAGATCCAAGATATATACTTATATATTTTTTTCACTCAACCGTACTCTGCATACAAAACATACCTACCTTTCCTACCTATTATGTATATCACAACAAGAGAGAACATATGTAGTATATTTCACAACAAGGAAGCAAAAATTGTTTTTTCTTCGAGTTCTGAACGCAATTTTTCCTTATGGTGGGAGAAAAGCGCAAATTTGAACAGTCGAGTGTTCCGCAACAGAGAGCGAAATAGCACTTTGCTTCCGTTATAAGGAAAGAATAAAGTTCGTTCTTTAACTTCTGAATGATATTTTTCCTAGTTGTAGGTAGGTACCTAACTACCTACCTACAACTAGGCAGTTGGCTGTTTGTAAAGCCTTTATAGACGATTGCGAATGAAAAGTCGAACCTCTCGTCGCGTCGCGTTGCGTCGTCGTTTTCACTTCAATATGCCTACGTAAATAGTACATAAGTTGGTTTACAGGAAGGTACTTACTAGGTGTTGGGTGTAGATATCATATCTTAGTACCTATGTACTTATCGGAGAAAAAGTAAGTCCAAGTATCTGGCGGCGGCGCACCGAATACGTAGAATATGTAGGTAGGTAGGTAGGTAGCTAGGTAGGTAGCTAGGTACTAGGTACCAATTTAATTTTGTTCGTACGTGTTGCGTTGGTTGTGGTTGTATATGTATGGTGGACATTGTGGGGAAAAAGATGAAAGGAAACGTCGACCGTAGCCTTACCTGTGCAAGAGCGCCAGCACACCAACAGGCACACTCTGCATTATAGGTACCTAGTACCTATACCTACCTACTCACCTACATATGTGCTCGGGGCTGCGTGAATTAGGTACTTTCGTTACATTTATCGAGTGCATTCCTAGCACCTATCGTACATTCTTATAAAATTTTACGTTTTAGCTTAACGTAAGATATACTTATGTATGTACATGTACGCGGTATATAGGCATAGGTATAGGTATAGGTATAGAGGGTACTTACGAAAATCATCGACGAATACTTGGAGCGAATTCATCGTGCTCGAGTGAGGAGGAATCGATATTTTCGATACCTACATGTATCGCGTGTAAAGTACGCTGCGCAGCTGCGTGAGTAGGTAGGTAGGTAGGTAGGTAGGTAGGTAGGTAGGTAGGTAGGTAGGTAGGTAGGTAGGTAGGTAGCAATTTAGCAATTCAGCAATTTGTTTATTATTTCTTCAGTAGGTACCATAAATTGTAGCCAAGTTTTGATAGTTGGACGGGAATTCGGGTATTCGGAGCGAGCGCTGATGGTCGACAGCCGAGTGTAGGTAAGTATTCACTGCGACACCGCCGCGAAAATACATATATCGCGCGCACGCGCGCGCGAACGAGCGAGCGAATACAAAACGAATGAAAAAGCGGCAACAATTAGCAACGATCGAGTATCTAGTCGAGTAGGTACGTTCGAGTGTAGGTACCTACTTTGCAAACGGGTATCGGCTGATTTTGCGGCGAATGGCGAAATACGCGAGTATTTTGCGTAAATATTCGTGTAGCGCGGCGGCGCGGCGGTTAGTCGTCTATACGCAGATGCAGATGCAGATGCAGATGCAGGTACATACGTAAATCGCTCGATCAATCGATCACGTATACGCACGAATATGCTCTACATACGGCACGCCAAGAGTTATCTAGGCAGGCAGGCAGGCAGGCAGGCAGGCAGGCAGGCAGGCAGGCAGGTAGGTACCTATAGCATGTACGTATACGTATACTTAGTACCTATGCGATGCACTATGCGTGTGGCGGTGCACTTGCCAACATTTTAATGCGACACGATGTCATTCGAACCATAAACAATACGAAACTGCGATCGCGTCAGCGGAATAAAAGTATTTTAAATTCAATTTCTTTTGCACAGTCCAATTGTACTGTACCATTGAAATTGTTAGCATTTCCCCTGCCACTGGCGGCGGAGGCGCGGTGCGCATCTTCAATCTACAATGTAAGTGCAGTGCAGTGCGGTGCCGGTTACTTAATTTCGTCCCCTCACGTGCTCTCTCATCTCGCCATCATATTTCGCTACGCTACGCTACGCGATCGCCATTCTCGATTTTCTTTCGGACCTGACACCGCACCGTCCGCCACGCCGGCTTCCCGCGGCGCTGCGCCTACGTCGTCGCCGCAGTACCTACTCGGCGCGGGGCGGCGTCTTCTGCGTCTCTGCTGTACGTACGAGTACGATCGCCATCTATCATCTACCATCTACGATTTACGATTTACGATTTACGATTTACGATTTACGTTCCACAAACGGTCATCTGCGATCTACCGAAGCACATAGTACTTATAGGGGTACCTAGCTACCTACTACCTACCAATTAGTAGGTATGTATATTAGGGTGGAGTGAAAAAAAAAAAAAAAACATATCTTGGATTTTGATCAAATTTGGTTGGGTGATTTACTTTGAGTGGGAGACCTTTCAAAAAAATTTAAGCCCCCAAGGGATAAGTGGAGGGGAGCAGGGGGTGCTCAAAGTGCACCTCCTTTTGGTGTTTTTTTAGTAAAAAAAATTGCGTGAGAGGCTGTCGTAGCACTTAACAGTTGCGATTTGAGTTTCTACGTCTCCCTGAACCATCGCCATCCTTCTCCGATCAAAACTCAGAGCGCTACCAGGGGGTTGAAAAGTTGCGGATTGCAATATTTATTCAATGACACGAAATTTTCGCGAAGCGGAAATGATTTTTTTTTTCGTCGGGGAATTGAACGAAAATTTTATTTAAACCACTAAAAGTAAATATTGAAAAAAAAATTGAAAATTTTATACACCAGTGCAGCCAACGCCAACAGCGAATCGTAAAAATCCAAAATACGGAATTTAGGTATATCTTTAAATTGATCATTTTTTTGCCGAAAAATGTTATGTATCTTTTTTTTCAATCACCAAAAGTATAGGTAGGTATTTTGGAATTTTTTTTGAAAAATTTTGAAAATTTTGTATGTCAGTGCAGCCAGTTACAAATAGTGACGTGCGACATTATGGAATTTACTTGATAAAAAATTTAATTCTGGATCAACGTAAATTCCACAGTGTCTCATATCACATTTGGTAACTGGCTGCAGTGACATACAAAATTTTTCAAAAAAATTCCAAAATACCTACCTATACTTTTGGTGATTGAAAAAAAAGATACATAATATTTTTCGGCGAAAAAGTGATCAATTTAAAGATATACCTAAATTCCGTATTTTTGAATTTTACGATTCGCTGTTGGCGGCACTGGTGTGTAAAATTTTCAAATTTCTCCTTCAATATTTACTTTTAGTGGTGTAAAAAAAAAATTTCGTTCAATTCCTTGACGAAAAAAAAAAATCATTTCAGCTTCGCGAAAATTTCGTATCATTGAAATATTGCAATCCGCAACTTTTCAACCTCCTGGTAGCGCTCTGAGTTTTGATCGGAGAAGGATGGCGATGGTTACGGGAGACGTAGAAACTCAAATCGCAACTTTTAAGTGCTACGACAGCCTCTCACGCAATTTTTTTTTACTAAAAAAACACAAAAAACAGCGTTTTTTTCAAAAGGAGGTGCACTTTGAGCACCCCTGCTCCCCTCCACTTGACCCTTGGAGGCTCAAATTTTTTTTGGGAGGTCCCCCACTCAAAGTGAACCACCCCACCAAATTTGGTCGAAATTCAAGATATATATATTTTTTTCACTCCACCCTAATGTATATCTACTTCTACATATAGGTACGTACCTCCTGAAGTACCTATAGGTACATACATATGTGAAGGTGAAGCTCCAAGACAACACCCACCTTACGTGTCAAAATCTCAATTTTCACCTTTTTGCGAAATTTTATTCCCCGAAGCCTCAAAATTGAGTAGAAACCGGCCCGAAGTCTCTAAAATTGAAAATTGAATTTTTTTATGAGCAAAAACGGCAAGTTTTTTTTTGGAAAATATACGTACAACAAAATATGGAAAAAAAAATTATAAAAATCACCGTAAATGAACTTAACACACAGTTACATTTACACGAAGCTACCTAAAAACAATATTTAAGGTTACTTGCAGCCCAGTTCAGTTGAAAAATGTATGTACCTAGGTAGTTCAAATGCCATACAGGCAGAGAAACCTCTCTTTTTTATCAGTTTCGCACTGAAAACTTTAAAAGCTCGTATCTTTTTGCACGTAAGGTCGGTTTTATCCTGGAGGTTCACATATAGATACGTACATTATGGTATATGCACCTAAGTACCTATAGCTAGAGATGTGCGCCGCCGAAAAAATACGCCGCCGCCGCCAATTTTTCTCCGATCGAATGATATGGCGAAAACGGACGCGGACGGACGGACGGAGCTACGCTGGTAGCTAATAAGTGATTCGCCTACTGCCTACGCTGAGATGGGTAACTTGGAGTTTCCAAGAATTTGGACGTCAGCATCGCGTCGTCGTCTGTCCGTCTGCGGTCAACATTTGCACGAATTATAGTAGATACCTATGTAGACCTACCTAGTAGGTAGGTAGTAGGTACCTGTACTTGTACGCTAGGGTGTTTCAAGTAACATTTTTGTCGAAATTTGGTCGTGCCGATATGCCGCCCTCTCATTTTATTCCTCCTGATGAGATAAGACTCCCATAAAAATTTTACCACAAAAAAAATTATTTCAAGTTGTGGCGCAAAGGAGCTGAAAATTTTCCATGATAAGGTAAGTATAACGCGCAATGTAAAAAAAGGTCTAAAATCCGACATTTTATTCGATGGGTCAATTTCTCACGTTAAAATTGAAAACAATACAACAAACTGTTCAACAACAAATAACATAAAATATGTTTTCAAAAGAATAACGCGAAATTCATTTTACATCATTAAAAAGATTTAGGTACCTACTTACGGAACGTTGCGCGTGTGATCACTAAATTTGCACGGTTGATCGCGGCGATTCATACAAACATCGGGCAAATCATTATTCGTACCGTCATCTTTCTGGTGCCACGCCACCACTTAATATCATTTTTTGGGGCTGATTTTTGGTATTTTCTCTTTTCTAGGTCTAATGAACATATTGAGAGGGCGACACGTCAAAAATATCTAAAAAAAAAATTCCCGTGTAAAAATGAAACACCCTACTGTACGCGACAAGTCAAGGTAAAGGAAAACGCAACGAAAATGAAAGTTGGTGTCTCGCGAGCGCTACCTGACAAAAATTGACGTGCACATTCCGGAGACGACGAATAAAATTCAAAGGAAAGAAGAAGGCAGACGTTGTGACCGGAAGAGATGCTCGACATCAGCTTAAAAATTGAAACGTCTGTTTTGAGCAATGGATGTCTACTTTCGCCATCGCATCGTTTTATTCGTAAACTCGACAAAAACAGCCCAAATGTGCAGAGGTCGGTGTGGGTTGGGGGAGGGCCAAAGAGAAGAGGAAAATCAACCGTAAAATTCTCGAACTGATTTTGAAAGTTTTACTGAGCAAATACCTATTGAAAACAAATCCTTGCAAAACGATTTTTTTGAATACATTTTATTATTGCGGTAAAATTT
Source organism: Pseudococcus jackbeardsleyi (assembly GCA_038380155.1). NCBI lineage: Eukaryota > Metazoa > Arthropoda > Insecta > Hemiptera > Pseudococcidae > Pseudococcus > Pseudococcus jackbeardsleyi. The sequence continues at coordinate 67,795,301 of CM076239.1, read as the reverse complement.
GTTAATTTTTTTGATAAAGGAAATTTATCATTTTTGGGGTGAAATGTATTCATTTTTGTAACTTTTGTTTTTTCCTGTGGTATGTACTACATACACACATACACACACGCGCGCGCGCGCGCGTTCAAGTTGAGGTTTTCTGGGGAACTGGTTCTGTCTCAAATGAGGCTTTTTTTGAACAAAATGTTCTACGAGGTGATTGGGACAAAGACGCTACCGAAGCAAGTCAAAATGGAGATTTTAGTGACGACGCACCGTTCGTCCACGTCCTTCCTAATCAAGGTATAGTAATTGGTAATACAGACTTATTGTGAGGTTGTACGTCGATCGTAGCTTCATTCATTCTGCCAACCATGCCTAGATATGGTCTGTATTTATACACCTACCTACGTACTCGTATGTTATTCAAATAAGACTGCAGGTATGTATGTAGGTACCATCGAATTGAGTAGTAGGTACCTACCTACCTACCTACCTACCTACCCATGTAGTAAGCTGCGAAAAGTCCCGAAAACGTAGATAGCGGACGACGCGACGCGGCAGCGGATATTAGATGGGTATATATCTACCTACTTACCTATCATTAAACCGCAAGTTTTTCCATTCCTCATTTCGAATGCACGCCGGTTTTGGAATTGATGCGTGTTTTCCTGGCCGAGGCGACGCGATGCGACGGTGACGCCGACAAACGAAAGCAATAAGAAAAAATGGCGAAATTATGTGGAAATTTGTCGGAGAGACGGCCGCCATGTACCTAATTGTGATAAATAACCATCACGTACTCGTACTTACGCCACGCCGCAGCGCCGGTAGCACGGTGATTGGTATTTTCAGCTGGTTCGCGTCGAAATACGTACTTCGCGTACTTAGCTAGGTACATACCTATCTTCTATGCATTCGCAGAGCTTAGAGCTATACCGAACGTTTGGTCGTTGAATTTTTTATGGCGGGAGGGGATGGGAAAGGCGTATTAAATTACCAAAATTGAAATTTATTCGTTTAATTAAAAATTAAACGAAATTTCAATTTTTAGGAAAACAAAAAATTGAAATCAAAATATCAGTTGAAAAAATTTCATCAAAAACAGACCCACTCGATTGCGAAAATAAACGCGGACTGGACGTGGATCAAGTTGAAATTGAGTTTGTTACTTGGTCGAAGAAGAGCGGCATTTTAGTTTAAATAGGTAGGTATATAGAAGTTAGATTAGGTTAAATCAAGTACCTATAAGATTAGGTACATAGGTACAACAGGGAATAGTACTTGGTACATACCATACATAATAAAGGCTGAGAAACATAGCCTCTGTCGAAGCGAAAGCTAGGTGCGGGAACCATGTGGTTCTATTGGAGTGGGAAAAAAAAGGCGTAGGTACTTGAATTTTTTTGGGGAAGGGGGATGAGAGCTTGGTCAATTTGAGGGGGGCATTCGTCAACGACTCGAGGGATGCTGGGTACATCTACGTGCTCGTACCTACCTACCTACCTACGCTTACTTACAGTATGTAGGGTAGGTAGGTAGGTAGGTAGGTAGGTAGGTAGGTACCAACCTAGTAAGGACCTTGGCGCGGCATTACTGTATAACACGTATAGGTACCCAACCTATGTATACCGTAGGTACTTACTACATACGTAACGTATATGTATAGATCTAGACATACCTAGGGTACCAATTAAGGAAATGGTACATCTGATGTCTTTCTGTCCGGTTGTTACCTTGAAGCGCAGCACGCAGCATTGACAATCAATTCAATATGTGACCCTCCAGGACAAAACCGACCTCATGCGTCAAATTTTCAATTTTCACTCCTTTTTTTGCGGAATTTTATTCTCATAGACATACACGAGTATGTAGGTATACGTATAAAATAGGTAGGTAGAGGTAGGTACTTGAGGTAAAGATAACTACAGGCAGGCATGGTGCATCGGCCTAACTACGTGTATGTGTATGTGTATGTGTATGTGTATGTCTCATTGTTGCGGTGCCCACTGCCCATTCACTTACCTACCTACAGTGGCGTCGGAAGCTTTTTTTTTGGGAGGGTACAAAATGAGTACCAAGACTTCGAATACCGGAAGGATTTTCAGGGGAGGGGGCGAAAAGAAGCATTTTTGGGCCCTGCCTGTCGTCTCAAATAATTCATACAATTGTAATCTTGTACATGCCCGAGCGAAGCGAGGGCGAAGCTTTGAAAATTGAATTTTTATTGCCCAAAAAAATCATTTTTTCTCACATTTTAATGCTTTGAAAAGTCTATCTCATACAATGGGGGGGGGAGGTACAAATCCCGTCCGGATTTTGGGGGTACCCCACTTTCGGACGCCACTGCCTACCTACCTTTTCTTTTGTTACACTTTATTTCGGTGTATACAAATAATCTAAGCACCTAGGATAAGGTTTTTAATACGTCGGTCGCGTGTCATAATTATTATTGCGAATACAATACATACTCATCGGCATCGGTTTAACGCCTTGATAATAATAGTAATAGATACTTACTTAATTCATTAATAACAACTACTTACCTACCTAGAACTATAGGTACCTAGCGAAATGGATACCTACTCGCGAAAGCAATCGCACATCAAAAGTGTCGGATAGCTTTAATCGATAGGTAACTAGTACATACGTACCTAAAACACGAGCACATACCCATGTACCGTATGTGTTTTTTTTTTTTTTTTTTTTGTTTTTTTTTGTTGGTAAATTTAACGAGTAAGTAATACGAATTTGACGCTCGCGACGCAAGCCTTACAAAATTTGGTCGAGTTAAATTTTTGCTTTTCAGGTTTTGTACTGTACGTAACCTGTTGTTACGGATAGCTGTTAGGTAGATAGGTATGTACCTACCTACGTCTTGGCATGGCGCCTTTTCGCATTTTTCAAGTGGAGAAAGGGAAAAGGCGATGTAGAAGGGTCCAACTGTCAACCTACATTTTGGCGAATTTTACAATCTTCAATCCTCAACTGCAGTTTTTCGACTTTAAATTTCGAAAGCACGATCGAGGAATGTCCATGCGCTCCTTCTAGCCCCAAATAACCTACCAAAAAAACCGCTGCGCCGCGCCGTTTCTACCGATTTGTGATATTTACTTACTCGTATGTAGGTAGTTATTCGGATAGGTGGGCAGGATATGGCTACTTTTAAGGAAGCCGAGCGGCGGCGGTCGCCGCCGCAACGCTATCGGGTAGATAAGTAAGTAAAAAATAACCAAGTATGCAGGTATACCTAAAATAATCGACGGTTGTTCGAGTAAGTAACGTATAGGTAACTTCAACTCGTCCGGGTAGCGGGTACACGGTACACGGTACAGGTCCTACAGTAGCGGTCGGCGGAAAATCAAAATCGAAAGTGCCAGACGTCGCGTTAGCATTCGCGCGTCGCTTCGTAATTTGTACGATAAGTACATCTACATGCCTAGGCCTAGGTACGGTACAGGCAAGTAAGTTAAGTATACTTACTCGGGTACCTATCTGTAATATTTGACGCTTAATTGCGCGGCGTAGGTCTACATATTATAACGGTTGGGCGCGGACGTCGCGTCGCGTCGCGTAGCGTCATCGAAACCATTTAACGAAACAAAAAGTCGACTAAGTCGGTACACTATCTGTATATCTACCTACCTACCTACCTACCTACCTACCTACGTAGGAAAAAATTAGGTGGCTGAGTAGACGACTGCGACCCACGCTACGAAGCGTACCGTAAAGACCATAAAGTCGGAGAGAATTTCCTCGTGACAGCTAGACAGGCGTTAATGGTAGCAAGGACAAGTAAAAGTGCACCTGCTGCAACTAATACGCCTAGGTTCTTGGCATCGCATCGCATCGTACGTATCTATTTTCGTATCTGGTAGGCACACTTGTTTGTTTGTTCTAATTCGAAAATAACCTGCGAATAATACGCGGGCCATTATTTCGTCATCATCTGCCGATGCCGATGCCGATGCCGATGCCGATGCCAGCGCCAGCGTCAATGACGATGACGATGACGATGACGGGGACGATGCTAAACCACTGCTACAGCGCAGCGTACAGCCTAGTCGTCTTGCCATCTTGAGAAAGCTTTCCATCGGCCGGCCGTTCGTCCGATGACGCGCCGCCGTGCCGTTACAATTTTAGGCGCGAATATACTTACTCGTATAGGTATAGGTAGTAGGTAGTAGGTAGTAGGTACCTGCAATCTGCATACATATGTAGGTAGGTTGTTGGTAAGAGTACATGGATGATGGAATCGCCTCAACTAAAATACCTATAGGTGTACCTTCAGTCGGATTTCGGATACGAAACATAGGTATACCTACGCGGGAAAACACCCAAGTGCCGAAGGGTACCTAGGTGAAAATGAAACATTTGCCGGCTTGCATTTCGAAAAAAAATGAATACCTACGATTCGTTCTTTTTTCGTTCTAGGTACATAGGTATTTTTTTTTTTTTTTTTACCTACCTATTCTTCAATGGTCTTCCCTCCTTCCGGAAAAAATTGAGATTGAAAATTACTCTCCAGATCACCGGAAAATCGATACCTGCCTACTCTACATAATGGATGAAAACAAAATTGTCCGCTTCAAAAATACCGTATGTTCAAATTATCCGGCAAGGGTGTTCGTGCCATTTTTGAAAATGAATTAAATTTTGTAACTTAGTTAAGCGCGAAGGTATTCAAAAATTTAAATTTCTTCATTTTTTGAAATCAATATTTGGATACTGATGGAGTGCGAAATTCTTAATAGGTACCTAGGTACCCCATTCTCTTTGTAGGTACGTACAGTAGGTATGTATATTTGCCTATGTACTTTAGGTAAAGATTTGGAAAATTGACGATTTTCAAGGAGGGAGGGGCCGGGGGAGGAGAGGGAGAGAATAGTCTTTTAATAGGTACCTACATATGCTCAATACCTAATTGGTAATTTACCTATTGCTTGGAAAAATTCCAATAGATACATACGTAGGTAAGTGCCTGTAAAGTAAAATAAAATTTCGTAATGTTACGCGCGTGATACCAAAAAATGTATTCCTTTTTCTCGTTTCTCGTGCTTTATTGTGTCAGTTTGCGAAAAAATTTGCCTGCCGTCAACGTCGGTAAATTTTGTCGCGAATCGGCGCGGCGCGGCGCATTCTCGTAAATTTGTCAATTTAGGTTACAACAAAATTTAGATAGGTAGGTAAGTATCAATTTAGGCGACTCGGAAAATTTTACAGACTTTATGAAAAAAAATTGTTAAAAATTTGATAAATTTGCCTCTTTCGAACAAATCGGACAATCATTTGCGTCAACTACATATACATATCAACATACGAGTATGTATCTATGTACTTACATTAGGTATTGCAAATTTATATGGAGCCAATTCTGTCGACTCGCATATACTCCTACGCCTACCTATATTATACCTACGTGATGAGAAAATACCGACACTCGATTTGAGGTAAATTTTTTTTCGACTTGTCGATAAAATTTGCCAATTATTTATAAAGAATTGTCGACTTTTCGGGAAAATTTATCGGATGGATGGATGGATGGATGGATGGATGGATGGATCACCTTTAGTTTCCTCTCTGCTGCGGTGTTTTTCGGCGAACAAAATTTGCAAGTACCTACATAGGTACTTGTATGTATGTAGATGTAGGTACTACAAAATTATGAAGGTAGTGTACTTCTACTTACCTACCTACGTCCGAGTTGGGTACCAAACTGATTTGCAGGAGAAAGCCATTGGTATAGGTAACCGGTATACCTAGTCGGTCGATCACTCGCCGCTTCATGTACATAAGTCCAAGTAAGTACCTATACACCTACACCTACACCTACACCTACACCTACCTAGTACCTATACCTACTGTACATATTTGTACTAGCGGTGCTTATTAGCTGGGACCGGCGCGGCGCGGCGCGGCGCGGCGTGCGTATTGATAGGGACTGTAGGGAGGTATTTCGGCGACATAGCGTCGCGCCGACCTAAGTAGGTAGTAGGTAGGTACCCAAGTACAATACATTTTCACATATATTTGTACATAGGTAGAGGTACATTTTACATACTCGTACTTACTTACCTACGTCCTACGTCCTAAGTATACCTATATACCCAATTACCCATCATTGGACTATTGGAGGAAGCATACGTACTTACCTACCTACCTATAGGCGGACGATACGATCCGCGCACCTTTGCGGAGGTATTTTAGCCCGCGCCCGCGCCCGCGCCCGTCCGCAAGAAAACGAAATCTCGTACTTGCATGTCGGCAAAGAAAAACGACCGTCGCGTCGCAGTTAGTAATTTATTTGTCATAAATATCGGCTGTAGTTGGCGAATTCCGGCCTCGAATATAAGGCCGGAATGTTGCAGGGATACAAGTCATCGCTACATATGTCACTGTCGTCGAAATCTGCTGTCGAGCTGCTATTTGAACGGCTGCTGTTGCTGTTGCTGTTGCTGCTAACGGTTGCTGCTCGCAGATAAGCGTCTCTGTAGCGTTTCAAAGCGCTTCTAATTTCCACGTTCTTTTGCACGAACTTGAAAGTTTGCAGGAATTTCAATAACCTGCGCAAAACAAATTGCTTTCATTTTTCAAACGTCTCGACTTGTATGGTGTTGGCGTTTGTTCTTGATTTTTGAAAATTTTAAAAACCTCGCTTCCCGCAGCTACGCGCTTGCTGCCGCGCCGCGCCGCGCCGACAAATATCTGAACTGAAATCGCTATAAGTACCTATAGCGGAACGCAAAACCCGGCCTCAAACACCCAACGAAGGTACTAGGTACCTATACCTACATATCTTCACCCCCATCCACCCACTCCCCCTAGCGTACGGCGCACCTGTTGTCTTATCTTTTTTGAAAACTTATTCGATGGCACCTTGTACGTCTTCTTTTTTTTCTTCGTTGTTGGATAGGTAATTTGATGAAAAATGAGCGGAAAATGAGCGGCGAAAAGGGAAAAAAGGAGGATGGGGGAGAAGAGGTGAGAGAAAGAGAGAGACGGAGAGGAAAAGAGGAAAAACGCAAATACATAGGTAGGTACTTAGGTACGCGTAGGTTCTCGCTTTTGCTTACTTACGTAGGTATTTACCATACTTACTTGGAACAACAAAAACAACAACGGAAAACTGTAAATATTTTCACGCCGGTTGGAGCATGGTGCGCGCTAATTCGATACCTAGCGAAGCCGTTATTTTTAAACGGTCGCGGGCGGCGTGGCGGCGTGGCGGCGTTTCGCAATTTCTGGGAAGCCGTGGGTAAGGTATGATTGTACTATGTACCTGTACGAAACTGCGAATCTTCTAGGAATACGCGTAGATACAGGTTGGTATCTACGTTAGATATATATATAGGTATATGTAATGTACCTACATATACCTTTGCTACGTACTACATACATACCATACCTATAGAAAACTTATTAGCGATTCAAGTCGCGCAAATTCGCCGGCCTAACGCGACGAGAAAAATCAATTTTTCAGGCGTAAACGCGACGAAAATGTCGTAACATCGCATCGTACCGTACGATTTTACGATTTTCGTTCTCTAATTTAGAAAGCGATTTAAGTAACCAAGTACCGCTAATCGGCCGCGTGAATTGTCGGTACCTAAAAATACGTATGTACGGTACCATATGTACCTACCTAATCTACCTACCTACATATGTACTCGCGTAGCTGTAGCTGTAGCTGTAGCTGTGTACGTGTAGCTAGCGTAGCTATACCTATTATTACTATACCTACCTACTTATTAGTATGTAGGTATTGGGGTGTTTCATTTTTATATGGTAGAAAAAAATTTCAATATTTTTGACGGGCCATGGCCACCCGCTTAAAATTTTCATTGGACCTAGAAAATAGCAAAAAACCAAAAATCAGCCCAAAAAAATGATATTAAGTGGTGGCGCGGCGCAAGAAAGATTCTAAGGTTACGAATAGGTACCTACTACCTACCTATGATTTGCCCAATGTTTGCATGAATTGCCGCGCCAAACCGTGGCAAGTATAGGCGATCACTCGCGCAATGTTTATGCATAAAATCAATTTTGCTTCGCTCTTTTGAAAACGTATTCCATGTGATTTGTTTTTGATCAGATTTTCGTATTACCTACTTTCAATTTAAACGTGAAAAATTGACACGCTGGATGAAATATTGAACTTTGAACCGTTTTTTTACATTAGGTATCCTTCACTTATGGCAAATTTTCACCTTCATTGCGCCACCACTCGGCATAATTTTTTCGGGGTAAAATTTTTATGCTGGGGGTCTTTTCTCATCAAAGGGAATAGAATTAGGCGGCGGCACCGTCAAATTTCAAAAAAAAAAAAAAAAAAAAATGAAACTTATTGACACGCGCCCTAGTAAGTATGATACCTACTTATTCGTAATCGAAATGCAAAAGGACATTACGGTAGGTCTAGGGTCTAGGTGTAGGTACTGGGTACCACTCGTGCTAGCCGATTGATGGATAGGTATGGTTATCGCTATCGCTGTCGTTTTACCCATCCAATTAGCTACATACCTATATCTCTACATTATCTACTAGGTACCTAATCGATTTCAAACAACGCCATATCTAACCACGATGAATGAAATCAATCCGTAACCAGTGTTCAATTCATTATTCATTTTGATACGAGTTTTTTTGCGCGTACGCGTGTGTTTTCGCCATTTTCTAAATTAGGTAGGTACCTACTACCTAGTGGGTATTTTTACGCTAACTTTCGTAGCAGGATATAGGAGCCGACGACGCGACGCGACGAAGTTAAGAGCGGATTGCAAAATTATTTGCGTCTGTTCTCTCAAATTTCGAGCGTTCGCGTTTTCGTATTTTTTTTATGCTTTTTCAAAAGCGAACGGTGAAATTTTGTAGATTTTTCATTTCATTTTCTCACGCGCGCTCTTAAATAAAGCGGATAGGTACCTACAAAAATTAAGGATACCCGATACCGAGCGGAATGAGAGAAAAAAAATCAATTCGGTTTTCCCAATATTCCACTCTGGAGCGCGATGCGAGAAGAGAAAATTCGAGTGTACTGTAAAAAATTGGACGCTTTAACGTCGCGTCGCGCGTCGCGTCGCCATACACATTCGAGCGAAGAAAAGAGTACGCGCGAAATGACAAAAACTGACAAATGGGCTACCTACACGCTCGAATTCCAAAAAACAAAATAAAGCCAAGCTTATAGTACATATGTATGTAGGTAATGGGTATGTGCTACGATGACGATGACGACGGTTGCCTCGAGCGCACCTAATAATTATACGGTACTCATTTATCGCGGATGCAGATACAGTACTGTAGGTAGGTATTTCATTTTACCGGTGTCGCGTCGCCGTCGTGTCGGAAAGTGGCGTGTACTACCACCACTACCCCCCCCCCCCCAACACATCAGATAGGTAGCTATTTTCAAAGAATAATTGAAACATGGCCACATTAAAAACTCAATTTTTCAAAGCTTCGTCTTCATTTGGCTCGGGCTCGGGCAGAGGCGTAGCCAAGAAGGGGTCTGGACCCCCCTTGAGGCCAAGAATTTTTGTGAAAAATGTATTTTTTAGACATTATAAAATCTAATTTTATCAAAGCTTCGCCCTCGCTTCGCTCGGGTATTAACAAAGTCATTCAGAAATACCTTTTTTGGGCATTGAATATCCAATTTTTTCGAAGCTTCGCCCTCACGGACTATTCAAGACTAAAGTGCAAAAAAGGCTCATTTTTACCCCTCCCTCTTCCCCTCCGCCTAAAAATTAATCGTTTTTCAAGTCTCTGTACTCATTTTGCAGCTACCCAAAAAAAGCTTCCGACCCAGACCCCCCCTTTCGGACTCTTCTGGCTACGCTACTGGGCTCGGGCACGAACAATATATCATAATTATAGTATATGTATAAGTATATATATATTGTGCAAAGCGACAGGTCAAAAAAATTCTTCTTTTTGCCTTCCTCCCTCCTCCCCCTCCCCCCAACTAAAAAAATTCTTCTGGTATTCCGAGTCTCGGTATTCATTTTGTAGCATCTCAAGAAAAAGCTTGCGCAAGCCACTAGGTACACTGGATTAGATTTCGATCATCGGGGCATCGGGCAGGAGTGTTTTTTTTTCTAGAATTCATCGCCTACTGTATGTCCCTCCGACATCAGTCTAGACAATGTCACGCAAAAGCTTCTTACATAGGTACGTATTTTGAAATTAGTACCTAAATCGGGATATTTTCTGCGGCACACAGTCGCAGTCGCCCAGCGAGATCGGTGTACCGAATCTGCGATGGAACCAAGGAGTATCGAGTCAGATGCACCGAGGGTTTTCTGCGTGATTGTTGCGTTGATTAGGTAGGTACTTCGTGGCGACATAAAACAGAAAACAGCGAAAACATTTGCAAATCTGGCGGCGCAATGTTTGTCCGTGAGGTATTAGGTAGGTGTTTGCGCGGAATTTACAAAATACGCGAGTTTCGAAAAAACATCGAGGTAATCTTTTTTTGTTTTCGTTTTCGTAAACTATAAATTCAATTAGGTAAGTACCTTATGGAATCGGAATGATGCGGGCAGGTATTTGGCTAGTATTTTCCCTCAGTTATACACTTGTCTTCCTGTTCCTAGCACAGCGCGTTAAAAGAAACATAGGTTGGTACGCAGTAAGTAAACTATCGAAATCAACTGACATTTACCCATCTCAAATGTACCAACATGAGTAAATCTGCCGAAATAATGGATTGCTCTGTTATACCTACTTATTTTGCGGGTGCAAAAAAATACTTATTGCACGGTTTAGGTACCTAGTACCTACGTATGTTAGTAAATTCCTGCCAATAACAGATTTTTTTTCGGAGAAATAAAAGAAAAATATTTCAACCTAGTAGGTAGGTAGGTAGGTAGGTAGGTAGGGAGGGAGGGAGGGAGGGAGGGAGGGAGGTAAGTAAGTAGGTTGTATTGCGAAAATTTGACCATTCATCCGATTTGAATATAGATTCGGCAGACCAAGTGGTCTGCGATGCGGCGCCGTCCGTCCGCGTCCCTATGCGGTCTCTAATCAATTCACAAAATTGGACGAAAAACCGGCGGCGCGCCGGAAAGGAAAAAAGTACCGATTATCGTTGGGATGGAGGCATTTACATTTCTCGATTTTTGGTTCGTTCCAAAGATGGACGACGAGTCCAACGTTCATCGCACGGGGGTTTTCGCCGGTTGGCGCGGCGATGCTGTATCCGGTTGGTGTGCCTGCAGCCTGCACGTTGTTACGCTTGGTCCGGTGCCTGGTGTCCGGTGTCGGTAGGGCCACATAATTTTTTCGCTAAATACCCCGGCATCCGCACCCCTACCACCTACCAGTTACGATGCGATGTGATAAAATAAAAATCCATTTCAAATAGGTATCTAGATACTGTAGCGACCCAAGTAAGCAAGGCCTTAAAGCCAAAGGCGATCGCATCGAATTTATCCACAATTTGCCGCGTAAATTCGGTTCTTGTGGCTCGGTGCGACCAGTGCCGTTGTGCTTTCTTTCTTTTTCTTTTTTTCTTTTTTCTTTTTTTTTTTTCTTTCTTCAACCTAGGTACTTACTTGGTTACTCGTCGTATTAAGAATACTCGTCGGTGGATGGGTAGGTAGGTAGGTAGGTAGGTCTAGATAGGTAGATAGCTGCCTGTGTATCTGCTCGGCCCGGGACAGGTGTCTTATGTTTTATGCAAATCGCAAACGCTCATTCGTTAGATTCGTTTCTGCCAATTCTCTCGTCTCTTTTACTTTTTTTATATTATTATTGGGTACCTAGGTACTATTACGCGCAGTTGATTTTTCTTCTTCTTCTTCTTCTTCTTTACATTTTCATAAATTATTCGCTGGTTTTTTAACTTTTGAATATTTTATCCGACGCGCGACGAACCTTTTCAACATTTTAAAATACTTTGCTCCGCGTCCCGTCTCTCGTCTCGCCTCGTCCGCCAGAAGGCCTCGGTAATTTATAAAAGTTTTATACCTAAATTAAGAGCTATTTTGAAAATACGTTCGGCGCTGCGGTTTTAAACGTCACCCTTATCCGTTACCCTTACCCGTACTTAACCCGTTACGTCGCGTCGCGTCACTCCTAGCCGAGCCGAGCCGAGCCGATCCTTTCCGATACGTTTAGGTACCCCCACCAGTACCTCTACCTATACTACATAGGTAGGTAGATACATCTACAATGTATTGTATATCTACCTACGTGTACGTCGTAGTGTACGTGTTTGCAACGCAGAGACGTATAGCGCGCAGCGCAGCGCGGCGCGGCGCCGCGCCGCGCCAGCGTAGGTACCGCAGGTAGGTATTTCGGTTTCGTCATTTCAATTTTCAACTGCGTGTTTTACTTTTCGCGTAGCGATAGCGCTCGATTAATCAGGTATGTATAGGCGTAGGCACTAGATCCTAGGTCCTAGGTACGTATACGTATACCTATGGTAAAATTTTCAGGTACCTAACCTACACCTACCCACCTAGAGCTCTATAATTTACCTTGGTACGCAAAAAATCACTCGGGTAGTTGATGAAATAAATACGTATGTAGGTATAGGTATCAAGTCGAGTAAATAGGTAGGGACTGTACAACAAAAAACAAACCATTCGACCAAAGATTTGGGTAGGTATTCGATGTTCATTTCGATTTTTTCCCCATCATTCATTACGGTACCTACTTATTCCAAAATATAGGTATCTTGTAATGGTCATTTAATCATAGAATCGCCTATTCAATCGGCAAAAGGTGGCAGAGGTGTGAAATTTGGTATGATGAACAAGGATATTATAAGAAATTTTTTAAGCCCCGAAGGCAATCGGTGAACCCCATACGATAGAAGAGGGGGTGGTTTTAAGGGTGCTTTCAACCCCCAATCTTTGAAATTGGTCTATCGACCCTTCTTTAGTGTCATTTTCATATGATTATACCCCGCTGAGTTCAAAAATGTTATTAGGTACTTTCAAAATCCAAGGGAGATAAGCCCCTCAAAATTGAAAATTTTCAACTTATGTTTTCGCATTTTTCCTCAAATGTGACTAAAAATCATATTTTTTCAATTTTGCACCCCCTGCCGACCTTCCAAGCAAATTTTAACTACGATTTTCGAACTCGGCGGATAAATTACCATATAAATATTGACACTTTGCAACTTTTCATACACCTGCTCTGAGTGAGTAGGAGCGCCTAAAGGTGTTGAAAGTGGGGTAATTTTTCACATTTTTGGGTAAAAATCACAATTATTCAATTATACACGAGAAAATATTCATCGATCGAAGTTCTTAGGTTCTTACTTAATATGATGTCTGAATAGTACATCCATTTTGGTGGAGGTATACGAGGTGCATGCCTGCCTCCGCGTCTGTATTTATTGTGTTGGGCATGTACTATTCAGACATGACATCATATTGAGTAAGAACTTCGATCGATGAATAAGTATTTTCTCGTAGGTATAAGTATAATTGAATAATTGTGATTTTTACCCAAAAATGTGAAAAATTACCCCACTTTTAACACCTTTAGGCGCTCCTACTCACTCAGAGCAGGTGTATGAAAAGTTGCAAAGTGTCAATATAGGTATAGCTACCGTATGGTAATTTACCCGCTGAGTTCGAAAATCGTAGTTAAAATTTGCTTTGGAAGGTCGACAGGGGGTGCAAACGTGCAAAACTGAAAAAATATGATTATTAGTCACCTTTGAGGAAAAATGCGAAAACATATTTGTAAGTTGAAAAATCTCAAATTTGAGGAACTTGGATTGAAAGCCCCCTTAAAACCACCCCCTCTTCTGTCGTACGGGGTTTAGCGATTGCCTTCCGGGCTTAAAAAATTCCTCATGATATCCTTGTTCATCATACCAAATTTCAGACCTCTACCCTACCACCTTTTGCCGTTTATGTCCAAAAAAATACAATCTGTCACTGAACTAATTCGGGTTTTCACGGGCACATAGCGGGTAGACTTGTCTACGTACGCGCAACGAACGTTGAAGCGCGAGCGGGTAGTTTGCTGGCGCCTATTCCACGACGTTCTCGCGGTGAAGGAATATCGGCGACGGGCGCAACGTTTCAATTTTTTTAACCAACTTCCATTCACTGAAAAAATTATACGTTATACCCTAGTGTGTGACTAATCTATGAAAAAAAAAAAAATCTGCCACGTACCTCCCTCAAAAATTGTTTAAATAATTTTTTAAAAATTTTAGAGGACAAAAAAATTTGGAAAATATGAATCAAAAAATTTGAAAAAATTTCCACGAATGTACCTACGTAGTGTCTTCAATCTGTGAAAATTTCAAAAAATTTCATCCACTCAATCCAGAGAAAAATTGAATTGATTTTTTTCAGGAAGGGTGGGGGGGGGGTCAAAATTTTTTGGGGTGTGTTTTTACATCCCAGGCAAGCATATAGACAAAGTTTGATCAAGTTTGGGTTGGGGGCCACCACCCGGACAGACCAAAATTTGATCCAAGATACGGCAGATGATTGACCGGTTTGATTGATTACAGCGCGCACAGTGTTATTTTGCAAAATTCGTTACCGGTATTTAAAAATTTAATGAAATTCGGAAAACTTTTTTAATTAGGTAGGTAGGTATCCGAAAATGATGATATTGAATTACGCGTACGGAAGAGGGATGTTGCGAGGATTGAAAAAAAATGTGATATGCGTAGGCATAGGTACGTATTAGGTAGGTATTTATCTACTTTATCTCAACTTGACATTTTTCAAAGGGGCGGGAACCATTGAGAAAGTAAAACGAAATAACGAAAATTAATTTTCAAAATGATCATTTTTGAAAACCGAAGTGCCCCTTCAAAAGTCGTGTTGTGGGAAAAACACGCGCATCTACGTAGGTACCTATCCTATTTTTTACTCTCCACACCAGCACCACCCGCTACCCCCATGCGTCTGTTAGTTTTCAAATGTTTCCGAATTGAAGCATTTTCAATAATTTTTAAATGTTGGTAACGTTGTACCTACCTACCTACCTACCTACCTACCTACCTACGTATCTCCTAAACCAACTCACACTCAGTTTCGGCGGATATTTCGAGCACAACACGCGAATCGTCCCCTGAGAACCAATCCATAGGCAACTGCCCGTGCGGATCGACGCAGCGTCGTCGCGTCACGTCGTCGGACAGTTGGCGGGGTCCCTCCGTTCATCACCTCGATCGAGCAATCTTCATAAGTAATATCTACTCGTATTAGGCAAGTACTCTTTTGCCAGACTACCAAGCTATTTTTAAATGACAAAAATTGGCCAAAATTCAAAAAATAAACTCGAGCGCCGCACCTGAAATTTCGGGTGGACCCGGTGGTTTTTTTCAATGGGTACCTGTACCTCTACCTAGCCTACCTACCTATCTTTGTTGTTTCAGTCCAAATTCCACGGTCGATGCCGATTTGACTTGCATAAGGCTATACTTAACCACTCGGAAGCGACGCGACGTTTGTCGAGGTACCTAGTACCTACCTAGTATCTACTACCTACTAAGTACTTGGATTAGCGTTAAATTGCTGCCCGCCAGGGTGATAGGTAGTATGTAGGTACATACTACATAGGTACCTACATTTATCTACTTCGCTCTATCCACGAGTGGAATAGCGCGCTGCGTTTTTTTTCTTTCCCACTCCGTCGAGAGTATTTTTTCGTTTTGTTTGTTAATTTTACGTCTTGCCGCGGTAGGTAAATAGGTAGGTAGGTAGGTAGGTAGATGGTAGGTATTTCATTATCTAGCTTGGCGTTTTTGTCGTTTCTCTCCATCGCATCGCATCGCATCGGCTCGGCTCGGCTCGGCTCGGCAGAGGTACTCCGTTACATTACATACGGTACCTACTAACGATACTCGAGTAAGTAGGTACATAACATAGCTAGGTACATTAAGTAAGTAAGGATCTGTCTGCCTAATGGCTATACGTGAAAAAAAAAAACAAGAAAGAGAATCTGGGCACGCGGCAAAGCGACGCGACTCGACGCTACTCGTCGACGTGTGTTTATATTCATGGTTGGTCTTCGGTCGCAGTAAAAACATAGGTAGGTAATCGAACGGAAATACGCTTCAAATGACGGTCTTTTGTTGACGTGCGTAGCGGGGGAGCGGAATAATAATAGATACTAGGTACCTAGGTTTAGTACCTAATAATAACAACAACGACGACGACGACGACGACGACGACGACGACCATAATAATAATAATAATAATAATAACGAAGAAGAAGATGGCAATAATGAATTGGTCGGTAGGTAGGTAGGTAGGTAGGTAGGTATGTATACAGCTGAGCGAGTAAGTTATGCTAATTTGCTAATTGACGCGACGCGGGGCGACGCAGCTATAGGTGAAGAAAAGCACGCGGACGATGCGTGAAATGCGTATAGAGCTGGGCGCTTTTGCGTTGCGTTGCGAGGCGTCGGCGTCTTTCACAATTTTTCACGACGTGATCACAGCAAAGCTTATGCCGAGAAGCCTGATGTATAGTATGGCGACGCGAGGACGCGACGGCATGCGCGACGCCTACGCAAACGGATGGGTCGTGAGTAATGGAGCAATGCACAGTGAACCGAATAGGTCAAAGGTTCTTAGGCCACTCTGGACCAACGACCAAAAAATCAATCGCATGAAATTGTGTATTGAAGTGTGGGTAAAACAATGCCTGTTGGTTTTTTGCTGGAAAGGTGCGTTTTTTCAGTTATTTAACAATTTAGCTGTTGAAAAATGTCAATTAAACACATCAATTTTTTCCAACATTTTGAAAATTTGATGATAGCTGCCCCTCCGAAGGACTGGGAGACAAAATATCCTAAAATTTGAAATTTTCGACTTTAAAACCTCAGAATTTCATACCCATATCGCATTTTTTTTTTTTTTTTTCAATATTTCTCATGGCACTGCCCTCCTTGAGGATTTAAAAAGAAAATATCTCCAAATTCGAAATTCTCGATCGAAAATCCCTCGAATTTCACACCAATGTTGATTTTTTATTTTTATTTTTTTTTCGAAATTAGGTCTCATTACCGGCCTCGTTGAGGGTTGAGAGAAAATTTTTTGAAAATTTTGAATCCAGTAGGTGAAGATAGTGTGGATGTGGTAGATGAACTTTTTCCTGTTCTTGGGATCTTATTCTTTGACAATAAAAATTGATGAACAGGTACATATTTTGCCTATTCGGTCCACTGTGCAATGTGGCAATGAGGTGATGGGGTGAAGGCGTAAAGGTTAAAGGAGCCGAGTGCGCTTACCAAGAGACGGGCTTGATGAAAAACGAACCGGAGTCTCGAGATGCCAGCTGGCAGGCCAACTTTTCCAGACACCGGTCGGATCGTACGACGGCGACGAAAATATGACCGACGGCGGCGGTAACGCTATCGCCGTCGCCGTCGTCCTCGTCCGCGTCCGCGTCGCCGAAAGATTTGCCTTTGGTGTCGGTGGCGTTGGTCGCGTTCGCCGGCTGCATGACGTAGACGACGGGATGCGGCGTGGTCGACGTGCCGGTAAACACTTCCCTGATTCGGTTCCACAGCGGCGTGAACAGCAACAGGATCGGCAACAAGACGGGCAAAGACAGCACCAAGAAGCCCAACGGCAGTAGGAACATTTTCACCATCAGCGCCTTCACCGCCAGTATGATGGGGATTTTGGTGAGAATGGCCGCCGTCACGGCCGCCACCAACGATCTGAGTATGCTGACACGCGGCACGCCGCTCGTCTGCAGAATGTCTCCGATCACGTTACCCATGACCGGATCTTGGCACTCGGGCAGCGCTCCGGCTGAAATCAACGAGAGCGTATTCCGCACTAATTAAGTACCTACCTAGCATGCGATGTACTTAGCTACTAGCTACTCGATAGGTGCCTACTACCTACCCACCTACCTACATACATACATACATACATACATACATACATACATACATACATACATACATACTACATAGTTCACTTTGTAGCAGAGCTGGGGGCGACAACGTCATTTTCACAAGATTAAAAAAAAAAAAGAAAAAGAAGAAGAAGAAAGAGATCCGAATGGTACGTAGGTCAAGGTGCCTAATCTCGCTTTTGAAAAAGACGATTTTGTTTTTGTTTCTTCAATTTTTACAAAGAAATTCATATTTCTCCAGCAACGGCAATTACGGAATGAGTAGGTAGGCATTTTTGAATACCTATGCGAAGAGTACTCGATTTGATGGGGGTTTTCAAAATCTTCTAGTGATGGTGATTCAATTCACGCGCGAGAGAGACGAAGGCGAAGCTTTCCGAAAAATTTCATACGTACGTTTTGTACTTTTGTAACAATCCTCCTCCGATGTAGGTTGATGTAATTTGATGGAGGGGCGCGAGCGCGGTGCACCCTTTGAACCCTATTTTGTGACGCCGGCGCCGCTGAGAAAATTACAAAATTTAAATACCGAGATTAGGTAGGTACCTAGCCGGAATTACGAAGAAATACGAAACTTAGAAAATGATCTTTTTGTTTTAAGAAAACCTAATCTAGATCAAGATTATTTTGACACAACGATTTTTGATCTTAAGATGCAAAGGCGCACCCAGAAATTAATTAAGGGAGGGGCTGAGAATATGAGAAAAATCGAGGGAGGGGGTCAGATTTCAAATTATTCATTTTTGACTGATCTTTCAGTCAAAAAAAATCATTAATTTTTTCTAACAAACTGGTAATTTATTGAGGAATTGGTGATGTTTGACTCGAAAATTGGTTAAAAATTATTAATTTTGAATGCGAAAAGACTAAAATACCGCCCGAGCGAAGCGAGGGCGACACTTTTTTGAAAAAGTACGGTAGTGTTTTAAAAATAAAAAAAACGCACATTTTTAATATTTTTGCAATAAAAATTTTTTTTCCAACGGGCGAGGGGGCGGCTGACTCAAGCTCCCTGAGCCCACCCCTTGGGTGCGCCTATGTTAAAATGAAACGATGTAGATTATGTCCAATGACACAGCTCTGCTTTGTAGCTCTACCTGTAGCCCCTGTAGAGGTAAGTATGTATCTAATATCTATAGCTAGTCGCTACGAATAAAAGCCAATAATTCTTACGTCAGCTAAGGCTATACCTAACCTACATAGGTAGTAGGTACTATAACCAACAACGTAAGCAGAAGCTCATAATAAAATGTTGGTAGTTATTACATGTACAATCGCACACAGTACCTACGCGGATAGGTAGTAGGTACTAGATAGGACGTCTACGTCTACGCGTACTTAAGTAGGTACGTACCGGACGGATAATAGGTTGTAGGGTAAGGGGGCGGGTACGTGGGCTTCTTCTTATTATCCGACGATAGGCTGTTGTAATAAACGCTTCCGCCGCCGCCGCCGCCGTAATCCGACGGCTTGAACGGGTCCGGACCTGCGGCGCTGGTCGAAGGATACGAAGGATAGCCCGCGAACGTGGTGTAGTAGCTCGATCCGCTGGCGCTGGGATAGTCGCGACTAGACATCTTATTCGTTTCGCCGGCTGCTTTCAGAATATCGTTGCATGTGCAGAGATGCAGAACGGTCAATAACGTGGTCCAAAGTACTTTTTCTGTAATAGTACACACAGTACCGTACGGTACCACCATATTACGTCTGCATTATAAGCATTTAGGGTATAGGTAGGTAGGTAGGTAGGTAGAACTAGCTTTCTTTGAAAATAATTTCGGATACGGTATACGGCAAGAAGTGAATTTGACCCCGATCCCTTTTTTGCAGCTCCACCTGTAACGTTTCCTTAAGCCGTGTATTTCGAGTAGAAAAAAATTCACAAGACTTCGGACTCTGCTCCCTTGGCATCGTTTTCAAAAATTGGATTTCAACAATTTTAGTGCGCTTCTTCGCTTACTTTCGGCCGTCTGATTTTTTTTTTTTTAAGACCAAAATGGACGCACCTCTTCAGGTGTTTGGGGGCCAAAAATCACTCGGAACCGTAATCATATTTTATCCAATCAGACAGTTTCATTTTTTCCCCCTCTAATAATCTACCACCTGTACTTACTTATATCGTAAGTATGCTTTTTAGATTGGAT
Organism: Pseudococcus jackbeardsleyi; assembly: GCA_038380155.1. Classification (NCBI taxonomy): domain Eukaryota; kingdom Metazoa; phylum Arthropoda; class Insecta; order Hemiptera; family Pseudococcidae; genus Pseudococcus; species Pseudococcus jackbeardsleyi. Next base: position 67,775,316 of record CM076239.1, on the reverse strand, counting down.
CGAACTGTGGAACGAAAATGAGACTCCAGACATCTGTACTTACCCTAGATATAATTTGGTCAAAAGCCCAAAAGGTAATAGGTATGTCGGATGCGTCTACTATAGAATCCTGTAATTTTATTTCAAACCACATCAGTTTGGAATTTGGACAGATACAGATAGGTAGATACCTGTAGGTACCTACTTGAGAATTCTATAGACGCATCTGACATACTGTACCAGTCTACTTGGGTAGGTACCTAGGTAATAGGTATCTACTCGACGCAACGTTACGTAATTTTTAATACGATAGGTAAATTTCGAATTTGATTATAACGCCGATTTGTCAACTCTAGAATCATATTGTAAGTATGTACGTAGTCGGCCAGTTCGAAGTGGAATCAACATTGGTAAAAGGTGCCTATGTAATTGTAATCTTGAACCGCAAATCAATCACCGTTTGATTTGAGATTCTCGAAAAAATTATCGCTTTCGAGACAATCAAATGCGTAAGAGAAAGCGAAGTAAGTCCAAGTACCCACGACCTACCCACCTACCAAAGTCGTCGGCCATTCGTTCAAATTTTACCCATACTTTATTCGTCGGATAGCCGCGCCGCCGGGGCTATAAAATGGGAAAAGAAATCACAACACTTGATTATGTAATCGGAGTTGAAAAATTTACCCGCCTGGGTATCCTACAATTGTGAGTGTACATAGGTATATTTATAGGTACTATGTACATATGTAGGAAGCTTTATTTGCGTGTACTTACTTCGGACACGACCAAAAATGCTTTCCAATTTTGATAACTAGAGTAAGAGTAAGAGTAATTTTATTATTATTTAAAAAGGTAAATAAGGGTTTTTTCACCTATACTTACACACAAAAGGAAACTGCGGATAAATGACAGGTAAGTAATCAAATCGCGGGAAATACAAAAAACGCCGCAATGTACTTAAGGCCTTAATATTTACATACGTAAATAAGAGGAACGAAAATTAAAGGTCTGCGCCGCCGATTTCTTTTCAAAATTTTCAAGCCGTCGCCAGCCGCCGCCGTTTGAGCGCTCGGCCTAGCCGACGGCGCTCAATCACAAAAATGTAAAACAAAATGTAGTTTTTACTCTTCTGACAGTATTTTTTGAAAAATTTTCGCCCCCGCTTCGCTCGAGTATGAACAAATATTTACAATAATATTTATTATCAACTATTTGGGGCACTATTATGAAAAAAGACTCCTTATTTTTGCCTTTCTCTTTCGAAAGGGGAGCTTTTTGGAAGGGTATACAAAGTTGATAAAATATCAAAAGAGGAGAAATAAGAGACTGTTTTTGCAGTGACAGCATATAGAATAATATAACTATGATTACGTTAATTCCCGCGAGCGAAGCGAGGAAAAAGTTTGAGAAAATTGAATTTTTCAATGCCCAAGAAAGGAATTTTTCCTGTAGGTATATTCTTGACCTCGAGATAGGAGGGGGGGGGGAGTCTAGCCTCTCAAAAAAAACCCTTGGCTACACCCCTGAGTTCGAATAGGTAACTCTACCTATGACTACAATCATCCTGTACGAATGATGAAAAATTGGTCGACTAAGCCGTCGCCGAAAATTTTATGAGCATACACTCTCGAATATATCCTACATAAGTAGGTACCAATAATTTTGATCTGGATCGGGAGACTTCTCGGTTTCGGAGAGCTTTCGCTCATTTTTGAATTTTTCTACCATCATTTTCATGATCAACATTATAAATAAAAATAGTTGGTAGGTAGGTACCTTTTTTTCCCTTCTTTTTTTATGTTGTGCCACGGTCCAAATGGTGAGGCTATTTTATTTTGGTACCAACTCCATCATTTCTTCCTTATGCCGTAAGCTCAATCAAAGTACTACTCCACAAGTTATAGTTGGAATTGGAACCGCATCCGCCAGTTTTCATACCTATAGGTACCTAGGTATCGTCTGTTTCGTAACATAGATAGGTAGTTATTTTGTGAATTTCGATGAAATGCCGACACCCAACTGTATGTGGGTGATTCTAAAATTTCGCAGAAATTTACCTGTGGTTTTTGAAAATTTTGAAAAGTTGTTTTTTAAAAAAAATTCGATCAGAATAGTCAATACTAATGTAGTACATAACATTCACATGCTTGGACAACATGAAAACGATCGTAGAGTTTTCCCATGCAATTTAAATGGGAAAAAATGAAAAAGGCCACGACGATGGACATCCACGACGAAGGACAAAAATGAACAAATTTCAAAATTGTGAGAAAATAATGGATTTCTCCAAAAATCCAACTATTGCATCAAAAAGAGGTCCACATGCTTATTTTGAAGCTGCATTGAAAAAAATGAAAAATTGAGCTATAGCCTCACAATGGAGAGCCACGACGAGGACAGTTCTGTGTGCCGATTTGTAAATTTGGAAACATTTCTCTCGATATCCTCATCATTATAAACCTTAATATCGAAAACCTGATTGGATAGTAGGTAATTTTATGATGTCTGGGGATCGATTAGACTAATTGTCGGATTTTGAAATTACCAACTATCTCCCTCACCCTCAGCCTCTTGAGAACACAAGCCTCTACAAAGGACAAAAAAAGCGGTTACACAACTAAAAGCTTTCGAAATCGACTTAATCGATTTCAAATTGCGTTTTCAATACCATAATATGACAGATGAGACCTTTCTGCGTTAAATAAGTGCTAACTTTGAGATCAATAAGCTATTGCAGTGGAGCACAAATGTATTATGATATGAAAACATGGCGGGTTACAGCCACGACGATGGACATTTAGACCACTTTTGTAGCCCCCTAGGGGAGAGGGATGTTTCGTACCCCATTTTTTTCGAGGGAATATGTTCGGGGCATGAAAATCTATCAAATAATTCCAACCGCAGTATTCTAGCGTGTATATTTTGCGAGATATTGGCCGGTTACATGGTTTTCTGCGAAAATTTAGAATCACCCATGTAAGTAGATATTCCATCGACTAATAGATTTTCAAAAAAGATTTACCAATCGGATGGCTAGGAGAAGTTGAAAATGATAGCAAACTATGCAAAACTATCAAAATTGCTTCAAGTAGGTACATAAGTGATTAACGGTACCTACCTACCTACATAATTTCTATTGCGTACAATTTTTTGATTTTATTTCATTTTTTTCGACTCCGATAGGTATAGCTAGCATTCGAACCTCGCCCGCGATACTTGATGAATTTTTGAACTCGAAATTCCAAATTTGAAAATATGAGTAGGTACGAAAGAGAAGTAAGTAGATGCAGCAGCAGAAGAAGAAGAAGAAGAAAAAGAAAAACTTAACATAAATATGGGGTCAGAAGGTACTTACTAATAACCATCGTGGATTCTAGAAAACTCTTCAGTTTACATCACTGGTGACATATTCGCGAAATCTTTTCTTTTGTTTTTCCCAAAAATCTAACGTCACTCTCTGCTTGTTTATAACCGTAAAACGAATTACGAATTACGCCCGCGAAAACGATATGAACTGTCAATCATCAGCGTGTGCGGTTTTTTTTATACACTTCCTAAACGTCGGCGTAATTTTGAAAATATTTTCAGGTACCTAAATACTTATTGTCGCTTTCTATACGAAACGCAAGTGGGAGAATACACGCAGGCAGTAAGTGCAAAAATTACACATTCCAGTCGTCTTTATTTTTCATTTTTTACCTTTTTTTTGTTGTAAAAACTGTACTCGAAAGAGGTCACGCGACGCGACAGTTGCAGAAGAAATTTCGTCCGCACCGCGAGTGTATTGTTTTTGCAGACGGCCGTATCGCCGTGTAAAGAAAGCAACAACAATACGACTAATTACTTTACATCAGGCACAAAATACGTGAAAGTTTTTCTATTTTTACTAAGTACGTTTTTTTTTGGTTTTTTTTTTTTGTTTTTTTTTTCAATCATTATTTCTAGCTCTTCTTATTTTGGCCGCTATATCCTGGAAGGCTTTTATGGACAGCCGCGAACGTGCGTGGATTTAAAATTGTAGAATACTTTCGCGGCGATTAAATTTTTATTTCGTTTTCGTTTCTGCTCTTCGTTTTTTTCAACCTTGCCAGTTATCGTGCTGCGGCAAAGACAGTTTGTCAAAGAATTTTCACTTTCTGAACACCGGCGGTAGCCGCAGCCGACGCGGCGCGGCGCGCCGATTTCGTAAAAATAAGCTGAAATTGGGAAATTGCGGTAAATTGTATTGTGAATTTGAACAAATGAACGTTTTGTCATCGTCGACGGCGTCGCAAACAATCCTATTTTATGTAGGCCTGCGCGTATAACCGTGGCGGCGAAAACATACGCGTTTCATTCGCAACTACTCAAGTAAATGAATAATAAGTTTCATTTGAGCCTACCTACATACCATACGTGGTCATAGTACCTACTTACCATATTCATTTATTCGCGTTTCACGTAGGTAATAGGAACTTGGTCCATCGCATCGAATAGGTACGTCCAGATAGGTAGTAGGTACATATGATACATAGCGAGAAAAAAATGTAAGTAGGTACATATTTCGAAACAAGAAAAATACTCGGCGACCCGCTAAACCCGAATCCGACTGCAGCTTTTTCATTTGGGTGTTTCTTCCTGACGCATGGAACCTTCGAATGCTGAAATATTTTCGAGTGAAAAAGATTACTTACCCACCTACGGATAGCGCAGCGTAGGCGAATAGGCCAATAAAAAACAAAATTTCGGCCAGCAAGGCTATTTATTGCGGAAAACTGCCGAGGAAAGTCCCCTGAGCAAGCATCAAGAGTATCCCCCAAACTTGACAATTTTTTACGGCTTGTCGGCCTCTCTCCCTTCCCTAAAAACTAGACTTCCCTTCTATTTTGGTTGCATTTGATTTTGCGCGGTAAAAATATAGCTAGGTAGGTACCTACTTTTTTTTTTGTTCGGTACTCATTTCCAACATTTTGCGTACGAAATCTTTTTTTTTTTTGTACGACCATTAGCAAAGCAGGTAGAGGATAAAGCTGAAAGAATGGAATCTCAGAAAATTCGCCATCATCTGAAAACGCGATAATATTGGTATGAAATCGTACCAAACTACGCGTTTTGGACATGAAAATAGTAGCAGAGTATTAAGTACCTAGGTAAGTAATTTGGTTAGTGAGTAGGTGAATACATATTACATACATATATATTATATGCATTCACCTAAGTATTGAGGGTGATACGATTCTTGACCCCCTCCCCCCCTCTTGACCTTTCCATGGGCCCATTATTCCCACGTTACCCATTTGTTTTTTATTTAGCAGCCACCAGCGGTAAATTAAGTATACGATTGAGAGCCTGAGAGGGGTGAGGTGAAGTGAACACGTACCTAGGAAGAAGCAAGGCTCAAAAATGCTTCTTAACCTTTTCCCCTCCTCCCTAATACGTGTCCATTCCACTTTATCCCTCAATCGTATATTACTTAGGTATTGCCACTGCTAAATAATAACAAATGTGAACGGTGGGGGGGGGTGTGAAGGGGCGTGTCGAGCAGTACGAATGTCGCCGATTTACACGATACGCACTTACTACTAAGTACTTACCTATTTCCATGTCCGAAACACACAGTCTTGAAATCCCTTCTTTCGGAACTCTTATCTTATTTGCTGATGGATGATGGTCGTACGAAAAATTTAGCGTAGAACAACAACAAAAGGTACCTACTCAGTTATTTTTGCCACAAAAGCAAATCCAAAAAAAAAAAGAAAAGAAAACCCGTTTGTTGGAGGGGAGGGGGCTGTGGAACCTCCAAAAAAGTGGTACCTACATAATAGTGTTTCTGGCGGTGCGGTGGTAACTTGTAGGGCTTACGCAAGAGACCTTTCTCCACAGTTTTCCGCCATAAAAGTCTCGTCGCTAGCCTAAAATGTTGTTGCTGTTGTTTTTTCGCCAATTCAGCACCCGCACTCCCACACTATTCAGTTTGAAACTTTGCTTGAATATGAAAGGCACATCTTTCCAACGTAACGTATCCCCCCGCCCTCCCCACGCCATTGTTCTTTCCATTTTCAGCGTCAGTTTTGCCATTGCGATTGCGTTTTTGACACCTGTCGTCTGTAGCATCAAGCATGCTGCATGTTTCAAAATCAAAATGGCATTTAGCGTGACAAAAAAAATTCAAAAAAGGCAGGTTTTTAAAGAAAAAGCTACGTGCGTTGTTGCAAAATGTATCTACCTAATTTTCTCAATATTGATAACTGCTTCAAAAGCCGGACTGCAGCTTGAGATTTTAAACAATTTTCTACCTGCGGTTTGTACTCGAGTACTTACCCGCAATGAAACTGATTTTTCAAAAGGCCAGGGATAGTTCGGACTTTTGAGAAATAGTGACCTTTCAACTACTCGTAGCATAGCTACCTACTTAATATATCATTTCTGTGCTTATTCGCAGAAAGAGGGGTGTGTACGAACATGTTACATTAAGTATAGGTACAGTAACTTGAAGATGGCCAACGATAATTTCATAAGCATTAAGAGAATTGAGCAAAATTATTTATTTAATTAATAAAAAAACACACGATAAATAAAAAATGAAACAAAATTTGTTTTTTTAAAAAAATATATCAAAATTCGTATAAAAGTAGAAATAGGTATCTACAAATATAAATACTGTTGTAAGGTAATACTGGTCGAATGATTTTTGTATTTTAACAAAGAAAAACTTTCAAAATCCAAGTAACGTTGAAAAAATCATGTAAGTATCTACTTAGTTATTGTCAAACAATATCTAGTGCACCACCAATTTTTCTGCAAGAAAAAAAACACAACGAAATAGAAATTAAAAAAAAAAAGGGTTAGTAGTTAGGTAGGTACTCGCTTTCAGTTGCATAATTGCACATTTTTGTCATGTACAAAAAACTTACGCCGATGTAAACTCATATATTGTCGGATTAATCTCGATATTTCGTGAGCTTGGTCGGTTTGTAAACGAGCCACTCTTTGTTGGAAGAGATTTCCACACTTCAACTCCAGGTATAGAGTTCCGGACTCTGCTCTAACTTTACGAGTTGAAATAACTTCGTTGTATGGCACACTGGACAGCGTTTCCTGCGCAATAAAATTCTTATTACGATACAGATCGGTACAAGTAAGTAAAATAAATACATATAATAGGTACATATATTCTTACGGCCCGGCCTCCGAGGGAGTCAAAATCAACGAGACTTCCAATAGTACCATGTAGTAAGGAATTCTCACGACCGACTCTTCGGAATTACTCGGTAGTATGTAAACGTATATGTACAATAGAGTGGAGTGAAAAAAAAAAAAAAAACAAAAAAAAACATACATATCTCGGATTTCGAACAAATTTGGTGAGGTGGTTTACTTTGAGTGGGAGACCTCCCCCAAAAAATTGAGCCTCCAAGGGAAATGGGAGGGGAGCGAGAGGGTGCTCAAAGTGCACCTCCTTTTGAAAAAAAACACGATGTTTTTTTGTAGTTTTTTTTAAGTAAAAAAAAATTGCGTGAGAGGCTGTCGTGGCACTTAAAAAAATGCGATTTGAGTAATTTTTTGAAAAATTTTGTAAGTCAGTGCAGCCAGTTACTAATTGTGACGTGCGACGTCGATCAAGGATTAAATTTTTTATCAAGTAAATTCCGCAGTGTCGCACGTCACAATTTGTAACTGGCTGCACTGACATGCAAATTTTTTCAAAAAAAAAATTCCAAAATACCTGTACTTCTGGCGACTGAAAAAAAAATACATAACATTTTTCGGCGAAAACATAATCAATTTAAAGTCGATAAAAATTCCGTATTTTGTAATTTTAGGATTCGCTGTTGGCTGCACTGATGTATAAAATTTTCAAATTATTTCTCCAATATTTACTTTCAGTGCTTTAAAAAAATTGTTCGTTCAATTACCCGACGAAAAAAAAAATCATTGAAAATTTTGTATTATTATTGGAGTAATGCGATCCGCAACTTTTCAAGCCCCTGGTAGCGCTCTGAGTTTTGATCGGAGAAGTGTGGTGATGGTTCAGGGAGACGTAGAAACTCAAATCGCGACTTTTAAGTGCTACGATAGCCTCTCACACAATTTTTTTTGACTAAAAAAACACAAAAAACACCGTTTTTTTTTCGAAAGGAGGTGCACTTTGAGCACCCCCTGCTCCCCATTACTCGCCCCTTGGGTGTTCAATTTTTTTCGGGATGTCTCCCACTCAAAGTAAACCATTCCACCAAATTTGGTCGAAATCCAAGATATGTTTTTTTTTTTCACTTCACCCTAATGTACAAGTAGGTACATAGTACCTACATACATATTGGAAAGGTGCGTAAGAGAAATTAATTTTTTCGCTCGATGAATAATAAGCGAAGGTATACGTATAAATGTACCTATCTATATCAGTCTTTTAATCGCTCGATCGATAGACGGGTGCGATTTATTTTTGAAAATTTTCACATTTCCAATTTTTGATTTTTAATTACCAGGTAGGTAACAGGTAGGTACATAGGCACATACTATACTAGGTAGACGTTTTTATCTACGAATGCCCAAGTGCATACCCACAAATACAAGCGTTCAACTTACGTGAGTAACGATATGCAAGAAATTCACTCCGTATCTATTCAAGGACAATATTTGCTGATCGCCGCCTCGCTTTACGGCGAAAAAGCTGGATCCAAACAGCGGCCATTTGCTGAGTATTTCTGTCAGTGAGAAATGATGGGCGTTTGATTGCAATAATTTTGAAAAAAAAAAACACACAAAAAAAACTTAAATAAATAATTAACTCTCGATTTCATCGAATTAGGTACCTAGGTATTCTAGTAGGTAGGTAAGGTACCCAGTACCCAGTACCCACACCCTGCTACCCACCTAATAATTGCGCTTTAGCTTGAATACTGTGAATCATTTCGACTTGAGCCCAGTTCGCATGCACCATTTCAACCCATTGCGGAGGTTTGATGTCACGTTGAGCTAAGGCGGGCTTGGGTAGCAAGAATTTGGTTTCTTTCATCGTAGGTGGATGAGTCATATCGGCAGCTCGATGCAACAGAGCTGCTAACTTGGCGATCTCGTACTGAAACAGTCGGTTATGGAAACTACTTGGTAAAAAACATAGGTAGATATGTAGGTACCTACAAAAACGTATAGGTACCTAATACTTGATAGATGCCTAGGTACATTTATGTTTCATCTTGCAGATACATATGTACCTACGTATTATTCGACAAGATAGGTACCGCTACATGTTTTCCGATCGTTGCTGGGTAACAGTTTATTTTGGTTTAAATGTCGGAAAAAATGAAAATACGTCGGTAATTATTTAGGTAAGAATTGAAAATCAGACGCGAATTTTTTTTTTTTTTTTTCAAGCTCTAAATCGTTTGGAAAACAACTAAACTGAAAAACTTACACCCCTAGTGGTTACCGACGCGCGACGTCCTAACACCACAGGTAACCAGAGTTCAACTATGTAAATTGGACTCGCGTGTTCGATTTGCAAGAGCCTATGTTCGAGTCCAAAAAATTTGTATCCATTAGTGCACCTCTCATTGACGTCAAAATCAGGGGTCATAAAGAAAAAAGGTTTTCTATGGACGCAGAATAACAAAAAATCGTGCAAATTTCCGAAATATTTTCCCGATGTATGGGCATTACAAAATTTAAAGGACTCTCGTCAACTGGACTCGGACTCGTAAAAGGACTCGTTTCCAAATCGTTGAAATTGTACTCGCGAGTTCATGATGTACTCGGACTCTGGTCACCTCTGCCAATTACGTACCTAAAGAAAAAGGATAAGTACCTATAGGTACCTAGGTAGAGGTAGGTACATAAGTTAAAAAAGACACAAAAGACAAGGTATTTGTTTTTTCCTAACATAAGTAGCTACATTGCTATTGCTACATAGAGAGATGGTCTGTTCAGACGTGTACGACGTGTACTTACCACCAATTCTTCGGGAAGCAGTTCGTTTGGCAAAACCAACAGAAGACCTTCCAAGTAATCGGGAGCTATTTGGTTGAACAAAACTTGCACGTATAGATGGCAATCCAGTCGCAACGGAAAATACCAAACGGACCGGCAGAATATCAAGTAAAATACCTAAAAACAAAACGAAAAGCGGCGCAGCGTCGTAGGTAAATAAGGAACGCGAACGTTTAGTAAGTAGGTAGTAGGTAGTAGGTACCTACTACCTAGGTAATCTGGTAGCGGCGCGGCGCGGCGCGGCGCGCGTGCAGCGTACAGTGTACAGCTTACCGTGATGTATGTAAATGTACGTCGACTAGGTACCTATGTAATGTAGGTGCTAGGTACATAGTATAGGTTAGGTACTAACTTGTTGATTTTTCTGCAGCTCGGTGGTAACGTCCAGTATATATTCCTCACGAGCCAAAGGCATCGTAAAAGCGTCTCCTTCCACGATGCAATACAGCGAAAATTCCTCCATTTCCAACGGATTATCAACGTTAATCAGAGCGCACATCTCCGATATGACGTCGTCGACGACCGTCGTCGACTTGGTATTAATTACGGTTTCGCTGCCGCCCGGCAGTCGATACATTTGCCGTTTTGAATTACGTCCCGCGCTGACCGCTGTCACTTCTTCTACGCTGGGTACATTCTTGCGACCGCCGTATCTCAACGTTTTACGCAGATTTTGCAAACATACATTGGCCGTTCCTGAAATACATCGCATCGACGAATTAGATACCCAGGTACCTAGACATGCCTGCCTGCCTGCCTGCCTATCTATCCATCTTATTTATCCAGGTGTACCTATCTAAACGAACCCCAACAACGAATAACGGCGGCAACAGGTGGACAGCCGCATCCTTGGATTTTGACCAAATTCTTTGAGGTTGTCGGGTCACCATCGAAGGAGACTGCCCAAACAATATTCGAGCTCCTCGCCACCAGTTGAAAGGGGAGCAGAGCTATAGGTTCTCAAAGGGCACCTCCGCGTCTACTTTTGAATAAAACCGCAGGTTTTTTTTTGTTGTGATTTTTAAGCTCGAAAATATGGCGCGAGATTCGTGGAATAGGTAGCACTAAAAAGATGCGATTTGAGTTTTTTAAACCTCCCTGAATCTTCGTCATTCTTCTCACTTCAGATGAAAACTCAGACTGCTACCGAGGGGGTCAAAAGTTGCAGATCGCGAAATTAGATACCAATTAATTAATTACGCATTTACGTATGTAGGTACTTTTGCACCGTGCCGAATAATTTTATTAATTAATTTATTTTACGTGTTTGAAAAAAATGTTGAGAATTTTCTTCGATCAGTGTAGCTGTAGCCAACTGCGAATTGTGAGTGAAGTTGCTAACTATAAGAAGGTAGGTAACATCTTATTGCTAGAAAATTTCATAAACTTTTTCTTGCTTTTTTAATCCTAATTAGAAATTCAAAAATAAGTTACATATGGATAAAATGTCTCCCACCTGTGCAGCCAAATTGTTAACCATGAATCCCTACCTATGTATGGAATATACCTAGGGACCTACGTCAATTTTGAATCGATTTTTCCATCACTGAGACTAGAAATTTATCATTTTGAAAAATTCCCATACCGGTGACACAACCTCTATAACTATAGGTACTAGAAAAAATGATACTTTTTTCTGGAATGCTTAGAAATCCTAAAACAGCCTTTGTAGGTATAAGTACATAGGTGTGTACCTAGCACCTACTAGAAAAATACTTAATCGGGACGTTGAAATACAGAACGCACTGAACGATTCTCATCAATTCTAGGGATTGTAGGCGGGATTCAAGTTAGAGGTTGTGTCACTGGTGCGAGAATTTTTCAAAATAATAATTCCTAGCCATGGACAAAAAAAAATTATTCAAAATTAACGTAGATACCTATACTTACTCCATACATACATACATACCTAGGCGATTCATGGTTAACAATTGGCTGCACAGGTGTGAAAATTTTTCTCCGTATTAGGTACATATATAACTTATTTCTGAATTTCTGATCAAGTATTAAAAAAGCAAGAAAACGTTTGTGAAGTTTTCCAACAATAAGATACTCGGTTAGCTGCCTCACTCATAATTCGCAGTTGGCTACACCGATCGAAGAAAACTCTCAACATTTCTTTCAAAAATGTAAAAATAAATAAATAAATAGGTACCTACCTAAATGAATTTAGGGCCATATTCATAAACAGTACTTGAGTATCAATTGGATAAGTAACGAATTTTTAAAGCTATTTTCTTTTAAGATTAATGGAGCCTTACATAAAAATTTTTTATTCGAATCGAATAATTAGATCCTTAAGTATCGATTTAGGTATCAATAAAAAAACATGAAATTGTTGTTTGATAACTCAAAAAAATTGCGATTTAAAATTCGTTACTTAGCCAAGTGATACTCTAGTATCGTTTATGAATATGGCCCTTACTCGGCACGGCTCAAAATTAAGTGGGTGCCTAATTAATTAATTAGGGGCCATCGCATCTTTTTAGTGCTATTCCACGAATCTCGCGCCATATTTTCGAGCTTAAAACTCACAAAAAAAAAACAACGAGATTTTTTCCAAAAGAAGAATATGCTCTTTGAGAATCTATAGCTCTCCTCTCTTTTCAACTGGGGGAGGGGGGCTCAATATTTTTTAGGTAGTCTCCGATAGTGACCCGTAGTGACCCAACAAGTTCGATTTATTTGTTGAATTTCTAATTTGTTAAAATGACATGGACAAAAAAAAATTGCAGGGTATAGGAGTCAGCAAAATAGTTGATTCCTGACTCCGACTTGACTCCGGTGTCAATTTCAGACCTCGACTCCTGACTCCGACTCCTATTCCTTGCCCTGAATATTGCGATTAGGACATAGGAGTCGGAGTCAAACTGACTCCACATTGACTCCGACATCGGCTTGACTCTGGAATCAATTTTAGACCTTGACTCCGGAGTCGACTCCTATGCCTTGAAAAATTGTGGGAAAAAAATATCAAGCATAAAAAAAAGCTGCTGAATTTGGAGCAAAAAAAAAGGTAGGTAGTAAAGATAAAAAGAACGTAACGAAACAACCAAAAGAAGAACGGATAACGGAACGGATCACGATCCGTTATTCCATCCCTGCTCAGCGAATTTGTTCAAAATCCGAGATACCAAAGTACATATCTACCTATGTTATTTATTTATTTTTTTCGCGATCCACCGTAACGTACTAAGTAACTACATATGTATAATACCTAGTTGTATCGCGTTAGTCGGCTTGTTGAAATCGTTAGGTAGCTTACCGTGAAAGGCTCTTCGCTTATCGTAAGCCGCCGTTTCCAGATATTTCAATAAAAACGGCCGTAATGTTTCCGAACACATAAAATACGCCGCCACGATACTCAGCAATCTCCAGCCGCGTTGACAACTGTCGGTTTTATTACTGGTCGTTTGTTTCATCAATTGGCAATACACCTCGTCCCTTAAATTCTCGTATTTATGACAATGCTGCGGTTAAATAAACGGACAAAACAACGGAATTATAGGTAAATGATGTTCGATTGATTAATAAGTGAGGTAGCCGGTAGGTTGGTAGGTTAGGTACGGACAGGCACTCAGCGCGCGTCACCGTCGCGCCGTACGCGCCAACATTACAACGGAAACGTAACGTAGATGATTCAGGCCTGTACGGAAGGTACCTAGGTGATAAGAAATAGGAATAGGAACCCCTAATATGTAATATTAGCGTCAAATATCCGCACTTGTCGCCCAATACGTAGCAATGCCTACCTGGTCTGTCGTATAGGTTATGGGTATAGGTATAGGTATGTAGATGTACTGGTGCGCCGCCGCCGCGGTGACGGTGCGGCATGGCGGTCGCGCCACCTTGATTAATCGTTTACGCCGCGACGTTTCGACCCGCGACCGTTAATTACCCTTACTTACTCGACACTCGGAAACCTCACGTGTAGGTGTAGGTACTCACCATTAATATGGTATAAACGCATTTCACTTCATTCAGCTCCGGCGTGATAGGTAAATCGCCCATATATCTCATTATACATTCGAAACATTCGACAGCCAAACGATTCAGTTCCGGGTCCAATTTCAGCAGAGATTCGCTAATGCATGCCGTCGTATACTTGACTAGATCCACCTGTAGGCATTCGTGACAAACGTTAATGGCGAATAATACGAGTACCTATCGTAGATGTGCTCGAGTAACTAGCGTCGGAAAATGAGGTGCAAGGGTTACATTGTACCCCCACCCCACCCCACCACATCACTCCACTCTCATCCAATTACACCAGATAGGAATTTTAAAAGCAATGAAACGTGAAGGAAAAAAAATGTAGATAGATATTTTTGGGCATTAAAAAAAATCAATTTTTTCAAAGCTTCGCCTTCGTTTTGTTCGTGCATGAAAAAAATCTCTAAGTAGGTACCTATTATACTTATAAATTATTTCATTGTGGCGAAGGAACGAAAAAGTGCTTCTCTTTGCCTTCTTCTACCGTAAGTTCCAAGTTCTTTTGATGTCCCAAATCTTGGTACTCCTTTGTACCCCCCCTCCCTCCATCCAAAAAAGTTTCCCATGTCACTGACTGAACTACATATGTAAGTATGCAGTATGTACTATACATACGTAGCTAGCTAGCTACTTATTTAAGCGTCACGAATTCGGGCCGTTCAGCGAGCATTCGACTCTTTTTTTTATCTACGTCTTATTGTGTCTTTTATCAGTATCTGAAATAAGACTCTTGAAAGAGGAAAACTAGAGAATGATAAAATTAGCAGTTTCCGATTTCATTATCTTTTGTACTAGAAATGATTATAAATTAGTACCGAGGTACAAATTATCAAATATTATTCAATAATTTGTAGGTAGGTACTAATTCAGTCATTCCAAGTACAAAAGGTGACAACCCGAATTTTTGGCTCAATTCAGTCGGTTGTACAATAAGTAAGGTCGGCGGATGGGAGGGTAGAAAGGAGGGAGGATAATTCGACTTTGTACTGGAGAAAAAAAATTACGTTACCTGCTCTTTCCACGTCCAATCGCCTTTTTTATTATTGTGTAAAATTTTCAGCGATCCGTTTATTTCACCGTCTGCCGTCTTGAGTACTTCGAATCTGTGGAAAAAAAATTACACGCCTTTTAATTCGTCATTCCTATGCAGATTATAGGTAGGTACCTAGGTCTAGGTAGCTAGAGTGTAGGTAGTGTGGGTGGTATATACGCGGGTACGGTACATACTTCTCGCTACTTTTCCGGAAATGATACATGGCAAATTGCAACAACGAGTGTTTACCGTCGTCAGTCAACTGAAACACACACACACACAAAAAAAAACGCGTAATAGAACTACCTTTTTTTTGTTAGTACGTTGGTAGGTAGATAGGTAAGTAATGTACAAGTACAAGTACGAGTACGAGTACGAGTACCTAGCATCTACGTACGTACTGAGATGTCTACAAATAAAAATACTTAGGTACCTGCGTACGGTAAGTACATATAAGTAGGTAGGTAGGTAAGTAACTAACTGCTATTCTATATCATTTCTTTAGACGCTTATGTCGCGTCGGTAACTGTAGGTAGGTAGGTAGTATAGGTACGCGATAAATGGAAACACCCGGCTAAGCTACCAATTATTTTGGCGTTTGGGTGGTTGAGTAGGTAAAGGTACTTGGCTACCTACCTTTTTTCTTTTTCTTTTTCTTTTTTTTGTGCCACAATCCAATTGGTGAGCTTATTTTATTGAATTAATGCACAATACCAACTTTATCATCCCTTAAGAGCTTAATCTGCTACCTATTTACTTATCTATGTAGGTACAAATTTTCAATCGCTTACGTGTCGATCGTTTGTTGAATTGCCAGGGACGTGAACTCTGTCCGAATGCCATCCTGTTAAAAGAACATTAATTCGTGACTCGGCTTGGAAAAAATTTACCTAATTAGCTAGATACCTAGGTGTATGGTACATAAGTACATATTTAGTGTAGGTAGGTAGGTTTGTATTCGAATAAACGAACTGACCTTTCTGATCCACCGGTCTGATTCTGTCATCCTGAAGCAAACGACAGAAAATTTCATTAGCGATTACTGTAATATCGGGGCGCGTAATAAAACGATGTGACGGTAAACGCGGTAATAGGCGCCGGCGCCGCCTCTACTCGTAATAAGCTACCAGCAGGTATACTTACTTATTCTATACTTACATACCTAACGAGAGAGATATCTCAATGGGGGAAGAGGGGGAAGAGAGGGGGAGGGGGGAGGGAGAAGAGAAAGTAAATTTCAAGTCGACGAGGCGAGGTAGCTATAGCTATCAGGTACCTAGTACTAAATTTATTACAGTTTGTTTTCAGGTAGGTACTCGAAATTTCACATCGAATAGATATGTAGGTAGCTAGGTACCTAGCTATATGTAGACCGTAACGTTTACACTCGCAAATACATACCTAGTATACATAGGTGGGTAGTTGGGTACTTGATCACTATCGATTAGGTATGTTCTGCATTCACTTATATGTAGGTACTAGGTACCTATTATCGTGTGATATTGGGTTGAGGTTTGTGGTACCAGGTACTTATACTTACGATGCGTTGCATTCTGCCAGGAGGACCCGCTTCTCTAAGGAACGCATTCAACATGGCGTAAATCAATCGACATCCTGAAGTGTACAGGGAAAAGCATTCGCCGGAAATTAAAAATATCTCCAAAGAACCGCCTCCTTTTCCAGCCACAATTTCGGCAATTTCGTCCAATCTGCAAAGCAACGCAACGGTGAAAAAGGCACGTAGGTAGGTACCTAGCTACCTCGTAGGTAGAGGTACTTCCTGAATGAAAATGCGATGATAGGTACCTACGGTAGGTACTACAAACGTAGGCACCTACGTAAATGCAGGTAGATGTACGTATTCGAGCGTAGGTACACCCTAGACCTACCTACCTACTTACGTAGAACTACTAGTACTAGATACATACGTAGGCGGTAGGCGTAGGCGTAGGCGCTTCATTATCGTCCGCGACGAATAAACCGATTAGAAGAAGCAAACTAAAAGACAGCTTACTGTTAGGTAGGTAGGTACCATACGCGTACCCGTACACGTACACGTACACGTACACGTCTACCTAAATGGAAAATCAAAAGGAAGGTAGGTAGGTACTTACAGAACAGTATGTAGAACTTTGAGCTTATTATTTTCCACCTTGGCCAATCGAATTCCGACATGAGTGATGGCTAATAACTGTACGTCTGGGTTTTCGTAACCGCACTGAATCGACCAAAAAACAAAACAAAACAAAACAAAACGAAACGAAACGAAATTTTAGTCAGATTTCATAATACTCGTATCCAACAACTCCACTTTTATTCTATTGTTTTCGAAGAGGCAGAAGCGAGAGCCACAGCCAGTACTGTATAGTACATATAACTCGTGTGCATGCACACAAACAAACGGCGGCGCGGCGTGGCGCGACCGACGGCGTTTAACGCTCGACTACGATAACATCGAAATCATTCGCGAATAATGTGTGCGACCGTGTTCCTTCATTCGGAACGTTTACTTTTATATGTACTTACTTATTATTCATTGTTGGCAGTTCACCTCTCGCTACGTGCGAGTGAACTACCGTAGGTCTAGGTAAGTCTCAAGCACCTACTCTCTTAACTTGAATCAGTCAAAAATGCCTGAATTGACTGATGAAATATTGAAAATCAAGTCACTGATAATCAATCAGTCAAATTCCACTGATTTCCCAGTTAATCAGCGTCATTTTACTGCCAATCAGTGAAAAATTACCGATTCAAATAGTGGATTTTGATTTTTGATTGATTCAATTTAAGAGAGTAGGTATGTAAGTACCTATTAGGTGCATAATTATGATGTATCGAATACCTACCTAGTACCTATGTACCTAGAATACTACATACACGGACATATACACGTTACACCAAAGTCCAAATTGAAGCCATTGCCTACATAATCCTACTATGTCATAAGTACCTACATATAGGTATATGTGTGTGGGGGGGGGGGAGGTTGAAAATTATTTCAGATTTTTTTACATCAGAGGGTACCCTTTGGGACGGTTAAAGCGAGAATCCAACCCATGGCCAAAATCACCCCTTATCCGGTCAGACCCTTTGAGCAATTCAAAGTTTTTAAGGTGGTTTTTTAGAATAAAATGCATCGCAACAAAAATCTGAAAAAATTCTCAAAAATTGGTCACCACTCCCTATAAACACCACGTAAATTTCGGAATTTTTGGTCCATTAGGTTCCGAGATATGATTTTTTGACGAAAATTCGCTATTTTGGGGGTGGGGGTAAGGGGGTAGGGTGAGTTAGGGAGTGGAAAAAATTTTCTAAAATCATTTTTTGGGGTCCTTAATAATGTCTGCAGGTTAGTTTCAAAAAGTAGCTCTTGGGCCGATTCGCCTATCATATCCGGGGATACCCTTTGTTCAAAATGTCGTAGTCATGGGAAATGGGTGAATATTGATCAAAATTTAATAAAAAGCGAGCATGAATGTATTTTTAGTGAGAAAAAAATGAAAAATACGGAATTGATGGGAAAGGCATAATTTTAAAGTAATAAAACGACCGATTTATCAGTTTTTCGGACGCCACATGTAAACCACCACTCGAAAAAATCTGAAAAAATTCTGAGTGATGTAAAATGGAGTGGGAAATATGAAAAAAAAATTTCTTTATACCCCGCGGCAAAACGGTGCTTCCAGGGCGATTTGAAATTTTCAAAGTCGAATTCAAGGTCATTGGAGTGGTCGAAAAAATCTGAAAAAATTTCAGGGTATTCCCCCCTAGTACCACTACCTTTGTGCCAAGTTTGGAAAAAATCGGTTGAAAACTCGAGGAGATAGAATTTTTAAGAGTATTCAGCTTGAAAATCGTGTATTTTGGCCCCCCAGCCCCCCAGGGGTGAGATAAAAATTCGCTGATGCGCTCTAAAATCATCTTCTACCATGCCAATTTGAAGCATAATTCGTACAGACGGTATAAGTCAGGAAAGTGAAAAAATAGGTTTTTTTCTTGGTTTTTTCCATTTAAATGAAAACGGCGCAAAATAGAGAAAAGTTCATTTTTCATATTTTTTGTAGCTAAGAAAATTTCGCATCTAATGAAAGTTTTCCGGTGTGTCTAACGTTCTTAGTTACTGAAATATCGGCGAATTACGACAGTGAAAATCGGCTATCTTTTTCCTGACTTATACCGTTTGTACGAATTATGCTTCAAATCGAATGGCATAAGAATTTGGTCAAAGTTCGACCAAGGGCTAATTGACCCCCTTACCACACCAGAGCCTTTATTTCAAAATGTAGCTAAATGTTAGTTCTCTGTGCAAAAAAATTCTGATTTTTCATTTTTGAAATAAGAAAAATGGTAGAAGGTTTTGAAGGTACCTATAAGCAATTAAATTTTGCCTATTTCATGAATTCGGCAATTACATGGATTAGGCGTAACATATGTACATTGTACATACCTAGACCTACATATCTACACACATATACCATTGCCAACGATAATGCAAGAAGGTAGGTAGGTAGGTATATGTCATAAATACGTTCCTTTAATATTTACCTATACCCACTACTAGGTATGTATGTGTACATGCACTGACTATTGTAAGTACATTATACGCAGTGGCGTGGGCAGTGTTGAGAAAAAACTTTTTTTTTAAAAAAAAAAAAAAAGAAACAAACAATGTTTTTACTGTTTAAAACTTGTTATAATTGAGAATGAAAAAAACATGTTTTAAACACCAAAAAAATATATTTTTGATCTTTAAAAAGTGTAATAAGATACCTTTATAGTTCCATTGGTTTCAGTTTTCGTTATGCATTGTATCAAAAATTGCCAAAATTTTTGAAAACCCAGGAAAATGTAATCGTGAAAAAGTCAGTTCTCACTTCTCAGTTGTGCTAGAATTTTTTAATCATTTTTTTCGTACTCGGTGCTAAAAATACTATAAATTTTATTCATTTTTGCATTTAAAAAACACATTTTTCAAAAAAAAAAAAAAACAGGCAGTCGGAAAAAACATTTTTAAAACAAAAAAAGAGAACAATTTAAAACGATTTTTTCTTTGAAATAAAAATTGTTTTTTTTTTTCTTTGTTTTAAACACGTTTTAAACAAAAGTGTTGTACTTGAACAATTGGCCAACACTGGCGCGTAGGTATAGGTACACTAAACGCACTATACTATACCTACCTAGTACATACACACATACATACCTACCTACCTACCTACACCAACGCTGCCGCTGTCAGCTATGGCTACGGCTACACCACGTTTGTTTCTTCGACATCGGTAATTAACCTTCGTTTGCAACGCTGCGATGTTACGCGTTTACGGGTGGGAAATTTTCGTTCGCAGCAAACGCAAAGGTAAGCAATTAAAAATTTATAGCTATTCAGCTAGCTACTCGATAAAGTGAAAATCTATCTGCGGTAGTTTTTTTTCGTCTGTTTTTAGTTTAATTTGAAAATTAATTAATTAATTTCGCGTGTTGGTTAACCGAGCGTAGTTCCGATGTACGTGGGTACAGGTAGGTAGGTAGGTAAGTAAGTAAGTAGGCATGCATGTAAGTATGTTCTTTTTTTCCGTTTCACCCTACTGCATTTTTTTTTTTTTTTTATCAAAGTTTGCAAATTGAAAAGTTTTTAAGTCCAATTTCATAGAAAATTTCACGGTGAATCGAATGGCACAAACCACAACCGTCTAATCTATCTATTTTAGAAAAAAAGTTACAGCTCTTTCTTGCCAGAAATTTCTGAGAAAACTAAGCGTTCTGAAGCCGTAAAATGCCCATGATGAAACTTGTAGAGAATTAAATTTCCTATCGGATAGAAGTAGTGAGATTATTCTGGGAGATGTGATATATTTTGATGTCTAGAATCAAAATTTTGGCATTAGAACCAAGACACAGAGCAACGATTGTTTTGTCAACTGGCGTAATTTCTATTTGCTTGATTAAAAAGCTGGCATTCGTCGTTTCGTCGAACCCCCTCCTACGAGCCCTTCCGTCATACCCTCATTTCCACCTTGAAAAACCTGCCCTCAACGCCTCATTCGTGAGCCTCCCGAAGTTTATGTAGATTATGCTAACGACGAGACGAGACATACGAGACGCGACGCGACGCGACGCGACGTTGTTGATGATACGAGTAATGGCATTCGAATGCGTGCACATTTACGGCGAACTGGTTATGCAATTTTATTAACACGAACGAAAAGGATCGATTAGTACCGAACATTACATGGTATATTACGTAACGTTGGGAAAATTCTCTACCTACAGAAGTACAGATACTTAAGTATCCAAAAGTGACGAAATAATTGTCGTTAAATTCAGGATGTGATGGATGTGCGTGCGCGCGCGCGCGTGTGTGTTTTTTATCCACCCTAGCAGCTATGTATAAATACGCTACCTATACTAATTAATTAGGAATATGTACGTATGTACTTACCGAGACCGGGAATATTCGTGCGAAGTATAACAACCAATGCTGTGCTACTTCTATAACGGATCGTTTGGTGCTGGCTTTATGTTGATTCGAATGCATATTGTTAACGGTTATATCGTATTTTTCCAGCAACTAAGCACATCAATATATGTAGATTAGTGAGTAGATTTGCCTTTTATTTACGTTACCGGTATAGGTATAGGTAGGTGTAGGTACACATCGTAGATAGTTTGCAAGGAGTCGTTTCAAGTTTATTTGATACGAGCAAGGACCGGATATGAATGAAAAAAAAAAAAAAAAAAAAAAAAAAATTTTCCTATCGCGCATATCAAATTGTAGGTACCTCTCTTTACGATTCAAAAAATTCAGAGTATTTTGAGCCGCATGGGAACATAAAATTGAATTATGTATGTACTTGAAATAATTTGAAGAAAAATCGAAAGAAAATCATTTTTGTAGGTTCAGATTATTTTTCAACTTCCAACGATAGAAAGAGAAATATGGGTAATAAGGCCGAGCACAGCGAGGCCAAAATTTTTTAACAATTTTGTTGCTTTTTTGTGTTAAAAAAAAATATTTATGTATATATATAAAACCCCAAAACTGTTTAATTTTCCCACAAGAAATGAAATTGTCCCCTGTGAAATAGATCATTTAAAAAAACTATGACAGAAGTGTTGAACTTTTCTTAATCTGAAAAAATATTTGTAGATTCAAATGGTAAATTTTCCCAACTTGGGAAAATATGAAAATTCTCTACTTGGAGAAATAGGTATGTTAGTATAGGTAGTGAATTTTATTCAAGTAGGGACAAGTTGCTATTTTTATTTATATTTCGTCAAGTTGGAAAATTAACCATTTTGTACTCGTATTTTCTCAATTAGGAAAATTTGAGTCCAGCAGATCAATTTTCCCAACTTTTAAGGCCAGAACGGAAATTTTCTCAACAAAATGCTTAAAAAAATCTTGAGGGGTAAGCAACCTCCAACCCCTTTTTGCTACGCCCCTTTCAACTACACATAGAAAGAGAGATAAAATGAAGCCGAGCGCAGCGGGGCCAAAAGTTTTGAAAAATTTTAATGGCTTTTTTCATTTTTAAGAAAAGAAAAAAAAAACAAAAGAAAACGCAAAACCGTTCAATTTTCCCAACTTGAATCAAAAGAAACTATGAAAGTATAAAAAATATTCAATTTCCTGGTTTGGAAGAATATCTGTACAAATGGTAAATTTTTCCCAACTTAAGAAAGCATAAAAATTTCCCAATTAGGAAATAGTACATTATGCAATGAGGAAGATAAACTCATTCATCTCCCGAGTTGCATACGATATTTTTTGTTGTAGTGTGAGTAAAAGGCGAGTTTGAGCACTCGAGCGATTCGCGATTGTGAGTAAAAGTGCACTTTCACTCACACTACGATGAAAGATATACCTATTAGTAATACATACTTGGTAAATTTTTCCAAGTTGGAACAACTTGCTATTTTTATTTTTACGTTGAAAAATTCATCATTTTGTACACGTACCTATGTATTTTTTCATGTTGGAAAAATATGAGTAGGTACAAAACATTAAATTTTCCCAACTTTATGGTCAAATGGCAAATTTTCCCAACAAAATATCTCAAAATCCCGTTGGGGAGGGAGGGGGTAAACTACTCCCCAACCCCCTATCGTTACGTCCCTGCAATCAGTGGTGTCCTAAAGTGGGGAACAAATGGTGAATTGCACCAATCCCTTCAATTACATCAAAGAAAGATTTTAAAAGCATTAAAACAATTTTTTAGAAAGCCTTTTTTGGGTGAGTATTAAATTTTTATTTTTTTCAAAGCTTCGCCCTCATTTCGTCCTCATTTCTTCCTCACTTCGCCATCGCTTCGCTCGAGCATGAACAAAATTACGATTTTATAAACTACCCACCCAGCGAAAAATCTTCAGGCATGATCAGGCATGGCCACGTGCTCATGCCTGGCCATGCCTGATCATGCCTGAAGATTTTTCGCTGGGTATTTAAGACAAAAATGCGAGAAAAGGCTCATTTTCGCCCCCCTCTCCGAAAATCCTCTTGATTTTTCAAATATTTCTGCTCATAATAGCAACCACCCTCCCCCCACCTCCAGAAAAAAGCTTCGACGCCACTGCAGACAATTGATAATTTTCAAGTGAAAACATTTCTTCTTCTCAATCATTATGGGACTTACAAAGGAACTGCCACCGCTCAAAGCAGAATTTTGAGCTCAAACAAAAAAAAATCGGAAGTTGATCATGAAAGGCCCCCATGCCCGAAAACACAAAATCGCATTCAAAGCAACAGATTACATAAGGTGTCCACTTTAGGACACTCTCTAACAAAAATTTTGGCCCAAGATTTTTGGTACTTGGTGCGATCAATCTCTTCAAAACCAATTACTTACATCAATCGATAGACCATCAATTCAACTTTCAGTGCAATTTTTAAAAAAATCTTATGATGAAAACTTTTTTTTCTCGAGCACGAAGCATTTTTAGCGAGCAAACGTTTGGTGACTTCAATTTTGAATTTTCTCAATTTTCTCAACGAGTTTTGGCCTTGGACACGTTTGGTCAGTCTTATGATGTTTACCTAGGTGTGAAAAAGGAATACGAAACAATTTTTTCCCGGCATATCGCGTCATAAACAAACAAAATAGTTGGGGGTTGGGGGGGAAGGGCTCATTAGGGCACCTCACCCTTATAGGAGTGTCAATGTATTTTTACGACGCGACGAGACAGAACAAAAGAAAGGTGCGATAACAAAGTGACGCTCATGAAGATTATGCAAACTGTACGTTGTACATTACATAGGTAGGTACCCGCCTAATTTAAAATTATACGAAAAAATCAAACAAAAAAGTGATAGCACGCAGGCCACTGTATGAGAAGGTACCTAGCTATTTGGCTATATATGTAATTCTTTTATATAATAGATGTATGTACCTACTACTTACCCGAGCTTATTGGTAGATAGATGTACCAACGTACGTAGGTCTAGGTACTAGGTATAGGTCGTTACGGTAAGTAGGTTACCTAGGTACTACGTCCGTATACCTACCTATTACCTAATAACGCGTCTTACCTGCAACATTTCAGATTTCTCGTTATTCGTAATTCTGGCCATATTTTTGGTTAGAACGTCGTTAACGATTTGACAAAATATCAAATGCAAAACCAACGGACTCGACGTAGTTTCTTTCGGTGAAAATACCTGAAAGTAAATACGAGACGATCGAGATTTTCGTACAAATCGGCTGGGCGTCATCTGCTCCGCATTATACGTAGGTATAGGTACTCAATAGGTATAGGTACACACTTAGTTATAAGTATGTAGGTACTCTCTAAATCTGGATCAGTCAAAAAACTGAAAATTCACTAATGTATTACTTAAACAGCGAAAAGCGTGCAACTGTTAATCAGTGAAATTTGACTGTCAATCAGTGTAGGTATAATTACTGATTCAATCAGTAAATTAAAATTTTTACCGATTCAAAAATGAAAATTCACTGATTTCTTCAGTTGCACACTTTTGTCTTATTAGGTAATCAGTGAATTTTAACTGATTCAAATTCAGAGAGTAGGTAGGTATGTGGTAGGTACCTAAATGTTTAATTTTAGGTAAGTAAATTAAAATCCCAATCGCTCACTTCTTTGCGTATATTTAATTTCCACGGAACTCGATTGTACGTGATATGAACTCCGTTTGTAGCGTTATATAAAACAGTCGACTGAGTGGTTTCTTGTGGCGTATGGTTATTGGGCGAGGCTTCTACGGGTGTTAAGAATTCCGGCGATTCGTCCACTACGTAGGTACACATAATAACAATATAAATACTTTGTAGGTGCGCCGAGGGCGATAGCGATCGTACTTTGCTTATGTAGGTATGTAGGTAATAGGTATGTATGGTTGGTTAATTTTTCGATTTATATGGGAACGAAGATCCGCGCCGCGCCGCGCCGCAGCGACGTAACCGATGAGGTACTTACGTTCTACATGCTCGGAATGATGAGCGGAAATAGGTCCGGTATTGAACATACTCTGATCGAACATCTCCCTCGATATGGGTTGCACAGGAGGCGGAGGAATCATATTGCTAACGAATGTACAACGTTCCAAAGCGAAACAAAACGAGAAACAAAAACAACGACAACACAAATTAACATTAATTTTAATCTGTAAATGTGCGACGCGCTTTGAAAAAGTAGGCAAGTTAATGCAGAGAAAGGGCCCTTCCTAGTGAGTTAGGTACGCACATGCGCGCAGTGGTGTGTCCCAAGAAAAATAAAAGTTGGAATTTCGGGACGCATACCCTCTGAATTTTTTATATGCAACCCCAAAACTTTTAAAATTTTTCCCAGACTCGATTGAAGCACGTTTATCCGTGCCGCCATGCCCTCAAAGTTGAGGACGCGACTGCCGAACGGGTCCGTTGCGACATTTTCGCAACGTAGCCCGTGCATGGAGAACTTCGCCACCGCGTATGGCGGTCGGGTAGCAACGGACCCGTTCGGGAGTCGCGTCCTCAACTTTGAGGGCATGGCGGCACGGATAAACGTGCTTCAATCGAGTCTGGGAAAAATTTTAAAAATGTTTCGGGGTTGCATATAAAAAATTTATAGGGTATGCGTCCCGAAATTCCAACTTTTATCTTTCCTGGGACACGAATTCAATTTATTGGTTGGTAGGTAGGTACATGTAGGTATACCCGCAGCCTCGACGATTACAATACCTACCTAGTGCATAAAAATGTCAAATCGGTTCGAACGGTAGGTAATATTTATACAACATTTGAGGAGGAGGAAAAGAAGAAGAAGAAGAAGAAGAAGAAGACGACGACGACGAAGAAAACTCGCCACATAAAATATATTACCGTAATAAAATAGGTACCGACGTTAGGTATGTGTATTAAGCGAGTGTATACTGTATATAGATATATTATACGAGTAAGATAGGTACTCGTTGCTTCTCGCGAATATGTTTAGCAGCTTCGCAATAAAAGCAGACGTAACAAAGTCGTAATCTCGTCCGACCACAATTTCATCTTTAATGAAAATAGCACTAACAACGCCCTCGCTAAGCCTTCGGAACGCGCGTATAAACTTTTCCCAACTTATTACACCTCCTCGCTATCGGCGGCGTTTTTAGCGCGTTATTTTCGACGTCGCCGATCTGCTCTTTACCCACTCCCTGTTCGACGTAAAAACTTTTATATTACGAAAATTTTCTTCAACACGTTGAAGTCGTCGCCGCGCCGCGCCGCACCGCACCCAGGTAAGCAGTAGGCAGCTATGTAGTTGGCTGCTAGGTATAGCTTACGTTAGGCTGGACTGACGGCGGCGAGAAGAAACTAGAAGCAGGCGATACCCATACATACATACATACATACCTACCTACCTACCTACCTACCTACCTACCTACTTGCCTGCCTGCTTGTACCTACATATCTATGTATTTTGTACGGAACACGTACGCGGCCGTGGGCCGTGGTACCCAGACCTAACTACTTATACTTACTACCTACTACTTAATAGCGCGTCTATAGGTGGTACCTACATACATAATAATTGGTTAGGTAGCTGTGCGTTAGCTTCAGCCAATGCCAATATAAATACTACATAGCATCAATATAGGCGCACTCCCACGCGATGGTAATTGATAAGACATACGATAGGTAGCATGTACGATACTTAACTTACCTACCTGCCAACAAATGGCACATAGGCAAGGGGTACTAACTTGTTATGCGAATAAAAACTATTCGTTCTGGAGGGCGGGTGCGGTACAATGGGTGGCGGAGGGGGTCTCCTCCCCGTGTTTGGATTCCCTTTCTCCATTCGGTCCATCTACACGAAATACATACATAAAACACATTACCTACATATAGGTATAGGGTCATTCCATGTCAGTTCAACCACGAAGTGGAAAGTGGGGGTCTTCGATTTTTTTGATTTCTTGCTTGTGTGTAGACCTCGATAAGAGATGACGAATGGCGCAAACCGGAGCTGCCAAAGTCTTTTTGGAG
Organism: Pseudococcus jackbeardsleyi; assembly: GCA_038380155.1. NCBI lineage: Eukaryota > Metazoa > Arthropoda > Insecta > Hemiptera > Pseudococcidae > Pseudococcus > Pseudococcus jackbeardsleyi. The sequence goes on along the minus strand of CM076239.1, from coordinate 67,747,881 downwards.
AGCAGCCACGACCACGAGCCCTCAAAGTTTTGAGGATAGGTTTTTGGATATGGTCAATTTCGAGCGTGGATAACTCAGAAACGGTGCTTGGTAGAAAGTTGAAACTTTTTCTAATGTGTAAGGCCTCCTTTTGATGAGCTTTTTGGCGATTTTTTTGAAATCAGTGTTGCCACTTTTTTAATGCCAAATATTAGTAGGAAAAGTTGAAAAGTGGTGTGTTTGCATGAAGGACACCTTCAAAAATTCTGAAAAAAATGTATATGATGCAAATTTTTGTGCTGAATAACATGTAAAAAAAATGAGATGGCGTTATTTTTTAAACTCGTTTAAAAAAATTTCAAAGTTTATAAGAAAACATAAGTAATTTTATTTTGCGTCCCAAACAGTGAAAATTTTCTAAATTGGTTAAATTAAATTATTTTTACCATATTTTGATCATATATTGGAAAAAAGTCGACAAAAACATTTCTATCGAGCCGATCTTGAATGATATAGATACACTGTATAGGTATAGGCTTTTGTTGCTTCCTCTGTTCAATATTGCAGTCCTGCATAAAAATATATTTTCAACTAACTACCTACATACTTATGGGAAAATTTCATCACAAAACGAAAATTACATTTAAAACTAGAAACCTGATTCGTTTACGAATATTCTGGTTCCGAAACATTCTCATGGTTGCGAAAACTGTACCTATTCACCCAGAAATGCAGTATCGATGCGAAAGGTGTTATTTGTACCTTAATGATAATAGATTTGCAAAAATGTCTTTTTTGTATTGAATAATAATTATTTTCACGTAAAATTTGTACAAAGGTAATGTTTTCATGTTGGATTGCTATATTGAACAGGGAAAGTCACAAAAACCTACCTGTAAGCTCCGGTTTGCGCCATTCGTCATCTCTTATCGAGGTCTACACACAAGCAAGAAATCAAAAAAATCGAAGACCCCCACTTTCCACTTCGTGGTTGAACTGACATGGAATGACCCTATAGGTATGTACTATGTACTCGTAGTAAGTAAGTACCTAGATGAATTTTCGATTAGATAAGTCACCTAAATCGATCCGATGCTTGGATACATGGACCTACTATACCTATGTATGTAGCATCATGTACCTTATGTACTTGGTCTATATACCTGAACCGAGTAACGTCTGCGTGAAAATCCCTGCCCGACAAACAAAATGATTCATTTTTTGTTTTTTTTTTTTTGTTGTTTTTTGTTTTTCGCCTTAACAATTGCAAAAACATATTTTTTTTAGGTTCCTTTGAAAAATCGTAATTTATTTTTGATAATTTTAATTTTTAGTAGGTACTTGATAAATTCATAGGTACCTACTAGGTAATCTGTTTCCGAATAATTGTTTGAAAAAATGAAAAATTTTAAGTATTTCAACGAATTGATACCTACCAACTTAGGTACGAGTATAATTTTAGGCTCTTGATTACGGCATTCTGATGTTGAAAAAAAAAGACTTTCAATTTTATCAGGTGGGCATTAAAACTCACTTTTGCACGCACGTTTGATAAAATGACTCATCCCTCACTTCAAACTTGTAACGTTATGAAGACGTTGTCGGTCGTTTCTTTTACTTTTATTACGTCCTGTTTTCGTTAGATGATATTTCAGTGATGTGGAAGCAATGAAACAGGAAGAAAGAGAAAGAATAAATGGGAATTTTTACGCTGATGTTCCCCGGTTCATATCATAGACCCTGTATACGGATAGCTATATGTACCTTGTACCTACTACCTAAGTACCCTACACCTACTACGTACCTACAGTGGCGTAGCCAGGAATTTCTCGGGGGGGGGGGGGTCGTCTGAACTTCCAAATTTTTTTGAGAAATTTTTATTCCACCTTTCACTATACCCCCTCATGCCTCACCCCTACCACCAAAAGAATACGCTACGAGAACAGTAAATTCATAATTTGAAACATTTTCATTCGTAAATGTATCAAGAAATCACAATTACACGGGTGTTGTCAAGTTCTTATACAATTTGCGTAAAATATTTAGAGAAAAGACTTCGATAAAGGTGTAATTTTAGAACAAGCAACTTTCAAACTACTTATTTTTACCTTAAAAAACGAAAAAATAGCCAGAAACTTCAACCAATAGTGCCAGAAGCTTTCTTTGAGAAGATACAAGTGGGAATGGTGACTTAGAATACCAAGATGGGGCCTTTTTTTGCATAATTATTGCAAACAATTTAAAAAATTGAGATGTACTTGATGTCCGAGCGAAGCTTTGAGAAAATTTGATTTTCAATGCTCTAAAAAGGCATTTTTCACGTAAATTTTTGACCTCATAGGGGGGGGGGGGGTCTGGAACCCTTGAACCCTCTCCCCTTGGCTACGCCACTGTGTACCTAGTGTACCTAGATACATATAGATACCGAGGTAAGCACGTACCTGATTTCTAACGTTATTCTGTTGAAGTTCAACTCGATCTTCTTTAGAGGCGGTTCTACTATCTACATTGTCAACGCTGCCCCATCTTCCAGCTGAAACAGCGATCGCGAATCCGACGTTACATAATGTACATGTATAGTAGGGTGTGTCAAGTTTCATTTTTTTTTTTTTTTTTTTTGAAATTTGAAGGTGTCGCCTCCTAATTCTGTTTTCTTTGATGAGAAAAGACTCCCATAAAAATTTTACTCCGAAAAAATTATGCCAAGTGGTGGCGCAATGAAGGTGAAAATTTGCCATAAGTAAAGGATACCTGATGTAAAAAATGGTCTGAAGTTCAATATTTCATCGAGTGTGCCAATTTTTCTCGTTTAAATAATTGAAAGTAATGCGAAAATCTGGTCAAAAACAAATCACATGGAATATGTTTTCAAAAGAGCGAAGCGAAATTGATTTTATAGGTATGTCGTTGAAAAAACCTACCAAACATTGCGCGAGTGGCGAGTGATCGCCTACTTGCCACGGTTTGGCGCGGCAATTCATGCAAACACCGGGCAAATCATATTCGTAGGTAACTTAATTTTTCTTGCGCCGCGCCATGCGCCACCACTTAATATCGTTTTTTCGGGCTGATCTTTTGTATTTCCTATTTTCTAGGTCCAATGAAAATTTTAAGAGATTGGCACGTCAAAAATATTGATTTTTTTTTACCATATAAAAATGAAACATCTACATCGTAATGTACATGTAGGAATTAGATAAGGTACCTACAAAATCATTAGGATCGCGGTGAATTCGTAAACGCGCTAACGCGCACCATAAACGCAAAATGCGAAGAGTCGAGACGAGTAGATACGTATAAATGGTAAATGGTACTCGTACAATACCTGCATATAACTATAAGTATAGGTATGGTAACTATACGAAAAGAGTACCTAATAGGTCTAATTACCAATCGGTAGGTATGTGCTATGTACCAGTACTTAATACCTAGTACCTACATGTACCTACTTACTACATAGGTAGGTAGGTAGGTAGAGCAGGTACGCACCTAATTGTTGTTGCAATAATAATCTTCTATCGGAATCCAATTTGCCGGTTTGGTTATGGTTATGGTTATGGTTATGGTTAGCCTGCATGTTTGGAATAGCCGGAGGACGTGGCTTGCCGGTCGACCTCAAGCTATGATTTGCAGTTACAAGTTCTAATTTGTGTTTCATTTCGTTGCTGATTCGTAACTTTCCCACGCTACCGGGACTTGGTCTGGCCGAACCGACCTCTAAAGATCTGCATAACGACATCGGACATTGTAAATTACCTACCAACATCTGCATAAAAATATACCTAGGCACCCTGCTATCGGGTGTAGGTAGCCTCCGTGAAGACGGACGTTGGGCACGGGTAGGCGCCCGGCTATCAATAAGTAAAAACTTGTAAGCATATGTAGGTGGTAAGTACCTAGGTAAGCATTGGTATAGGTAAATAAAACAAAGAGAAAACGAGTCGAAATTTTCGTCGCGCCGCGCCGCAGTCGAGACGGCCTTCGCGCAACGGAATAATTACGCCACGCAGTCGGCGAAATAATATGTGATAAAAAAAAAATATATACCTACCTTATGTACCTATGTACTTATTATGTAGGTAATGAAAAATAAAAAAGGCTTTCAACGATACGCCGCGCCGACGATCGAGTAGAAACTATACGATGATAGGTTGTACCGTACGGTACGTAGATAAGTATAGATACGATACGTGTGTGTGTGTGTGTGTGTGTGTGTATGTGTGTGTGTATGTATGTATGTATTGTAATGTAATGTACTACATATATTCAAACGCGATGCGTGGCGTTGCGCGGCCGCGGCGGCGGCGGCGGCGGCAGCGGTCGACATCGACAAGCATTTCTAGTAATTTATTACTTGTACGAAGAACGATGAATTTCAACTTGATTATGTTTCGAGGCGCTCGACTGATTCTGTCCTTGAACCGGAAGCGACTGTTCAGTCGATATTTCGTATTCTTCCCATTCGATTCCTACTTCGCCGTCGCCCAGTTCCTACGAAAACATCATATATCACGCATAACACAAATAAAAGGAGGCTGAGTCGCGAGACAGCCTTAAAAATGTATCCGAGTACCCTAAACGTACACAGGCAGGCATTGCATCCAGTCAGTCGCATTACGCATAAATCAAGTACCTACTTAGGTACTTACATAGTGCATACTATGTAGGTAATGACAAAACCGACCTTATGTGTCAAAATTTAAATTTTTATCTCTTTTTTTGCGGAATTTTATTCTCTGATGAAGCTCGAAAATTAAGTATCTAGGTACCTATACAGAAACCAGCCCGACGCGACGTCCTCATGTTGAAAGTGGAGTTTGTAACGAGCAAAAATGAAAAATTTACCTAATTCAAAAAAAAAACCATGCAAAAACATTGAAAAAAATCACACACACGCACGCACGCACGCACTCACGTCTGAAAATTACCGTAAATGAACTAAACGCACACAAAGCTAGCTACCTAGAAAGTAGAAAGGATACTTAAGGTCACTCTCGGCTCGTTTTAGTCGAGGAACAGGGTAGGTACTAGGTGTAGGTAGGTAGCAGATACATATGTCGACTTACGTGAGAATGCTTGCGCTTCTGCTTCATTTTGAATTGAATAAAAGAGGTATCTTGCGAGTTGTCATCTTTTGGAGGCGGCCATCTCCATTTGCCGATACGTACGGTTTTCGCCCTTCCGTACGGATCCATGAAGGGTCTAGTCTCGCTTGGATCTATCAGTTCGGGCGGCGGTGGTAATGGTGGTGGAGGCGGAACGACCGACTGCGCAAATATCAAACGTATCTATGTAGGTAATCGAGAAAAAATGCGACACGAGTACCAAGTACCTAGACAGGTTGTTTGGTGAGTAGGTGGGTAGGTAGGTTTAAAGTTTCTTTTCTTCTCTATTCTGCCTTTGCAGCGTGCCATTTCATTATTTATTTATTTGTTTGTTTTTTCTTTAAAATTATTTTGTTGCTCTTAAAATGCTTTGCATACTCTTACTATTTATAAGATTACCTATTTTCCCTCTCACAATTTCATTGCACCATCACTCTCCTTTATAGGCCCACAGGTATGTAGGGGGGGGGGGGGGGGAGTATTGAAACATCGAATCCCTATACTTACCAATAAATTTTTTGTTTCCAAACAAAAAAAAAAAAAAAAAGTGGGTGGGTGGGTAGGTAGGTAGGTAGGTGGATACGTAGATACATAAATGCTGGCTGGTTGCACATTGTTCTTACCTTGGAATTTGATTCGGCCGAAGATTTTCGACTTTTCAGTTCGGAAAGAACGTTGGTAAACGTAGAATGTGGCGAACCAGATCTGTACATCTAGGTTAACGTTTCGAAGCATTAGGTAGGTAATTAAACATTCGGTAGGTGATATGATACCTATTGTGTAACGTATTTGATTCGAGATCCGTTTCAGTATTACCTAATTTAGATATCGGCGAAATATGTAGGTACCGTACGTATGTGAATACGTGCAACACAATCAAGGTATTTTACAATTCGGAGTCAGTGTTGCCACATCGGCACACCTATGCACATTGTACAATTGTACATACATATGTAGGTAGGTAGGTAGGTATGTACGTACTGCACTGTAATGTACGTACCGCATACCGTATCTAATGTACCTAACGTACGTATGTAGGTAAGTAAGTACCTACTAACTAAATTGACGGATTCGTTTGAATAGGCGCCCGATGGACATATGTACTTACCTACCTCCCAAAAGGCACACTATTCGGACGCATCGCCTGATTTTATTCGCGGGCCCGTTAATCGCATAATTTATTCGACTTACTTGCGTGTGATGATTATTGGCAGCATTGGATATGGGCGCGGATTTGTTGCCTTTTTGCGGAGTACCGTTTTCGTTCGGCTGTCGACATACGCATTCGTTTAGAAAATGATAAGTAACAAACAAAAACATTTCGGACGGAGAAAATCATAGGTAGGTAAGTAATCGCTCTTACGCTTATACGTTGCTGCAGTAAGAGTTGCTGGAAAGCTTGATTTTGAGCCAATAATTGTTGCTGCATTCGAATATTTTGCGCCATGGCCGATTGTAAAAACGCCTGCTGCAAATTCGCTTGATAAGCGAATACGCTCGGATCGCCGGACTGTGTTTGATCTGATAAACGAATACAGCAAAACGCAGGTAATAAACTAATTATTAATTAGGTAGGCACCTATGTAATGTACCAACTGAGGTTGGTGGATAGGTGGGTGCGCGGGTGGCTGGGTGGCTGGGTAAATAGGTAGGTAGGTCTAGGTACGTAGGTACTAAGTACATAGATATGTGGTTGCAAATTTCTATAGTACCGCTGTCAACTGTATCCTAAGATATACCTACTTTTATTCTTGCTTGGGGGGGAGGAGGAGGAGGAGGAGGAGGAACAGGTCCTAGGAACACGACATTTTTAGTCAATAGCGCTGCTACAAAAACAATTTCCAAAAATATAATTCATAAATTCTCGCGTACCTAGTATATAGGAATGAGGAGAATTTTCGGCCTAGTAGGTATGTACCAAATTAGTTTCCAAATCACTGTCCGGATGAGCAATCCGAATCTCGTAAAAATATTAGGTATTCGTTTGCAGGAATTGAATTTTTTTGAAAAATTCCTTCACGAACGATGGGAACGACTGCGGGTAGATAATGTGACGAAGAGCTGGTAGTGAAAATGCTGAATTGCGGGTACCCACGTAAAGAAAGATAGGTACCTACTTGGTACATGGGCAATAGTGCTTACCTTGCATGTTATAGATAGGCACCGGCATATATCCCTGCGCCATTGTAGCGGCATCCAATGATACGGCTCCTTGCGCATTGTACAACGGAACCGAGGGCATTAATAACGACGGCGGAGATATTAATCCCGGTATTATCGACGGCGGCGAGCTGACCATCGGACTGAAGCTGTACGATGCGGAAGCAGGACTCTGAGTGCTGGTCTGCGGAACGAAAAATCGACAAAACAATAGGTAGGTAGCTAGGTACGTACGTAGGTATTTGGAGGAGTGGCCGCGACGGCACTCGATTTCGATCGCGATTGCGAATCGGTGCGCAAAGTCTTACTTGATGCGAGCCCACTCCGCCGACTCCTTTGCCTCCGCCTTTAATACGTCCGGCCAATACGTTCGGTCGCGACAGTAGTTGCTCGAAATCGGTTTCGGTGCCTTTGATAGACGCAGCCAATGATCGAGCGTCGGACAATTGATCCAAAACCGGATTGAATAGATCGTCCAGGAATTGATCCACGTCGGAGGCTTGCGACGGAACACGAACTCTTCGAACGTGGGAAGCTGCGTGCGACCACGTAACCATTAACGAACCGTGTAGTACCATACATTAGGAGACGCTCATTTAACGACGGCCAATGAACGTAGGCACGTAATCAAGATAAGGGTGGTGGGGGAGGGGGGATGGGCGATGGGCGATGGGCGATGGACATCTATACCAAGCGTACGGTAAGGTGACCTGCGTCCGCTGCTAATACGCTAATAGGCACCCTACCTACGTGAAAACGAAATAAATGACGAAGAAGAGGGGAGGGGAGGGGAGGGGAGGGGAGGGGGAGAATTAAAAAAAATACCCACCTAAAGAAGGAGCTTCGCTGGTATCCGAAAGTGCCGAACTCTTAACTCCGACGTCAGATTTATCAGCCGAATATCTCGTTTCAATTTGAGCCCGACTCGAATGGCTTCCAGGAGCGGCGCGTTTTCCGGCGTACTGCGACTTGATAAATCTAAATGTCAGAAACACGCGCAATTAATTACATCGCCGATTAATAATGGACTTTTTTTTTTTCGCCTTTTTCATCTTCGTCGTCGTGCCGTGTCGCGACGCTTTTCGCTTCATCGTAACGATAATTTACCTCGGATGGCCTTTCATATAACTTCCTTTATCATCTTCGCTTCGCGTTAAGTCGGAAAAATCAAAGTCTAGTTGACTATTTACGCCCAGTACGTCCGAAGAGGCCCTGCATAAATAACAGACGTTTCTTGTAAAACATTTTTTTCAATCAAGAAAGTAGGTAGGTACCTACTTGAATGAAAATCTAACGCAACGTAGGTACGTACATCAAAACCAATACATAGATAAGTAGGCAATGTACTAAGGTATGGGGAATATAATGTATAATTGCACGTCAGAAAAAAAGGTTTGCACGACGAAAATGGCACCACCAAAAAATTTCAATTTTTTTCAGTTTTTTGAAATTTAGGTACTCGAAAACTACGAAAGCTACAGACTCGGGAGTGGTCTTAAATTGAAGGGCATGAAATTTAGTGTATTTCCGTCGTTTACACTTACCCTCTAGCTTTCTTAGTTTTTGAGTTACCTATTTTTGAAAAACCGAGCGTAATTTTCGGATTGAAATAACTCGAAAACAAAACGAGCTAGAGGTGTACCTAGTGTAAGCTAGGGAAAGTTTTGAAATTTTATGACAAATACTTTATTATGAATTTGCTATGAAACAACTGACCAGCGATGCGTAATTGTTGAAAATTCAAGCAACCGAATCAGTGGCGTAAATACGGGCGGGGAGGGGGGGGGGTACAAAACCTCCCCAGACACCCTTCAAAAACGAATTTTTTGGACATCAAAAATCAAATTTTTTCAAAGCTTTGCCCTCGCTTCGCTCGTGCGTGAGTGAACAAAATTATTATTAATTTTGGCTAATTCAAAATTTCAATATGTAAGCCTGTATAGCGTAAATACCTCCCTCAAAACCCTCAAAAATGAATTTTTCGGGTATTAAAAATCAATTTTTTTCAAAGCTCTGCCCTCGCTTCGCTCGGGCATAAAATAATCACTATTAAAATTACATAAGCCGTTCGAAAAGTATGATACCAAGACCGATTACAGAAAATCGAAACTTTAGATAAACCGACAGTACCAAAGAAGGTTCTGTCAACCTCCCCCCCCCCACAATTATCCGAGATTTTTATGCCCATTTAGTATATACCTAAGAAAAAAAATTTCACCCTTCAACTTCTGCCCCCCCCCCCACCCCCGAGGAAATGTCAAGTTACGCTACTGGACCGAATCGCCCGAAAGGCGAAAATGCTCAAAAAAGTCGTCAAAACGGTTCCGCGTCTCTCCTCACTACAGTCAATTCGAGTACGTTGTGAGGTGGTGGGCGTGGAATTGCAGAACCAGTTTGTCATAGGATATCCTTCGTGTTAAACGAGCTAATAGTGCAGGGCATCCGCGCATATGTGTGGATTGCATACCTACACTATGACGAATGCTCTGGACTTGAGATTAAAATGCTCTGAGTTTGTAATACTCCGTTAGATAAACCATTTTTTGATTTTTTTTTTCATTTCTTTTAAATAGGTAACTTGAAAAAAAAAAACCAAGTTTGGATCATTTTCATAAGGTAATAACTTGATTTAAAGAAGATTAAACAAGTTTTCAATTGGTATCATTAGTTACTTTGAAAATTGCAATATTTTCTTCATCAAAATTTACAAAATTTTACAGTTGCACGAAATCAAAAAGTATAATAATTGATATCAATCGAAAGCTTATTTCATCCTGGGTCAAAATTGAGAAAAAATATTTTTTTTTTAAGTTTTGGATTGAACAAGGGTCAAAGAGATGTTCGACGACAGTTGATGATTTTTTGAATGAAAATTTTTCTAAAATTTCAAAAAAGGAATGACACCCCTTAGGTATTACCTATATTTTAAAAAAAAAAAATCCTACGATAACATCATCGTGTACTTCCCCGTGTATTACCCGCAGGTGCCTACATTATGTGTAAACATAAATATTGGTAGGTAGGTAGGTAGGTAGGTAGGTAGGTACCTACATTTATTCTCAAACTCACCCGGTCAAACTATACTTTCGGTTTTCTCCCCGTTGGCTGACGGATTCCAAATTATCGTCTTCCACTTTACTCAATTCGACGTCTATATCGGGCGAAATTTCTTGAATCCGCTCCATCGACTGCGAGTGATACCTGTCATTAAGCCGACTATGCGATAATCCTAATTTCTCCAGTTTTAATGGATTCTCCGCCGCGCTTTTCGTTGTAATCGTCTGGAGGAAAAATTTCAACACCGCAAGCGTCAATTTTTTCTATTATGTACTTACCTACACCAGTTTTTTCTTTTTCCTCTTTTTTTTTTTTTCATTCATTCATTCATTCATTCATTCATTCATTTATTATTATTACTCGGGTATTATTATTATTACCTACATATGTATTGGTTATTATTATTAAGTACATACTTATTAGGTATTATTATTATCATATCACCTATCTATTATTGGATATTTTTTTCATTGTCAAATAGGTAAATTTAAAAACGTTGATGATACAAAAGCCCGAGTGGCAGTTTCTTTCCTTTCCTGTTTTTTCTCCCGTACTGAAAAAAGGACGATTATATCGTTCAACTTCAACTTTTCAACTCGAACCTACGCGTTTAATAGTTAGGTACGCGAGCGTTTTAAATTCGACAAATTCCTTAAACGTTTCGTCGTCTGGTTGGCAGTTGGTAAAGCGCGACGTTATTCCATTCTCGCGTATTTAGTCGAGAAGTCGTTTTAATTAAAAAATTTTCGCCTTTCGTCTCATCATTGCATGTGCACACGTAGCACGCAGCACGCAGCACGTACCACTACCTAACAAACGACTGACCGCAGTCGAATAGAAAAACACACTTACGAGTAGGTAGGTAGTAGGTACCTGCTCTACCTAAATTGTAAAACTTGATGTGTAGTATAGTAGCGTAGCGTAGCGTGCTTTTTACGTGAATACCAAAATCATCGCTCAAAATGAATTTTTATACGGGTTTTTAAAAACATTTACTCGTTCACCGTTTTTTGCTTTCCTTTTTAGATAGTTACTCCCCTTGCTTTCTCTCCCTCCCTCCCCCCGCCCGCCCGCCCATTCGTTCGAGATGCCTAAAGTAGACGCGCGCTTGTTGGTAGGTAGGTAGGTATTTATAGGTTTAGGTTAAGATATGCGTAGATTAAAAAACGTTCACCTCAGCCTCAGCCTCAGCCAACGTGAAATAGGTATCCAAGCATACCTACGACGCGACGCGCCGCGACCTACGTATTTTAATGACAGTAGGTAAGTAATTGTCGAAAGTTGTGCTTACCGGAGACAGGAGATTGTCCAAGCTGCGCGAGCGGGTGCTTTCTTTTTCGAAATATCTGTCGTTCAAGGCAGATTGTCTGGATAGGCCTGTTTCGACTATATGATCGCGAGAAATTGATCTCATTTTCGGTTGAGCGTTCTGTTCAACGATATACAAAAAAAAAAAAAAAAAAAAAAAAAAAATGTGCATCAGTAGGTATAATAGGGGTACAGTAGGTGTATCATAAAGCACGAGTAGGGTAGGTAAGGTACATACGTATGTAGGTACATATAATACATATAATTATACGAGAGTATGTATGTAGATGTACCTAGTACCTAGTATCTAGCTACCTAGCTACCTACATATAGTATCTACGGTACGCACGTACCTGTGTACAATGTACATTACGTGTACGTGCACGTAGATACCTAGGTATGTGCTCGTAATTTTCATATGTAAAAAGGTCCGATAGTTTTCACTTTACTCACCGAGTTTACGTTTACTGGTGGTTGAGGAGGAGGTACAGTTGGTCTACGAGCCGTCGAATACGGTTCGGCCTACGTAAAAAAATTATTCGGCGTAAGTACCTACTCGTAGAAAGATACCAACGCAACGTAAGTGTACGTAGGTATAGGTAGGTACCTAATGTACATATGTACCTAGATCTACCAAGTACGTAGGTCTAGGTACGTTATGTAGCTCTAGCTATGTCGAGATCGACCCCACCGTAGGTAGGTACATTACATACCTATAATAAGTACCTAGGTACCTACTAACTTTTTGACTAGTCGGAATAACATTCTGTTTATGGATAGGGAATCCGTGCGGCAATTCCATTTCCGAAATGACGTCAAAAACGTAATCCAAACCGTTGCGTTGATCTTCGTTGTTGTCCAAGGCGACAGTCCATCCGTGACGTTCGGCTATACCTTTGTCGGCTAACACGGTTTCGCACAGAGTTTCGCATCGAGTCCACGAATTCAAATCAGCCGTTACCGATTCGCCGTCGGCGAAATGCACCTAAACAAAATAATGCCACGTACGTAGGTACATTACATACTTAGGTAGGTAGGTAGGTGAATGGGTACGCGACGCGACGCGACGCGACGCGAGAGTGGAAGCGACCAAAATAGTAGGTATAGGTATAGGTACAGGTACAGGTACAGGTACCCAACTCGGACGCTTTTACCTGTACGGCGGTGTGTATCTTCTTACGATTGGCTTTCCATTCTAGCAAACAAGGCGGATACAATCTGGCCCACTGATTATGGGATTGCAATAATTTCTGTTGGCATATCGCTTTATAGCCGTTGTATCCGTGATCCGAGACGTACTTGAGAAGAAATTTGTACAGATTGGACGATGGCGGAAATACCGACAAACAACTTGCCATCAGTAACCAGCCTTTCTCGTTATTGGCTGGCACGTCGTTTCTCCACGTCTGGTTCACCAACTGGCAGAGTATTTCGTCGCGTAATTTCTCGTTAGTCAAACCTTTGTAGCAAATGTAGTCCCCCAACACTTGTTCTTTGCGATCAGTCAACGATTCGTCGTTCATGAAGCGTAAAATTAACTTGAATAAAGCTAACGAATCCGCGTAATCCGAATCTTTATTCTTGTGCAGGAACGGTGTTTTGATCGGTTCTCGTTTCATACCCCAAACATGAGACTGAAAAATCAATCCAATATTAGGTAAGTAAGTAGGTACTACATAGGTACGAGTACATTCTCGCTAAAATTTCAACTCGCTGTCGAAATAGGTACTTACTTACTTACGTACGGTAGCGTAGGTAGTAGGTGCATATAAGTATCTACCTATATTATGTAGGTAAGCGGAATTGCACAGCTTGCAAATCGCGTCAATTTTAAAAGAAAAAACGTCGTTATTTTCGTCATAGGGGGAATAAAACGCTGCTTTATTCAATCTCGCGAATCGCTCGATAGCTTAAATTCGCGTTTTTCTCCCTCTACCTAGCATAGGTAACCAAAAATACTCATCGTATGCAACCCGGAGTTGAACGATTTTCGACAATAGTTTTCGGACGGTACATTACCACTGACGCGACGCGACGCGACGATTCTACTGGGAACGAACGTCATTCACCTCGTACATGGCCCAAGTGCAATTTGAATTTCTGCGTCATCCCGAACCAATATCTACTTAACCTTGAAATTGGGTATACATATAGGTATGTACGGTACATATGTACTACCTATAATATGGAGATACCTATTATGTAAATCGAAATGCAATATTCGAAGTACTTCCATTAAGTAGGTATCTATCTTTTTTTTTCTTTTTAGTTTCATCAAAAATTGTTTCGAGAGATGATTTTTTTGATCAATTAAAGGAGTCTGTCTGAGAGAGAAATTTGAATTGAGTAAAAATCAAACATTCCGCAAATCATTCAGCAATAATATCGCAAGTGTTCCAATTTCACGTTTATCCAGCGATTCAGGAAGGTGAAGAAACTCGAATCGGAACGTTTTGGAGGGGATGGCCGATCGAGGTTTTCAGCGTGTACTTTGGCTCTATTTTTCTTCTTGGTGGAGAAGGAGGAGGGAATGTAAAATTCATTTGAGAGATCTCTCATCCCTCGCTGAAAGTGATGCGTCATACCGATTTTCGTTGAAATCGAGGATTTTTTGTCGACATATCCAATCCAACTGTACGTATGTACGTTACATCTAATCATGACGTGGAAAAACTTGGAATTTAGATTTTTATGAAATCCGAACCATTCAGTGATGAAAAAGAGTGCATATAGTGATGGCGTCGAAAATTTTCATAAAATTTACGTATCAATACGGCGATGAAAATGAGAGAAAAATTCGTCAATTTCAATTGTTTCAGCTCCTTCTGGCGCAGAACCCCCAAGTATTTTTATTTTTGATACCGGTGGTTTTCGATTGAAAAAAATAAAAAATAAAAAATAAGGATGTAGCCATATTTTATCATCACTCCACCCAACATGACGGAAAGAAAATCTCAGGATTCCAATCTCATCTTAATTATATGGCACAGGAAACTCGGAATCGATATTTTTCAGGAAATTCTGTTCATTATTCAGGGGTAAAAAAGTATGCGAAGTGATGGCGTTGACAATTTTCATGTAACTGACAGATCAAGAAAGCGATGTAGGTATATTGTACATAGGTACGAGTATAACTATGTACTTATGCGAAAAATTCATCAGTTCCGATTGTTTCGGCTCCTCCTGGCGCAGAACCCCTCGTTTTCTTTTTCGGATACTGTTGGTTTTAAATCTTTTGAAATATCGTCCACAAAGCCAATGAACGATTCGTCGGACTCCTCCTTGAAGTTCTTTATCGTTTTTAAACCGTTCTCCGTCGAGATACTTACTTGTTCGAGTGAGGGAATAAATGAAAGTTCAAAGGTGCCATACTTATACCATATTGAAAGAAATGCGCTGGATGGTTCAAAACCTTCCGTTTAAAATACTTGGAACACGCAAGGGTAATTCGATGGTCGCATCATCCTTGTGTTTTTCGAGTAGGTATTTCAAACGGGAGGCTTTGAACCCTCCTGCTCATTCCTTCGATATGGTACTCGTACCTTCGAACTTTCATATATGTACCTATATTTTCTCATCCGAAGAAGGGCCTCGTCGGAGAACGATTTAAAAACGACGAAGAACTTCAAACCGGTGTCAACGAATCATTCGATGGCTTGACGGACGATTTCAAAGGAGGGTATACCTAAACTCGCCTTCCAATGCGTCAAATGCCTTAATCGGGAATGCAATCGTACATAGGCGGATTTAGAAAAATGGATCGGGGGGGGGGGGGGGCTAGGCCCCAGGTCAATGGCATTAGAAGATTTTTTTGGAAAGGTACAAACTGCAAAATAGATACAAGGACTAGAAATACCAGAAAAATTTTATGAAGAAGTAGAAGGGAGCCATCTTTGACACTGTCGCCTCAAATAATTTGAATAATTGCGATTTAATTTATACCCGAGCGAAGCGAGGGTGAAGCTTTGAAAAATTGAATTTTTAATGGCCATAAAAGTGA
This sequence comes from Pseudococcus jackbeardsleyi, assembly GCA_038380155.1. NCBI lineage: Eukaryota > Metazoa > Arthropoda > Insecta > Hemiptera > Pseudococcidae > Pseudococcus > Pseudococcus jackbeardsleyi. Next base: position 67,732,272 of record CM076239.1, on the reverse strand, counting down.
TTTTTTCGTATATTAAATATTTCAAAATTCTTATTTGATGTTATTTTGGGGGAAGGGGGAGGGAGAACATTTATTTGCAGTCACTGACGTTGGAAGCTTTTTTTGGGGGAGAATACAAATTGAGGAAGAAGACTTGAAGTAGGTACCGGAAGGATTTTTTGGGGAAAGGAGCCTTCTTCCTCAACGTTCCTAAAAGTAATTTGTGAATTGTAATTTTGTTCATACCCGAGCGAAGCGAGGGCGAAATTCTGAAAAAATTGTACATTTAATGCCCAGAAAATACTTTTTTTTAATGGTAGGTACATTCGAGTTTGATTGTCAAACAGTTTGACAACTAAACACGATTTTTTTTTTGGGGGGGGGGCTAAGCCTCTCGCGCCCCCCTTAAATCCGCCTATGCAATCGCATTGATGAGTAAAGTAATGTTGTATTTGTTCACGTCTAAAAATTATACGTTCGTACGAATTTTACTTATTTTTCTATTGGCCTAGTCGCCTAGTCACCATACTGCTTGAACCTGTCTCGTTTATTCTACTTAATACCGCTCCATCCAACGGAGGTAATCGAAGAAAAATCTCAGGATTCGATCGAATCTCATCCTAATTATGATACAGAAAACTGAGAATTGAGTTTTTTCAGGAAATCTTTCCCATTCGTAGGGAAAAAAGGTGTGCCTGTAGTGGCAACGTCGACGATTTTCATAATATTTACGGATCAAGAAAGCGATGTAAATGAGAAATTACGAGAAAAATACGAATACCCACATCGGTTTCATTTTTTGTTTTAGCTCCTCCTGGCGCAGAATCCCATTCAAACTGCAGGCACGCTTTAACATTACTTCATCGGCTGTAGGTGAGTTGATTCCCAAAGAAATATTTGTATAAAAATATTGGCGAATGGACAGGTTGCACGAAATTTTTTTTTGAAACAAAAATATATGTATACCTACTTACAGTGTAAGTAGGTATTTACAGTATATGAAAAATCGAAAGTAAATATTGAATGATTAAGATTAAGAAAAAAATTTCAAAAATCGGCCCATTAGAACTCGCGTAATGATTTTTTGAAAGTTGCGTTTTTTTCGTAGCTTAGAAAAGAGGAGGCGTGGTCTGTGGCGTCAATAATTTAAATTTTGTTTTGAATTCGCGGAGTGACACGCACTCGCGTGAATCACATTTACAATTTTTTTTTTCTCTCACGATGTTTTTTTTTCCTTACGATATTTTCGCCTAACGCGGCGCCAAGCAAATCCAAAACGAAAACCTAAATTATTGACGTCACATTGACCACGCCTCCTTTTTTCTAAGCTACGAAAAAACGCAACTTTCAAAAAATCATTACGCGAGTTCTGACGGACCGATTTTCGAAATTTTTATCATAATCTTTTTTTATATCTACTTTCGATTTTTCATATTTAAACAAAAAAAAAATCATGCAACTTGTCTATTGATTTCCAATTTTTTTTTGACCATGTACGAATTGAATCCCCCCCTTTTTTGGCGGCGAATGTATGAATTGATTCCCTTTTTCTTTTTAAGTAAGTAGGCACGTACGAATAAGAGCCATTTGCACTTCACAAAAGTTGAAATTTTATTCATTACAAAATGAAATGATACCGTAATGTGGGGCTTCTTTGAACCGAATAATACCTATGTAGTGTACATTCGAATGAAATTTACTGTTAGGTACCTATCCATCAGTCTTTTTGTAACGCCCATGTTCGTTTTAGGAAGATATTACGCCATTGGAATTTTCACTTCAAATACCTATTTAATTCTCAAATACCCCCCTCCGCCCACCAAAACACCAACACATATTATGTACTGTACTTGTACATGTGTGCGGTACCAAGTCCGAAATACTTAGTACATACCTATCGCGATTGGTACAGGCGATTTTGCACCAACCGCGAAGAGTCCGGAAAGCGCCGAAGCTATCGGACTTTGTACAACGTTCAATGTACAAATCGCGATACGTACGACGTACGTCCACGGACGTCATACATTAATCTGGACTCTGCACTTAGCACAGACGGTGCGGTGGACCGGGATGCGAGCCGAAAAGGGCAGTAAGGAGAACGGTAAAACCACTTGAAGCCAAGCCCATGTCGGTAAACGTTACAATATCAACTGCATTGAAATGTACGAGTATTGAAACACGTATGCAGTTATCTCACAAAAAAATTAAACTAACTCGATATTTTGAGTGAGGACATAGGTGTTTGAGAAAAGAAAAATGATGTAGGTACGTTAAATTTCCTACAAGATGGAATAGATTTGAAAGCTCTCCCAACAACCGAACGAAAACTATCCCAGTTCAAAGTTGCCAAAGTAATACCATATGATATCAGCAATAAATTAAAAACATTCTTTTGTAACTTTTAGCTTTAATACTAGCTTCTAATCGGTTGCCGGTACAAAGAGAATTTAATGTATCTATGGTACCTAGGTTATTTTTCCGACCTTAAACACTCATGTCCTCGCTCAAAATTTCGAATTATTTTAATGTTGAGTGAAAAAAAAATACAGAATATTTGTAATAATAATTCACTTTCGTAACCTTAAACTTGAATACCTAGCTTTCGTTTAGTTGCCGGGAGAGCTTTCAAATCTATTTCATTTTGTCGAGAATTCAACGCAAATTATTTTCCTTGCCTCAAACATCCGCGTTCTCACTTAAATTCATTTAAAAAATCGAAAAATTCTACTTATTCCCATTACTTTACGTGCTCAACCTAGAGAGTGCTTACCGATATGGGCGGAGCTTATGTATGGCTTGTGTTCCCTTCACCCGCCAGTTTTGGCTCGCTCCGTTTACCCACAGTGAAGAGTCCAAAATAATATTCATGCAAACACCGGGCATATCATATTCGTAACCTAATCTTTCTTGCGCCGCGCCACCACTTGATATCATTTTTTGGGATGATTTTTTGTAGGTAGGTATATATAAGTATTTCCTATTTTCCAGGTCCAATGAAAATTTTAAGCGGGTGTCACGTCAAAAATATGAAATTTTTTTTTACCATATAAAAATGAAACACCCTACTATACGTATGTATGTATATGAGAAAAATTCATCGGTTCTAATTGTTTTGGTTCCTCCTGGCGCAGAGGCGCAGAACCTCCGTGTGTTTTTTTTTGTTTGATACCGGCGCGTTTCAATTGAGGCACGCTTCAACATTACCTACATCATCTAACATCATTTATTGAAGAAAAACACTCACGATTGGGATCTCTCTAGAAACTCGAACTTTTGAAACGGTTTATGAGGAGACATAGACAAGAATCATCGAAAATTGTTTTAAAAATTGCGAACTTCAGGGGGGGGGAGGGGAGGGGGGAACACGTCCGACCAAAAATTTTACCCGGATAATCAAAATGACGTGAGAAGTAAAGAAATGAATTGACGCATGACGCATTCCGTTGCATGCAAACTAAAACACTCAAGTAGGTATGTATGTACTTTATACCTGCCACCTGCCTACATATAAAGGTATCTACATTATCGGCGATGAAAAGAAATTGGGGCGAAAATTAGCGAGGTAGGTAGTTTACTACGAGCACGAGCAGTAGTTTGTACCCTTTCCTACCTAACTACCTACCTACTACTTACATAGGTACCTAATGTAGGTACCTACTACCTACATACATATAAGTAAAGTAGCTTACCAAGTATAGGTATTAGGTGCCTACCTACGTAGATAGTACATAGATACCATTTCTCGCTTATGTAACGTGCCTATTTATGTAGGTACTTGATGATTATGATTGGTAGCCCATTCGTAGGTATGATGCAGATACGTAGTTAATTAGGTAGAAAGATAAATATGGGTACCTACACCTAGGTTGGTTAGAAATAGAATACTCGAGTAAGTACCTATAGATATATTATTTACCTTAAAGTAGATGTTGGTAAATTTAGAGAATACATGTTGATCGACATCAATTGGTAATTCGTACATTTCTTTCTTTTCTACAACCGATCCCACAACTTTGACTATTTGACGTTCGTTATGAACCGGTTGCGTATCTGTAAACAGAAAAACGTAAGATGATGAGTGGCCAAATATCCTTGCAACGTTGCTCGGCATTTTCCCATAGGTAAGGTTATCGTGGGAATTTTCCAATTCACCTTCCAGTTTATTAAATACGAACGCCAATTCGGCCGGTACGTCTAAATGATTTACTCCGGAAACTGCCCTCGACGTGCGTTCCTGGTCTTCTTTTTGCGCTTTGACACGAGCTCTTTCTCTGGCCATTTCTGCTCGACGCTTCAATTCCTCCTGTTTTGCGGAATGAAAAAATTTCAACTCTTCAAGTTGATGTATCATAGGTAGGTAGGTAGGTAGATACCTATACATATACATATACATATGTAGGTACATTGTACCTGTACCAGGGCGACGACTCGACTTACCTTGAGCTGATTATAGCGCTGTCTCTGTTTCCTACCCCGATACAATGCCTGCGTTTTAATGACACCCCTCCTCAACACGACGTATTTCTTACGCTCTTTCCAGCCTCTGACGGCAGACTGAATTTTGATGGCGCTGTGTTTAGCATTTTGATATCGTTTCTGGGCCAAGAAACCTCGGACGTTACGTTGTATGATCATGGCGGCCTCGCGTAGAATTTCAGCTCTTTCTCTCTCCAACTGGCGTTCCAAATTTTCGCGCAGAAACACGCGAGTAGTGCCCAGTTGATAATCTTGGCCGTGTTTTTCCAGTATGATATGACACAATTCTCTGCGCAAGTTGTCGTTGTCGTTAAACGATCGGACAAAAAATTGCCGTTTTAACCAAGTAGGCAGGTCTAACGTAAGTTTTGTAATGGTACATACAGTAAGAGTAAGAGTAAGAGTAAGAGTACAAATATATATGTAGGTATACTTAAACGTAGAGGTAGCCTACACCGCCTACGCGTATGTATGTATAGTAGGTCTTGGTCTAGGTCTAGGTAGCACAAACATTTATGTAGGTACAGTACCTGGCGGGCGCTCCTCGCGGTGTACACATTCTAGTCGGTAAAAGGTATCTGTATCTTTCGACAAATTCCAAGAATTTCATTCGAACCGGATATCCGAGCTTACGTATGCGTATGGTTTCCAACATGCCCGAGTAACGCAGTTGTTCAAGTACGACGGGCATGTCGAATTTCATCGCGGCCTTTTCCGAGTTGGGTTTTATGCAACGTACGAACCAAGGATGACATCTGAAATGTAATTTTTACCCCGTAGGTAGGTACGTTTTTAAACGTCGCACGTGCGTTAAGATGGAGTGAAAAAAAAAAAAAACACAAAAAAAACACCACACATTATATCGGATTTTGACCAAATTTGGTGGGTGGTTTACTTTGAGTGGGAGATCTCCCAAAACGCGCATATGTATATCGTATACGCGGCCTTTTGATCTTGGTAAGTAGATACGGTATATTCCGAGTTTTCTTCCAAGATGCTGGTAAGTATTACACTCGCTGGCGTCGGAAAGTGTGGCGTAGGTGGTCCAAAATTCTGACAGTGGTGCAAAGTATCGTTTGCACCCCCTTCCCCCTCCCCCAAATCACGCCAGAGAAGAATTTTCAAAGCATTAAAACAATGCAAAAATGTGTTTTTTTTTTGCGCTTTGAATTTCCAACATTTTCGAAGCTTCGCCTTCGCTTCGCTCGAGCATGAATAACATCGTAATTAGGTGCCTACCTATATAAACTATTCAAGTCAAAAGTACGAAATAAGGTACATTTTTGCCCCTCTCCCCGAAAATTTTGTTGATTTTCCATGTCTTTATATTCATTTTGCACCCACCCCCCAAAAAAAGCTCCCGACGCCACTGATCACCTACACTTTTGAGGTACCTAACTATGTACCTGAGTAAAGTGAGTATAGGTTAGGTATTCATAGTACTTAGCGATGAATTTAGCTTTTTTGTATCGCACTTTCAAACGGTTAGAAAAAAACAAACAAAACGCGATTATATGTACCTAGGTACCTACTCTTTTTTCAATATTACTCGTACATAATTACGTAGGTATGGTATACGTGCCCAAAAACCAGGGTGTCTAAACTACCATACATCGCATCGGGATCGTTGTATTTAATTAGGTAGATACCTATTTGAAATTATGTACCTACGTTCACGTAGGTTATAGGTTATAGGTAGGTAAAGAATTAAATCGATTCTGGTACTGACTTGGACATAGATTCCAACAATTGCTGCAACGAATCGTGAAATCTGGCGGCTACGGTGGGTGTTCGAGGCTTCATGGTAACGAATCTTCCGTTGGCTTTGTTCAACGTTTTGTTGGTTTCGTACGTATTCCTCAGGGCGGTAAACATTTTACTAACCATCTGAACGAAAGCGAAATCGAAAGCGAAAGCGAAAACGAAAACGAAACCGAAAAAACGAAAAACACGCTCACGTTATACGTAGGTATAGGTACCTACACCTACATTGTCACAATGTAGGTACAGGTACAATGGTAATGGTACATAACATACATCGTAATATGTACCATTGTACCTATATACTTATTACATAGGTAGAGGTACATACTGTATCACTGTATGTAATAATTAAGTACCTACATACTAAGTAATTATGTGTAGGTAGTGGGTACTGGGTGCTGGGTACTACCTAATCTTATAATGTGGTAGGTAGTAGGTACCTAGACCTACCGGTAATGAGCTTGAAATGAGTAAATCGACCACGTCGGTCCGTAACGTGTCTCGGTTCTTGTCCAAAAATCCATCAACATTATACCATACAGGGCCGGCGAAATGTCTGATACCGAATTCCGGAACGTTTAAACGAGGCCTCGAATATAACTCGTTCAAAGCGTGATTATAATGACACTTTTCCAAAAACGAAGAATCCGTCGCTTTTGGAAAATTCGATTCGTCGTCCAGCAAATGAAGTATTCCGACTGGTTTTTTCGACAGCAAGTGTATCACTGGCAGGTTATCCTACAATGGTAGATAGATACGTAGTACATACGTATAGTACGTAGTACGTACCAACAACGAAATAAGCACGCGCAAATATTCAGGTAGGTACCTTAGGTAGTAGGTAGTAGGTAGTAGGTAGTAGGTAGCTAGGTACATATGTACTTATTGGTACCATACGTAGACAGACGTACTGTACCTACTACCTACTATGTAGTATGTACCTGGTACCCCTATCTACAGTACAAACGATATAGTTATGGTTATGGTATGTAGATGTATGTACATGTCAATAGCTTATGGCGTCCAGACTGGGACTGGGCAGTGGGCACCGCGGCGCCGCAACATCTATAATGTACCTATGCTAAGTGTAGGTAATAATCATGGCAAGTACCTATTTATAAAATTGTTGACTATAGGTATGGTGTCCTACCCTAAAACCTCACAAGGGAACTCAGGGGAGTCTGGCCATCAATTCAATAATAGGTATAGGTATGTACCTACTTACAATGGTTTTTACGGAGAAACGTTGGTGGTGCCCGATTTAGACATCACAACATCACATCAAAATCGGGAACCACAATGACAATGACTACCTACCATACCATAGCCTTTTAAAACGGGCATCGCTATGACCAAAAATAAATCCGTAAGTATAGGTACTTAATATATTTATGTACGTAATATTAAGTATGTATATTGTATATTAATAGGCATCTATGGTCAAAGTGGCATCATTTTTCATAACCCCTGCAAATTCATCAAATGCAACATTAATGACATTGTGATATTGTACAGAATCTATAACTTCGTAGGTTTTTTTAAAAACGAATTTTAAAGATGATGCCACTTTACCTGTAAACTTCACAAAAAGATGCCATCTCGACCGTAGGCACGAAAAAATTTTTTTTGCTGTAAGGACTAGAATATAAGTGGTAAAGTGGCATCAAGTTTCTATTCCAAAATACAAAATTTAGGTATATCTTTAAATTGATCATTTTTTCGCCGAAAAATATTATGTAGGTATTTTTTTTTTCAATCACCAAAAGTATAGGTATTCTGGAATTTTTTTTGAAAAATTTTGTATGTCAGTGCAACCAGTTACAAATTGTGACGTGCGATATTATGGAATTTATTTGAAAAAAATTTAATTCTTGATCGACGTAAATTCCACAGTGTCTCATGTCACATTTGGTAACTGGCTGCACTGACATACAAAATTTTTCAAAAAAATTCCAAAATACCTATACTTTTGGTGATTGAAAAAAAAACCTACATAATATTTTTCGGCGAAAAAATGATCAATTTAAAGATAGGTATACCTAAAATTCGTATTTTGGAATTTTACGATTCGCTATTGGCTGCACTGGTGCATAAAATTTTCAAATTTTTTCTTCAATACATATTTACTTTTGGTGGTTTAAAAAAAATTTTCGTTCAATTCCCCGACGAAAAAAAAAATATCAATTTCAGCTTCGCGAAAATTTCGTATTATTGGAATATTGCAATCCGTAACATTTCAACCCCCTGGTAGCGCTCTGAGTTTTGATCGGAGAAGGATGGCGATGGTTCAGGGAGACGTAGAAACTGAAATCGCAACTTTTAAGTGCTACGACAGCTTCTCACGCAATTTATTTCGACTAAAAAAACACAAAAAACAGCGTTTTTTTCAAAAGGAGGTGCACTTTGAGCACCCCCTGCTCCCCTCTACTTGCCCCCTTGGGGCTCAAATTTTTTTTGGGAGGTCTCCCACTCAAAGTAAAACACTCCACCAAATTTGGTCGAAATCCAAGATGTTTTTTTTTTCACTCCACCCTAGGGTATATATGTAATTATAAAGAGATGATACAGGCACTGTCAGGCCTGATTTTTCAAAAAAGCGGTATTAATGAAGGGCCAGGTATTAGCACCGATGTGTGTGGCGGAAAAAATATCCAAAAATGGGGCGAATCTCGCTGCGCAAGTGCCATGTCGCCGCTAGTTCAATCGTATTCGAATGGCGCATGGTCAAAGTTTTCGTGCGTTGCTGTGTGCAGAGAGGCGAGGGCGAGGTAATTTGTATACATAATAATATAAAGATATGCAAATGACACTGCGAGGCCCGGAAAAAATTTCGCCTACGGCCTCCCGAGTATGCATATGCAATGCATCTACCTACATTATGAAAAACCAGTAAAACCACATTACATGGCATCACACTGCGAGACCCGATTAAAACGGGCCTCGCAGCGATAGCGCCGTTTCCAAAACGGGTCTCGCAGTGCTTTGGTATGCCTGTATAGTACCTAGCTACCTAGCTACCTAGCTACCTACCTATATATGTACTATAGGTAGCTGTATACTTGCATATTTAGGTATTTATGGGTCCGGTCGTACCCGATAATACAAGCATAAGCACGGTCAGACCCGAATTTTTAAAAATCCACATAAATGAAGGGTCAAGTGATAGCGCCGCACCCATGGACGTACCGATAGGGCGGGTTGGGGAGGGTATCTCACCATCCCAACGGGATTTTTCAGAATTTTGTTGCGAAAATTTGCCATACCGAGACCGACCCTAAAGTTGGAAAAATTCACGGTCCATGCTAAAATATTTTCCCTAGTTGGGAAATTTTGTATCTAAGTACTTATATTTTCTCAAGTTGGGAAAATTTACCATTTTTACAAATAGGTAGGCTTGTTTCCAAACTGGGAAAACTAAACATTTTTCATAGGTACCTATACCTACCTACTTTCACGTGCTTTTGTATGCATGTAACCCTGTAAGTAGGTACCTACAATGTACACATATATACTTTTAGGTAGGTAGTTGAGTAAAACCGTGCACTCACGTTAAACGTAATATTTTGCCACTGGATTTTTTCTTTGGCGTATTCTTGTTGTTCCAATTTAAAAACGTGTTTATTGAAATAAAACTGTAAATTTTCATTCGCATAATTGATACACAGCTGTTCGAAACTGTTTTCCTGAAACACCGACGAACGTACGTGCGTAGGTAAGTAAGTAAGTAAGTAAGTAAGTAAGTCAGGTAAGTATGGTACCTACCTACCTATATGAGGAATTAGGTACCTACGCTGCGATGCTGCAGCCAATGTACGTATACTTACGTAACGAATTTTAACGAATTTAACAAATTTATTAGGTAGGTAGGTAGGTACCTATTGATACTCGTAATATGCATCAAGCATCATATACCTAACAAGACTTGAGTAGGTAGGTAGGTAAGTAAAGAAGTAAGAAGTAAGTAATTGGTACGTACCTTGAAATCTTCGAATCCGAATATATCGAGTATGGAAATGGCCGAAGTTCTTTTGGTACCTTTGTAAACGATATGGTTGATTCGAGCAACCAACCACGTAAAAAGCGAACTATATAGGGCTTTTGCGAAAGCGTCTCTCGTGTCTAAAGCTTGATCTATGTTCAGCGCCGTAAATAATCGTTCATTTCTCGCTTCCTGCAAAAGCAAAACCGACGCGACGCGACGATACGTTAGGTAGGTCGTTCAATTTTTCTACATAGGTACTTGATTTGAAACGAGGCGCGAACTCGTCTCAACGCTCGTGTTGTATGGTGTAGGTACTCGGTAGTAGGTACCTAGGGTACCTAGGGTACCTCTACTTAGTATCTGTACAGTGTACACGTACCGTCGTTTTCGTGGTTAAAGCTTGCTTGATACCGTCCGCGTCTAATCTTAATAAATGTCCCGTCCATCTGATCTCGGCGTCCGAGCCGATTTCGACGCCTTCTTGGCCGTGCTTCAATTGCTTGCGATGAAAGTACACGTTTCCCAAATGTAAAACTGGCCACAAATAACCGATCGTTGGTAAGTACATATGTAGTTACTAGTTAGTACAATGTACACTATGTAGGTGTAGGTGTAGGTGTAGGTGCAATGGTGCGTACTGAGTACCTATCTATCTCACATAAGGTAGGTCTCGGTAGCTGTTAAAAACAATAACGCTGGCATGGCACATTAGGGGTACCTACCTACATGTACATTACGTATTTGTACCTATGCCGAGTAGGTAGTAGATAGGTAGGTAGAGTTATTGAAAAGAAGAGACGGATTTCTTTAGACTCGCCCGAAAAACTGACGTAGAAAAATGAGAAATGAGAAATGGGAACGAAGGAGACGACGGACAAGTACGTACATAGGTAGGAGGGAGGAGGGAGAAGGGAGGAGACGGTAAGAAAAAGCGACTAAAATTTGCAGTTTCATCGAAGACATTTTCGCAATTTGTTTATTTATTTATTTTTTTTACCCGCCAATTCAATTACCTACTTGATTTAGGTACCTATTTGCACACTCGCAACTGTGTACCTATTTCGAATCCAAACAAAAGAGTGGAATGATGACGGTGATGACGTTCGCGTCTCGATTTTCGACTTGCCAAATCGATTGAAACCCTACCTACCAGAACTGCCTAAGCATAGCATAATACACGTACATAGGTAGATTCGCGCCTGCTTGCTCGCTTACTTATGTAGGTATGGTATGGTATGGTATGGTAGGTAGGTACTTGAAAGAAAAAAATTAACCTACCGGAAGCGAGAATCCTGAAAATGGTATCTTGCTCTTCGGAGGTGAATCCTAGCACTTGCATGGCGGATAATAGAGACTGAAAATCTTCTCCGTCGTATTTACCATCGATATCGCAATTTCCTCCCTGTAGGTATACATACTATATGAGTTAATACATACGTAGGTTAGGTATAGGTACCTACATACTCGTAAGTAGGTAGGTTAGGTACTAGGTAGATGGTACATACATATAGCTACAAAATACAACAACAACAACAACAACAATTGTTTAACATGTGCATATGTATGTACGATGCGATGATGTAGGTAAAGGTACATAGGTAGGGTACACATACACATATATACTCGTAAGTAGGCGACGCAGCTGTTAGGTGGTAATGTACCTACTCGTACAATGTACATTACGGTATAAGTATAAGTAGGTACATGTACTCCTCGTACATAAGTATAATGGTAGGTAGCTGCTGCCTACATACATATATGTAGATGTACCGTATGTAAGTACCAAGTACTACCGCACCGTAGATAGATAAATACCTATTATCTACATACAAGTGCCTACCTAGTACCTATTTATTTTTTCATCGACTATGCTAGTCTGGACGAGTTTCGAATCGATCAACACGTAGTAGGTAGGTAGGTAGGTAGGTAGGTAAGTACCTATACCTAACGAAATACCTACGGCTTAACTCGACGACGGACGACGCGACGCGACGTTATACTCGACTCATGAAAGCGTACCTACTTGTATTAGGTACGCAACGCCAGCTTGTCATTTATCAAACGTGTTTTTCAAATAGACGAGAGACGAAGGAAAAAAACGACTCGCTACTTAGGCAGTATACTGTACCGTGTACAGAGTATACCTACTATGTACTTAAGTAAGTAAGTAGGTAGGTAGGTAGGTAGGTACCGAACTATGCAGCGCGGCGCGGCGTCGCGTCGCGTCGTGAAAAATAGCAGCTTTTAAAACTTGACTTAAATTGTAGCAAAGTAGACGCTTATTAAGTTAGGTACAACCGCGCCGCGCCGCGCCGCGCCGTAATAGTACCTACGTAAGAACGGCGCCGCGGCACTTGTTTAGTTTAAGGGTGCACCTATTACCGACTTGTTCTTCGTTTCCCAAGTGCCTTCCGTACCTGCACCTGCCTACTTTTTTATTTTTCTTCAAAGCGCGTCGTTTTTAGTTTTCAGGGTATATGGTACCTACTTACCTACTCGAGTCGCACGTCGCGTCGCGTCGCGCCGTGTCGACGCCGAGTTACGCTTTAGGTCGGCGGTTTCGATTCGCGAGCCAGCCTATTTTGATTAATGACATGCCCCCGACTTGAAGCAACTGATTTGCGAACCAACGAGATTCAAAATCAAAATTATGAGCAAACGAATGATTCGCCTCTGGGACAAAGTAACTGATTTGCGAACCGATATCAAATAATAAGATCGTGTCCGAAATTGAAATTGAAGATAGAACATTCAAAATTCAAAAATGACGTTTGAACAGATTTCAAAAAGTTCAAAATTTTAGCGATGAAAGCTCAATTTTCAAGATATGTACAAAATATGGAAGCTCCCATTTACAAGTTCGGAAAAATTATTGCGAGTAGCCCTTTTGATCAACAAATTTTCAAATAGGCATCTCCATACTTGTGAGGGTAAAATGGCCCGCGATGAAAGGGCTGATTTCGAATATGTACTCAATTTTTTGTTAGGTACTTAATTTAAAAAAAAGAAAAATTAAATGTGTTGACGTGTGGATTGTTAGGTTTTTGAAGACCCTAAGTTCGGGTTTGGTATTTTTTTTTTTTTTTTTTTTTTAGATTTCATCCTCGAGTGGTTTCCCAACTTCCAATTTTTAAAAACGAACTAAAATAAATAATTTGTAGTATACACGAACTCTTATTAATCTCAGATCACTTAGCTCGAATATCGACTCAATTTTTCGATCTGGCCCCTCCCTCCGCTCCAATAAAGTGCACCTTACATTATTGGATATTATATCGGGGGGAGGAAGGGAGGGAGGGAGGAGGGAGGGGGAGGGACTGAAATTGAATAGGTATACCTTATTATCAGATAGTTTGGAGTAGTGATTGATGAAGAAATTGCTTAATTTGTGATATAAATTTTCGTAATGTAACTTGTGATGTTTTAAAAATATGAGATGCACTTATTTCTAGGGCACCCGTTCGAATTTTTGATCAAAAGTCTACAGAAATTAGCGGAGTAGATGAGCTAAAAACTAAACATTCAGACACTCGACTCATTACTGCTAGTCGGAAATTTTGAGCTTAGCTCCACTCCCTTGGGGCCCTTCAGGTAGGTAGGCTGGAAGGTACATAGATTATCCGGTATTTGTGTAGGTACGCGAGTGTTTTTTCGCGGCTAAATGGAACCTATCAACATTGTGTACCAGTAGGTACCAGTCTTACAGGTACATATAGGTACCTAGGTACATTCTGTGATAGGCAACCGACTTTTCGCGCCTATTTACATACTTAGGTACGTACATGTAGGTTAGGGTGTGTCAAGTTTCATTTTTTTTTTTTTTTTAATTTTACGGTGCCGCCTCCTAATTCTGTTCCCTTTGATGAGAAAAGACCCCCATAAAAATTTTACCCCGAAAAAATGTAGTAGCGCAATGAAGGTGACAATTTGCCATAAGTAATAAAGGATAGGTAGGTACCTAATGTAGAAAATGGTCTAAACTTCAATATTTCATCCGGTGTGGCAATTTTTCACGTTCAAATTGAAAGTAATGCGAAAATCTGGTCAAAAACAAATCACATGGAATATGTTTTCAAAAGAGCGAAGCGAAATTGATTTTATAGGTATGTCGTTGAAAAAACCTACCAAACATTGCGCGAGTGGCGAGTGATCGCCTACTTGCCACGGTTTGGCGCGGTAATTCATATTCGTAACTTAATCTTTCTTGCGCCGCGCCACCACTTAATATCGTTTTTTCGGGTTGATTTTTTGTATTTCCTATTTTCTAGGTCCAATTAGAGTTGTCAAATTATCGATAACTATCGTTAATTATCGATAACTTCTGCTATCGATAACTATCGATAACAAGCCCAAAATTATCGATAATTGAGCAATTTTGAAAAAGGTCATTTTTCAAGTTTTTATGTGTATATATTCCAAAATTTTTCCCCTCACTTCGCTCGGGCAATGGCATATTTTATATTTTTTTCAAATTTTATTCAATTCCAACCAAAAAATACAATGATTTGAAAGATTTTCACCTTATTCTAACAAAAATGTAACTTAATGAGATAAAAATTATTTTTTCGCTAAAAAATGTAGGTAATTTTAACCCCCTCCCCCCTTGAAAAATTATCGATAACTATCGTTAATTATCGATAACTTTTCAAAATTATCGATAATTATCGATAACTATTTTTGCCAATTTTTGACAACCCCAGGTCCAATGAAAATTTTAAGGGGGTGGCACGTCAAAAATTTTGAATTTTTTTTTTACCACAGGTACATATAATAATGAAACACCCTAGTGTGGGTAGTAGGTTCCTCTACGCTCTACCTTTTTACGTCTACGTAAATATTTGTTAATGGCGCGGCCGGCGCGGCGTATGAAATATGAAACTAGCTCCTCAATCATTTTCGCGCACTAATGATTTTTCGTCTATTTGACAAGTTTCGCCATTCCATTTTTTTTTTTTTTTTTCGTAGTATTTTGTAATGTGGTGCAACTAAGAGCCTCCCTACATAGCCTGCAACATGCAACAGCAACATGCAACTTGCTAAAAAAATGTGCAAAATTTAACTTGATTGTAAATTACACGAACACAAACACTTCAACCAAATGATAATTCCGCGCTTTTCTACTTTCTAGTTGCAAAAATTCTACAACAAAATCAAATTTTTTTGATTTTGTTGCAAAGTTGCATGTTGCATGTTGCGGGCTATGTAGGGAGGCTCTAAGAGTAAGGAAATTTACGATGAGGTGTTATTGTTTTGAACAATTCGATTTTGAAGTACCTAAGTACCTATCTACTTCCATTTCCATTAATATTTTCAGAATTGATTAGTAATGAACATCCCAAATTATTAGGATTTTTCAATTTTCACCATCTAAATTTTTTGTTAAAATTTTAA
Organism: Pseudococcus jackbeardsleyi; assembly: GCA_038380155.1. Taxonomy (NCBI): domain Eukaryota; kingdom Metazoa; phylum Arthropoda; class Insecta; order Hemiptera; family Pseudococcidae; genus Pseudococcus; species Pseudococcus jackbeardsleyi. The sequence goes on along the minus strand of CM076239.1, from coordinate 67,716,680 downwards.
TTTTTTACTTTTTTTTGATAATTTCTGATTGACTTCGGGAATTGTTACAAATGAGGAATATTGAAAAATAGGCAACGACGCGTAAAATCAGTGTTTTTATGCAAATAATTTCAACGTTTTCAAAATTGATCACATTCTGAGGATCCGTACCTACCTAACTCCACTTTTAGCTGTCCAAATAGGAAGACTAAAAATTCTTATGGGAATTTATATGAGATCAAAGTACGTAGATAGGTAACATATGCATAAAAAATTAGCCAAATTCCACCATTTATGCGCATTTTCACTTACGAATAAAGTGTGCTTAAAATTACGCGACGCGACGCGACGCGACGCGACAGTGGTTCGACTATGTCTACATATTCGTGTAGTTCTTAGCAAACTTGCCGCTGTGGCGGCAATCCGCTAGTGTTTTTGTTTTTTTAAAGCGCGATTACTTAGCCGCGATATCTAATCGAGTCGGAAAGACAAAATTTTCCGTGCGACGCGCCGACGCGCGTACCAGCCTCACTCTCTCAGTGTACGTTGTACATACTTAGGTACCTACGTAAACTGAACACTGAACAGCCGTATGTACCTATGTAGTATGTACCTACTACTACCTACCTGTCTATCTATACCTACCTACGTATAGCTAGTGTTGGACTATACAGTGTATAGGGTAGGCGTACCTACGTCTACGTACCTGATTCAAGTAGAAATATTTGTCGGCGGATAGGAGCCCGTATTTGAGTTTTTCTTCTTCGGTTAATCCGGCCAAAAGTTCGTAAAACACGTGGTAATTTCTTTCGTCCGGAGCCTGGGTAACGATTCGTGATTTTTCCAACAAATATTCGGTCACTTTGGCTCCGATAATGATGCCCCTACGCAAATAAATCGAACAGGTAAGTACAGTAAGTAGAGGTAGAGGTACACGAATGAACGAATAAAATGAACGAGTAAAACCTAATCGCGGTAGGTCTAGGTACCTGTCCAAAATGCATGAATAAAAATGGCTGGCCGATGTATGTAGATGTACCTATAATTCTCGGTAATCGAGCCCGAATACATAAGTAGTACACAAGTAGGTATAGGTATAGGTATAGGTATAGGTACCGTGTATGTGTATGTAAATAGGTACCTACCACCCTTAAGCTAAGTTCGCTCTCGACTTTAGAGGTAGAGGTAGAGGTAGAGGTAGGTACTAGGTACTCATTTTGAAAAGAGCAAAATCCGAGTCGATCGGTACGAGTAAGTACATATGTACATATGTGGTATATGTATACTACGTACATATAAAGCTACCAGTTACTACGGTGTGTGTAGGTTATGGTCTAGGTCCAGGTCCAGGTCCAGGTCTAGGTAGTAGGTACTAGGGCGCGAGCGGCCCTAACCTAAAGCCTTGAAAATTTTGATTAAATTGATTAGATATAGGTATTAGGTACCTAATATTTGAATTTATTTACACTACGGTATGGTACGATCGAGTATAGACTATCGTCAGGTATGCATGCGGTTTTTCAAAATGAAAAAAGCAAGGGCGAAACGGCAAAAGCGAAAGAAGAAAGTTTCTCAAATTTACACGGCATTTTGTTGCCATCGACCTAACTAAAGTATGTCAAAGAGGCGACCAGGGGGCCGCCGCCGCGCCGCGCCGCGCCGTCACAAAAGGTATACTTACACTATACAATTACAGACACCGAGATGCAGTAGGTAGGTACGCATTCTTTTGCGACTTTGCGACTATATGGCTAAAGTTTAAAATTCAAACCATGGTTGATTTTTTTGTTGGCCGCTCCTTACTCGATAGGTGCTTGATAGTCTGCACACGCCGCGTCGCGCCGCGTCGAATCGTACGCATGGGAGAGCGAAAACGAACGATGACTTTCCAAAAGTGCAATAAATCTTCCCATTGATCAAGAACATAGACGAAGACATGGTGGAAGCGCAACGCAACGCAGGTGGAGTAGCAAATAAACTCGCGTTGGAAGGCCGCCGCCGCCGCCGCAGCAGCAGCCTGCATCTGTTTTCGCCGTTTCGCGATGAGCTTCGACGTTGCGGCCATGCCGAATTGCCGACCAATCTATCTAACGAATAAATAATTCCCAACTCCGCGCCGCGCCGCCAATTCGAGAAAAAACCAATAAATTTCTCGCAACGTTTCTTCCCATCTTCCGTCGCTCGCCCCGCCACGCCACATCGCGCCGTATTTTTTACAAGTGCTCGGGATGCGAAGAAGAAAAATCTGCGAGAATAAAAGTTTGGAACATTTTTTTCTCGACGGAGAGCACTCGACCGATGGTATTCGAGAATCGTATTATGGTAGGTATTGCGGGTGCATGCTTGAGGGTAAAAAGTATAGGAACCGAAGTAGGTACTTGTACACGGCAAATCCGAGTATGTACCTAACCTAAGACCTACACAAAATCAGAAAAATTTACGTGCAGGTAAATATACCTGAATCAGTAAAATTCCTCTTCTGCAACAGCCGAATATACTTTCCGAAGTTTAAATTACCACAGGTAAGTTTGCAGTAGGGTGGAGTGAAAAAAAAACATGTCTTGGATTTCGATAAAATTTGGTGGGGTGGTTTACTTTGAGTGGGAGACCTCCCAAAAAAAATTTGAGCCCCCAAGGTGCAAGTGGAGGGGAGCAGGGGGTGCTCAAAGTGCACCTTCTTCTGAAAAAAAAAACGCTGTTTTTTGTGGATTTTTTTAATCAAAAAAATTTCGTGAAAGGCTGGTCGTAGCCCTTAAAAGTTGCGATTTGAATTTCTACGTCTCCCTGAACCATCGTCATCCTTCTCCGATGAAAACTCAGAGAGCTACCAGGGGGTTTGAAAAGTTTCTGATTGCAATATTCCAATACCTAATAATACGAAATTTTCACGAAGCAAAGATTTTAGTCACATTCTGGGGGCAATAAAATAAATAAACAGGCCGAAACGCAGTGGGAGGTCCGAGCACGTTTCAGGGGAATTTGTTAAATTAATGGTTATCATCATCAGATTGTTGGGGTCATAAAACTAACAAAGAAAAAGCATCATAATAAGGGTAATAAATCATTCACGTCAAATTTTTTATATCAGCTGGTACGGTCAATAAACCAGACAAAGGATCCGAAACACTATGGGGGTACATCCGCCTCGAAATCATTTTCAAATTTTATTAGGCATATTAGCAGGGCAATCAATCTTACAGAGAATCTTGAACATAATGAGACTGACAGGTCACATTTTTTGAAGACTACAAAATGGTGAATTTATTTCAACATTCAGCAGGTGGTTGGGATAATAAGTCTTAACAAAGGAGCTCAAGTGTTGGCGACGGCGGCTGTGTCAGCTTTCGCGAGTATCCGCGTTGATCGCTCGAAGCCAGCCGAGTTGGGGGCTTTTATGCTCACTGCGCGTGGCTCGCAACTCCGGCATTTTTATACTGAACGCGCGTTTTATAGCCCCCCAATCACATTAGAGAAAGATTTTCAAAGCATTAAAACAATAAGAAATACAGTAAAACGGTGTGAAGTGGGTACAATTTCAGCGGTTTTTTTTTTTTTTTAAATATCTCCGCCCCACATCAACTTCAGGAAGTCGTTTTGGTATCAAATGAAAGGCCCATATTTCAGGAATATTCACCAAAAAAAATCAACATTTTTGGTAAAAAAAAAAAATGTGGCCTTGAGACAAATTTAAAGGTGTGGACCACTTCACCCCAGAATGGGGGGAAGTGGACCTCCCCATTTTTTTGCACCAATAAAATCCTTGGTCAATTTAGACCTGAAAAAAAGTTGAAAAAAATTTTTATACCCTCTCCAGCCCCTCTCTTTACTCTCACCATGGAGATTATGGTCTAAAAAGTAAAAACCCTTCGTTTTTTCGTAAATTTCGCTTCTTTTTTTTTGCGAGAAAGGCCAAAAAAATACGATTTTTTCACAAAATTTTGGAAAGAATGAGCTGTAACTTCTTTTCTAAAAGAGATGGAGGTCTGCTGTTTGCGGGATTTGTTTCGCCGTAAAATTTTCTATAATTCTATTGATGTTTGAACCTCAAACACTTGAACAATTTTCTTCTATAAACCATAGTTTACAACTGAACAAAATTATCACCATTTTCTGTTTTGATTTTAACGTTTCTTAAAGAACTTTAATTTCATTGTTAACCCGGATGTTATACACTTAAAATGTTCGCCGTAGCATAAGCTACACGATGGTTTTTGTTAGAAGTCGCAATGTGCAAAATTTAGGGTAGGGAGTGAATGGTGAAAAACATATAAATTTCGACAAGTGGACCGTTTCACCTCGTAGGCCCGCGTCACCCCGTTTTACTGTACCTATCTTTTTTAGGTACCTATTCAATAATTTTCAATTTTTTCAAAGCTTCATCCTCATTTCATCCTCATTTCGTCCTCGCTTCGCTCGAGCATGAACAAAATTACGATTAGGTGCCTACATAAACTATTGACGGCAAAAATGCAAGAAAATGCTCATTTTAGCCCCCCTCTCCGGAAATCCTCCTGATTTTTCAAATCTTTGTACTTACTTACTCATGTTTGCTTTCGTATCCACCCCCAAAAAAAGCTTCCGCGCCACTAAAGGAAATTGATAATTTTCAGGTGAAAATCTTTCTTCTTCTCAATTATTATAGGACTTACAAAGGAACTGCCACCACTCAAAGAAGAATTTTGAGCTCAAAAAAAAAAATAATAAATTGGATGTTCATTATGAAAGGCCTCCATACCCAAAATTTACGTTGCTGAAGTTGATTTTTCAAATGTTGGCGATTTTTGGAAAAAAGCTGCCCAGGTAAGATTGTAAAACCTGTCCTTTCACCGATTGGATCGAAACTCACCTCAAAAGGTCATGATCGCGTTGCAAGTGCATAGAATTGATTTCGTACTGCTTGAACCCGAAGGACTAGAACCACGAATTCGATTCGGTCATTGATTTGGCCATTTTTTGCATTTAATTTACCTACAATTTTTTACAAGCAAATATTTTAAAAACGCAACGTTTAAACAAAAATTCGACGCCGCATTCGCGTTCAGCGACTCAAAATTTACCCATTAACTCAAACCAAGCGTTATGGGACGATTAAAAGTTTCCGTACCACTGTCTCATCAGAATTTTTCGAATTTTTAGAGCGAGAAAATTTCAAAAATGCAACCTTGCACATTTTTATTCATCAAATGCACCTGGATTTGGTCCACAGTCGAATTTTGGGCGACTGAACACGAATCCGGCGACTCCGGCGTCTGTTTCCGGTTTCGAAATCGCGTTTTCGAGATATCCGCCGGGAAAAGTCGGAAATAAATTTTCAGGAGACAATAACACGGATAATTTTTACTCTCCAAAGGCGCCTGGATTAGGTCTATACGTAGATTTTGGGTCGTTGTACGTGAATTTGGCGTCTGATTTTCGATTTCGCCATTCGTTTGACCGATAATTGTAATTAAAAATCGAGTTTTTCCGATTTTTTTCGAGCAAATATCTCGAAAAGGCGACTTTCCAACCAAAATCTGAGGCCGGTTCCGTGTTCAGCGACCAAAAATTAACCTATAAACTCAATCCAAACGCATTTGGTGAATAAAAATATTCCGTGCCACTGTCCCATCAAAATTTTTCGACTTTTTCGGGCGAGTATCTCGAAAACGCGACTTCAAAACCGAAAACGCACGCCGGATTCGTGTTCAACGACCTAAGTATCTATCTGTAAACTCAATTCCAGCGCGTTTGATTAATAAAAATTTTTCAGCTTTTTTTTTTTTGCTAGAAAATGTACGATTTTTGAGACAGGAAAATTTTTATTCATTAAACGCGTTTGAATAAGAGTTTGCAGATAGATTTTTCGTCGCTGAACTCCAACCCGGCGCGGCGTCCTTTATTACCTATACGAAACCGAATATTTTTCAACGAACAAAAAAATTGGTCTTTGTCTTATTATTATTTTTTTTTTTTTAGAAAATATGAGGCGGAACGGTATAAACTGTTTTCTCGTTGTAAGTAAGTACATGGTAAGGTGTAAAAGTGCACTTTTATTCTCTTTCGCGAATCGCTCGAGTGCTCAAACTCGCCTTTCACCCCCTACCTATATAATAAAATATAAGTATCCCAATGCAATTAGGGAAGTTTATTTCTCTCGCTTTGCTCGCATGCTTTTTTTTTGCCATGTAAGTCGCTTGAAAAATTTGAAAATGTGATTAGATTTTGTTTGTTTGTTCGTTCGTTTGCACACGAGATTACGTCTCGAGAGCCTAGTGGAATTCTCGAGAATTGGATAAAAATGGGTAAAATGTACGCAAGAGTAGTGTACTACGTGAAGCTCCGTGAATGCCTTTTGATATGATTTCTATAGGGTTTTGGTCTCCAAAAATACGAAAAACACACTACCTCTACTAACGCAGGTACATACGCGTACATATTTTTGGTCGTCAGCCCCCCCCTCCGCATTGCGTTCGCGTCCGTCTTCGTAGGTAGGTACCTATCATACCTAGACTACAACGTTTGAAATAGGTACGCATCGCATCGCATCCGAGTTTATTTTTTACGAGTCAGTTTTACGGTATCCGACGACGCAGAGAAGCCAATAAAAATTATAATACAAATAATAAAATTCACCATCGCCAAGCCGTACCGGTAGCCATTTTTACCGCGAACCGATGCGAAGTATGTAGCTAGCCAGCTAGCTACTATTCTGCAAAGTTGTGTATTGCTTGTAGGTACCTACATATGTGTTAGGTAGGTACGTGTACGTATTACGTGAGTATGTAGTTGCGCGAATCAAGGTGCCTAGGCGCAGTGATAAGCAGTTGCGGTGGGCGCGGCGCGGTGCGGTGGTCCTAAGACACCGGCGCGGCGAGTCTAGTCAGGTAGCCTCGTATGATAGGTATTGTATGTAGGTACTCGTATTTTCACCGCAGCGCCGCAAATGAAAAGAGGAAACTGCCGGATGGGAAGGCGAACAGAGGTAGAGATGGAGGTGGAGGTGGAGGTGGAGGTGGAGGTGGAGGTGGACTTAATAATACAAGTATATTACCTACTCGTACATACGTATGTATGTATATTATGTCTTATGTAGTAGGTAAGCAAGCGAGCGTTACCTATACCTAATCAACTTAGATACCTACCTACCTACCTACCTATTGGTATAGGTAGGTATACCGACCGTGACCGTACGTAGGTTGATCTAGGTACCATGATATAATACCTACTCGAGTTGGACTCATCTACCGACTACGGACTACCGTACCGTCTCGCACGCAGCCAAATACGTAAACGTATCCTACCCGGTAGCCCGGTACCTACCTCCCACCTAGGTGTAGACCTGTTCGCAGAGGTAAAACGAGAGAGACGCGCGTCTGGTAAATAGAATTTACACGCGCGAGTTGCCAAGTTTGAAAGAAAACTCGCAACGAAAACTGCGTAGGTATGTATGTACTATGTTCCTATTAATCATAATTTACAAGCCGCAGTCGAAGAAATTTTTGATTTATAACGCAATTATTGCCGGGGAAAAAAATGATAAAAAAATAAATAATACGTTAATACGATAATTTAACACATCGCACCCTCGGGATTCGGTGCGCGCCGATTTCGAAGGACGCAGAACGTAGAGCGTGGAGCGTGGAGCGCGGGGCGCGGGGCGCGGGGCGCGGGGCGCGATAATGCTTCCCGTATAGCGTAGCGTTCGTTGTAGCACAGTGTTGAACGGTAAAAAAAAAATAATAAATAGGTATGTAAATAAATAACCAAAAAACAAAAATAGTTTTTCGCATTTTTATTCCGACGTCATCATCGTAAATTTGGAAACATTATAGCTCGGTAGTACATATGTAGTAGGTACTAGGTAGAGGTACCGAGCTGCCTACTACCAACGATAAAAGTAAACGTACCGTACGGTATCGTACCTACGCTATACGTAGACGTACTTGGTACCTGTAGCTGTACCGTTCCTAGCATTAGTTCGCGAATCGAAGACGTTCGACTGTGGTAGAGCGAGTAGATTTTACCAAACATGCGTTCATTTCATTTCATTCATTACCCAATAGTCCAATACCTACCTATTTGTGTCGTTCCATGGGTAAAGGGGCCCATTCGGCCATAGGCGCACCCGGGGGGGGGGGTCAGGGGGCTCGGGCCCCCCTCAAGCCCGGAAAAAATAATTTTTTGCTTCAAAACTGAGAAAAAAGTCAATTTTTTTGTTCTTCAAAGTATATTTTTTCAAAAAATTTTCGACCTCGCTTCGCTCGGGCAGTATTTTAATCCTTTTATTTCAAAAACTGACAATTTTTGATTGATTTTTCAGTCAAAAATCACCAAATTCTCAATAAATTCTCTGTTTGTCAGGAAAAATTGATGATTTTTGATTGAAATATCAGTGAAAAATAACTCAATTTGAAATTTGACCCCCTCCCCATTTTTTCTCAAATTCTGAGCCCCTCCCTTAATTAATTTCTGGGTGCGCCTATGCATTCGGCCGATATTGATTTAAGCCCGCCACGGTATACTGTGACCTAGGCTATAAGCTACAAAATAAGACCGGAATGAGCTCTTAAGATGCATATTTGTCCATTCCACGGCGTTTGAAGTTTGCGGTTTTCAGAAATCATTTTTCTAAAATTTCGAAAAAAAAAACGCACTTTAGTTTTGCAATTTGAAAAAAAGTAGTCATAAAAAAATTAGGCTCAAAGTTTGCGGGAAAACTGTTCTGCGACGTTTATTCAGTTGTCCTTCAATAAATTTTGCTGTGTTGATCAACTGATGTCGCATAATTTTTGCAACAAACGTTGACGGCGCCTCGTCCACAAAATCTTCAACATGCGTTTCTCAGTAAATTTCGCGGTTTCTCGAAGTTCTACTATCACTGTGTGAAAAAGTACCCCTTGTAGTGTAGAAATTCGCGAAAAAATTTTTTTTGATTTCTTTGACCCACTTTTACGAAAACGCCTCGCCTATATCTTTAAAACTAAAAACGGCCAAATGGGCCCTTTACCCATGGAACGACAGATTTATTCATTTTTAGGCAAGTATTTATTTTTATTTACTTTCGAAATGGCGAAGGAGCGAGCATCGCATCGAGAGGTTCGCGGCGAAAATGGAATCGCGGATCGCGGATCGCGCGAGAAGATATCGTATCGCGCCATGCGCCAGCAGCAAAACAGAACGACGCCACGCAGACCGAAGTAGAAAATGGCAAACGGAGGTATTACAAAACTATAAAACTACAAAATTACAGCGACGCGAAAAAACGTAGGTAGAAAATCAGATATCTATACCTACCTGGGTAGTAGTAGGTACCTAATCTAACATGCGAATGTCAAACAGATACCTACAGCAAAGCTATAGCTGCATGTAACACGAGTGTACCTAGGTAGGTAAATTAGCGATGAATAATAATTTGTATAGGCTAATTGTATATACATATAGGTAGTAATATCCGGACGTGTCAGCCACTTTGTGGGTTAATTCTACATCTACATACAATGTCAGCCACCTGTTTCCAAAAAGAAAAACTAGCACCAGAGTTCGCATCCCTTGGAAATTGAGGCGCGAGGATGAACGCAGGCCCAATTCAGTTAGCTTAGGTAGGTATACTTACTACCTACACGTTAGCTTTTATAGTTACAGAGTAAAACGAAGAAGAGTGTCACAAAATAGGTTCAATTTTTAGAAAAATTCACAATCACCCAACTTGATCTTACAGGTACTACCAGCTACCACTTATCTATACCTAATAATAAATTACCATATGTACCTATCTTAGTAGCTAAGTACCATAAAGTATTTGCTTTAATCCACTTACTCCTTGAAATAGACTTCCAAATATTTGCCGAATCTGGACGAATTGTCATTTCGCACGGTTTTCGCATTGCCGAAACTCTCAAGAAGAGGCGACGCTTCCAGAATTTGTTCGGTTATCAAATTGGACGGTGATTTGTTGACCGCGGCTAGGTATTGCATCACTAATTTAGTGGATTCAGTTTTGCCGGAACCAGACTCGCCCGATATCACCACCACTTGGTTGCTTTTCGTGAGACCGCTGTACGCTGCCGAGCCGATGGCGAATAAATGCCTGCCAAAAAAGCAAACCCACTTCTTACTGGTACCTAGCTCGTAGCTTACGCAGTGAATACGGTATCTACCTAATTACATAGGTACCAAACTAACATTGCGATCTATAACTTTACAACCCCGTGGTGGCCGTCTAAGTTTTGATCAGAGAACGATGCGATGGCGACGCGATGGTTTTTAGGGAGTTGTAAGTAGAAACTCAAATCGTATATTAAGCTGGCCTAGGTATCAACATAAATGAAGCGTGTTACCCATGTCAAAAGTAACCAAGCGACATCAAAAAATTCATTTAAAAAAAAAAATATGTAATAAAAAAAGACAGACCGGAAAGTGCTCATCGATATCTTCTTCAAAAGTTGAAGAAGGGATACCTTAAATAAGTAGGTAAGTACGAGAAAAAATATACCTAAACTCTGGTAACATTAATCTACATTTATGTATCTTATCATTAATTTACGTGTTGAAAAGCTTATTTTATTTCACCAGCGAGAAATACCTACCTGCCTACATGTTAGAATTTCAGCACCCCAAAGCTTGTCGCTTGGTTGGTTTTGACTTTTGACTTAACACGGTTCATTATGTAATGCATGAATCGCTGCGTCGCGTACGCGTTTCTCTGTAAATTTCGCCGTTTCTCCGAATTCTACCGTCACTGCGTGAACGAGTGGCCCCCTCTAGTAGAGAAACCCGCGAAATTTTTTGATTTTTTGACCCATTTCCACTGAAACGCCTGTATCTTTGAAACTAAATCGGCCCGAATGGGCCCTTTTCTCGTGGAACGACGGCAACCATTATATTTTTTTTCCAACACTTGCACCGGGTATGTACCTGGAAAGATTCTACTCGTAACCTCTTTCTCTGGGTATTTTTGTGCGGAAAATTATAGCTCGACTGTTCTGAATGCTGCAGGTACCTATACCTACCTTGCTTGATAAATCAGTCGAGTAATTGTACCTGCCTAAGTAAGCACCTCCGTAGTAAAAATAAGAAGGTACAATTCAGCTCGTTTTACTAATTGTTTTATCATACTTTATGCATTTCGCGTATCGCCCAATTTAGGTACAAAATTTTCATCAGAAAAATTCCACGCAAGGCCAAATTTTCTCGGCACCGGTATCTTACATCGGTAGATGTAGGTACCTTCAGGTATGTATCCTCGTTGTACTTATTAGTTGTACATCACGGCGAAGTGAAAAAAAAAAAAAAAACCAAAAAAAAACCATAAGTATATCATTTTGGATTTAGACCAAATTTGGTGGAGTGGTTTACTTTGAGTGGAAGGCCTCCCCAAAAAATTTTGAGCCCCAGATGTAAGGGGAGGAGAGTAAGAAGTGAATAATGTGCACCTCCTTTCGAGAAAAAAAACCGCTGTTTTTTGTGTTTTTTTAGAAAATCAAAATTGTGTGAGAAGTCGTCACAGCACTTGAATTAAAATATACGATTTGAGTTTCTACATCTCCCTAAAAACCATCGCGTCGCCATCGTTCTCCGATCAAAACTTAGACGGCCACCACGGGGTTATAAAGTTATAGATCGCAATCAGTATTCCAATAATTATGAAATTTTCACCAAGCTGGAATGAATTTTTTTCATCAAGTAATTAAACAAAAAAATTTTTTACCCCTTCGAGAGTGAAATTTGAAAAAAAATGAGTGAAAATTTTATACACCAGGGTAGCCAACAGCGAATCGTAAAATTTCAAAATACCTACGGAATTTATTTCGCCTTTGAATTGATTATTTTTTCGCTTGAAAATGCTATGGATAGGTAGGTATTTTTTTCGCTCACTAGTAGTATATTTCGGATTTTTTATTCAAAAAGTTTGCATGTCAGTGCAGCCAGTAACAAATCGTGACATGTTATACTATGAAATTTACATTGATCTCGAAATGATTTTTTTATCGTTTGAAAAACTTGCAATATTTTGTTTTCAACCATCGGAAATGAAAAATTTAGAATTCCTCTTTGAAAATTTTGCACGCCGCGCCAGTGCAGAATACCTATAAGTATACTCGAGCGCATTATTTTTTCGTCGAGTGATTGGACCAATTTTTTCTCCCCATGAATACAAGTATGATTTGAATTTGTAGACATTTTTGAGAAGTTACGCTGGGTATGTATCAGGCAGTCAGCTGCATAAGAGAACGCTAGAAAAAATAAATGAAAGATGCGAAACAGAAAAATGATTTGTAACTGGCTGCATTGACTTATAAATTTTTCCAAAAAAAAAAAAATCTGAAATAAGTATACTTCTAGTGAGTGAACATTGTGCACCCTAAAAAACCTAAACATTTATTTCTTTTTGCATAAATTAGAAAAAAATCATAGAGATAAATTGAACATTTTCACAATTAGAACAACCCAATTGGCGAAAAAAAATCAATTTGAAAGAAATTGATTTTTTGAGTAAAAATCGGTGAATCCCATTAAAAAACTCTGTGTTTACAATTATCCCACCCCTAAAAAGTTCAATGAATATTTGCGTTGATGCGTCAGGCAAGACATTTTTCACTTCCTTCCATTTTTTCTGAAATTTTGAAAATTACTTGAAATACGTGAAAATCAAATCTTCAAAGCTTCCACCAAGAACCTCAAGTTCTTTATTACCTATAGTGTTGCTAAATGTTCAAAGTTTTTATTGTCGGAAATTCCAGCCCGCTACATGCATTTCGGTGTTCACAGCGCGACTTGTTCACATTTACCCCGCATTCGCATTTACCCCACTTGACCTTACCTAATTACTTACTACTTACCTGATTATGTAGGTACCTAATACCTATACCTATACGGTACCTATGGACGTATGTACGTACACAATAATTGTAGTTCAGAATAATTCTACATAGGTACCTACGTTTAAAAAGATGAACGAACTTACGGTGGTAACGTTCCTAAAATTTGAGCTTCGTATTTCTTGACCATGTCCAAACCATACATATCGTACATTTTGTAGGGATTCACTGCCACTAGGATGCTGCCGGTGTAGGTCTGCGCAAAAAGGAAAGTTTACTGGGGGGGAGGTCTAGTGTTTTTCATTTTTTTTTTCTAATTTCTTGCGGGAGCCGAGCGAAAAATTATTCCTCAGATAATCTCAAAAAGGCTTGTTAGAAATTTCAGCATTTTTGGTTCATGTGTAACCCTCCTCCTCTTCCTCCTCATTCCCTTCCATTCGGAGAAGAAATTCATTTATTGCACTTTCTCTCGTATGCACGTAGGTACCTAGGTACTTTCTTTTAGTTTTAGGGCAATAGTATGGTGATTCTGAACAATTTTCTCATACCTCGCAGCTACCCAGGTCCACGTATAAGTAGGTAAAGTACATAGGTAGGTACTTACCTCAAAACCATTGATACAAAATCGAAAATGAAAAGAAGCGATTGTTGAAAGAATATGCCAAATCCCAAAGACTCCTATTTTATGTTGAAGAATGGTGGAAATCGTAGATTTTTATTTTTTGAAAAATTACATTCGAAAGGTCGTAAATAGACAAGTTTTAAAAACACTTCATTGGCCATTTTTTACCGGTGGCGCCGCGGGGGAGGAGGACGTTATTTCAAAATCTTGCTATGAAATCGGCGTTGGAATATTTAAATAGGTGCCCATCAATGTTGCTTTCAATTTTATAAAAGTTTCGTTAAATCCCGTCCTGCTTCGCGCCGCCATATCTTGTACCAAGCAAGACCAAAGTCGCTCGCAATTAAAGACTAATTTTTTTATTCGTCATTAATCATACGTAGGACATGAGAGGGATAGACTGCAGACCGTAGAGGTACCGTACCGCCTTTTCGCGGCCGCGTCCGCGTCCTCCTCGCCATAGCGCCGCGGCAATAGAAAAAATATAACGGACGTGCGAGACAGATTTTTCAAACACAGCGCGCAGCTTCGGCGTATTTCTCTCGCACTCATTTGCGAAATTTTTCGCTAAATAAAACATTACCGACAACTTTTTCCTGCTAGAATGAAATGAAATGAAAAGAAAAGAAAAGAAAAGAAAAGAAAAGAAAAGAAATGAAAAAAATAAGGGGGAGTCGAGCTGGCGCGTAGCGTGGTAGTGCGATCGAGCATCAATACACATACCTACGTTTAACACGTTAACGCACAAGTATGCAGGTAGGTATACTACCTACATATATAGGTAGGTAGGTACCAAACGAAACGAATGTAGAAGCCAAATTCTTATTTCGCAGAAATGATGGCGCCGCGCCGCGCCGCGTCAACAATATCAAATTAACCTAATCGAAATTACGCACGATGGATACAGTCTCGAAGAGCAAGACAGTGGTCCGCGCTAGTGCGTGGAATAATTACATAAAAAACAGCAACGTGGCGTGGATGGAAGACCTCTGAAAAAACAAATCGAATCTCGCCGCAATTCTCATCCCAAAAAAGGGACGGAGCGGAGGTAGAAAACTTCGAAGCGAAGTCATTCTCAAAGAAATGATTTTTCGGTTGGTGTTGACGAAATTGCATAACCAGTTTGCCGTAAATAAGGCACATAGCCACATGAAATGTCTACATATATTCTCACCATCACTAGCAACGTCGCGTCGAGTCGTTGCGCCGCTAGCATCTGAAATTCAGGAAAGGTAGGCACATATGCAAAATTTAGATACCGACAGCTGATCATTCAAATATGTAGGTACTAGGTACCTAAAAAGAAAAAAAATGCTGCAGGGTTCAGCGATGGCATTCGTTAGGTAGGTAGGTAGGTAGGTAGGTAGAGGTACTAGTCATTCAACTTTGAGTGAGATACGAAAGAAACACGTCTCAGAAAATTTTGAGCCGCCAAATTGTTAGGTGATTGAAGGTAAGAGACCACAAAATAACGTCATTTTCGAAAGAAAACAACGACAATACCTACCGTACAAAAAAGAAAAAAGAAAAAAAAACACGTCAAGTAATGTAATGCAATGTAGGTAGCTACGAGTGGGTCTGGGTACATCTACGTACATTATACTACACTACAACATACGGTCTGTGTAGTCTCTAGCTCTCTACACACGGTAATGTAGGTACTAGGTAGGTACAAGTATGTGCGAGTACTTACGTAAATCAATTCCTTTTCGTAGCGTATTTTTAAATTCCATAATAAGGACGCTTCGTTCAAATCACTGAAACATAAAACATAACGCGTAACGCGTTCAATGTTTGTGAAGTAAGTAACACCTCGAACGCATTCGGCAATAACAATAGCGTAGATATACGTACACGTAGGTATAGGTACAGGTACTTACAACAAGTTAGCAGTTACTACTACCGGGTAGTAGGTACTAATTTAAAGGCTCTCATGTGGTAAGGGGGGGTCATTTGGCCTCTGGGCCAACTTCGGAAAAATGCTTACGCCCGCCATTCGATTTGCCATGGTAGAATATGATTTTAGAGCGCATGAGCGAATTTTTATCCCACCCCTGCGAGGCTGGGGGTCAAAATACACGATTTTCAAGCCAAAAACTCATAAAAATTTTATCTCCTCGAGTTTTCAACCGATTTTTCCCAAACTTGGCACAAAGGTATAGTGGTACTAGGGGGGAATGCCCTGAAATTTTTTTAGATGTTTTTAACTACCTACTTTAATGCCCTTGAATTCGACTTTGAAAATTTCAAATCACCCTGGGGGGGGGGCAAGGTTTGGGGCTGTCTAAAAAGTTTTTTTGAATTTGAATTTATCGATGTATTTTACATTTCTGAGAATTTTTTCAGATTTTTTCAGGAGGTGGAAAGTGGCCAAATGTTCAAAAAACCGCTGTAATTCATCATTTTTTTATACCTTAAAATCATCGTTACTCTTCAATTTTTAATTTTTCATAATTTCCAGCGAAAAATATTATTATCCCCCCTCTCCGCACCTCATTGCGACTTTTATTCATTCATTTCTTATGACTATGTCGCCCAAATTCAACTACATAAACACTTTGCCGCCGAAATTTTACAACTCTTCAAATTTAAAAAAGGAATAGAAAAAAATTGAAGGGCAGTACGTGACTATAATTCCAATTATAAAAACTAGATCCCCCTCCCCGAGTGATGTCGTAAATTTTATTGACCTGTTTTGAAATCTTTTAAACTCCGAAGCAACCATAAAAAAAGTACAAAAGATAGGCCGCCAGATGAAATGTCGTAAATTTTATTGCCCCCCCCCCCCTTCAAAATTACTCTCTAAAACCGAATCAGTAAAAATATAACTGATTCACTCCGTAAAATAATTTTTACTGAAAAAATTAATTAAAACAACTAAAAATCAGTTAAAATTTATTGAAAACAGTACTTTTTAAACTGTTTTCCAATTGATTTGAAAAGTACTGAAAAATCAACAGATTTTAATAGTTTTTTCCCAGTAAATCGAAAATTTTTTACTGATATTTAACAATTCCGAGGAATTACTACTCGAATCAGTTAATTTTTACTGAGCTGCCGGTAAAACGATTCCGTAACATATAATGTAGTTGTACGAGTTGGACGAGTATGAAGTAACATTGTTACCATTAGAAAACACTCAAAAATATTTCAAATTTTTTTATTTCTATGTAAGCAATAGCGATTACTTGAAAAAAAAAAATTATTCTGCCCAAAAATTTCTTCCGAAAAAAATTATTTTCTGCCAAAAAAAAATATGAATTTCAAAATAACGAATTTTGGAGATTTGATGTCCTTTAATCGATCAAATAGGTCACCGAAATGGATAATCTGTAAGAGGTGCTGAAGTTCAAATGGATCTTTTTTATAAGCTTTATTCCAATTCTGAAAAATTCAAAAATTTTATGGTTGCTCCAAAATGTCTTGAAACCGCTTTCAATCGATTCACTGTAAAGTTTCTGCCAATTTTCATTTTTTTACATCAATACATGCGGTAGATATGGTACGTAAGTAATTCATTTTTTTTTAGAAAAATTTCCGAACCAGAAATACTTAAATTTCGAAAAATTGCACTTTAATCGGTCAAATAGGTGAGCTCGCGATTACAGGTGTTGAAGTTAATATCTATGAACTTTTTTGATGGGCTATTCCCCAGCGCTGGAATGTAGCAAATTTTTCTGGTGGATCAGAAACGTCTCTAAATTATTTCCAAACAATTCGGGCGGTCCAAAATAGAGTATGCATCACTTTTGTTGATTAGAACAAATTTTCATATTTGGCAGAACTATTAGGTATAATTTATTAAATTTTAGAAAATCACCAAAATTCGAGAAATGCACTTCATTCGGTATGAATTTTTTGTGATATATTTTCGATTTTTCTTTGTTTGGGCTCGAAATTTCACTTCGAGTTGGAATACCCTCATTGTTAGAAATGTTTGGAATTTTCATAGATGTTATTTAAAATATTATATTTGACAATAGTTACTTAGTTGATCAATTTTGAAAAAATTCTTTGAAATATTGAAAACCTTGAATTTCAATTTATTATAAAAATTTCAAGACATTGCATTTTCCTTATACGCAAATATAAAAATTGTTTTATACTTACATATAAGAAGTTAAAACATCGGTATCACATACATACAAATATACTGCTTTAAACTAGTCAAGTACAGTTAAGTCCCCGTAGTCTAGTGGAAAAGAGTAGTTAGTTAGGTAGGTAGGAATAGGAACGTAGGGTCGTAGGTTCAAATTCCAGATAAGACCAGAGATTTTTCGATCACCGATTTGAATGGGAATACTACCATAAAAATCCTCATTACAATGTCAAAATAATGATGGTAAAATTACAATTGTCGGCTAATTACTGTATTTTTAAAAATTAATTATAAAATTCAAGTAATATTATCCCAACGGTTATATTAATGAACATTTACTGATTTGCAGTTATTTTTTTACTGATTCAACTCAGAGGAATCGGATCGGCCGAATCTACTGATTATCTGTAAAATTTACTGATTGAATTCAGTAGAAAACTACTGGTTTCGAAACCAGTAGTTTTCTACTGAATTCGATCTGTAAATTTTACAGATAATCAGTAAATTAGGCCGATCCGATTCCTCTGAGTTGAATCAGTAAAAATTAATTATAAATCAGTTAAATTTTACTGATTTGGATTTAGAGAGTACATGATTAGGTATTATGTGTGATGAATCATCAATTTTATTTACCACACGCCGCGCTGTAAGCCAAAACCTTTGTATCTGCCATCTGGAATTTTGTTTTCCAAATTTTTACCCCAGTAAATTTTATTGCCCCCCTTCAAAATTATCGTGACTATTATGTGCGATGAATCATCAATTTTATTCACCGCATACAGTGAGCCGAAACCTTTATATTTGCCATCTGGAATTTTGTTTACTAAATTTTTATCCCCACCCCGACAAAAATTTTCGGGGGAGCCAGTTAGAATGAAGGTTGGTTGCAGGATAGGGGTATTTGAGAGAGATGACGTGTAAAGGCGGTAGTTTGGGTTTTTGAGTCAGTCTACAAGTAGAGATGTTGGTGTAAGGTTATTGATGTAGGTGTTTAGTGGATATTTTTTGGGATAATTTTTTTTATTGGGAGGGGGGGTAGGTTGAATTTTAAAAACCAAAATTGGCTTGTGTCTTCAATAAAGCAACCAGCGGCCCCTTGAAACGTTGCTTTGGTACATGACTTACCCGGAGGGGAAACCTGAAGAATGGAAGTGGAACATATGACTGTTTTCCATAAGGGGCACCAATATGGGACTGGTTGTGAGATTGATGACATGTTTGCCCCAAAATCGATAAATGGCCTTGATGATCTAAATTGGAGTTTTGGTGTAATTTTTTCCAACTCAACCTCAGGTGTCTGAGCCAAAAGCTCCACCAAGGTGTCCAGAGGCGTCTAAGCAAAAAGCTCCGCCTCTACCTTTGATAAAAGGGGTCTTGAGGTGTTTGAGCGAATGGCTCCACCTCCGCCTTAGATGTCAGAGTAAAAAACTCCGCCAAGGTGTCCAGAGGTGTCTGAGTAAAAAGCTCAGCTTCCGTTTTTTTTTCTTCACTCCACCCTGATGTATATAGGTAGTAATATCCGGACGTGTCAGCCACTTTGTGGGTCAATTCTACATACAAAGTCAGCCACCTGTTTCCAAAAAGAAAAACTAGCACCAGAGTTCGCATCCCTTAGAAATTGAGGCGCGAGGATGAACGCAGGCCCAATATCTAATTGGCGATGTGTAGAATGGAGAAAAAGGGTCGGAATTTTTGTGCCTATACCAGTTTTGAGTATGCGAGGTTTAAACTTTGACCCACAATTTTTAGTTATTTTATTAATCAACCCAAAAGTTTTTGGTACCTATCAATAATTTTTATTCGAGTGCAGTTATTTTTTTAATACCTAGCAAATTTTTTCAAAATTTGTAATAGGTAACAAAGAAAATTTTGCAATTTTTTTTTCAAAACTCTTTATGTAGCAACGCCATTTTTTTTGCCAAGGTGAATTTTGTGTTGCTAAGAATGAATCTGCAATTGGAATTTCGATTAACCAATTAGCACGGGAATAAGACAAATTTGAAAAAAATTGAAAATTTTCGAGTACCTATTTATATGAAAAGTGGCTGACATCGTAGGGTTGCGGGCAATTATACATACATATATGTACCAACGATTGGGTACATACACTTACCTTCTGAATGCGACTTATTTAGACGAAACTCGGTGTTTGACGTTTCATTCGATTAGGTAACCATACGAGCGTAGGCTTACAGCGGTTTACCGTTTCGTAACACATCTGTACATATACATATATTGTATGTACCGCACCTACTACCTACCGTCAACGTGTGTACGGTACATTACCATACGTTCCTATTTTCCCAACCGATTCCCATTCCGCATTCGCACCGCGGAGCTCAGATCTACTCGAGCGATTTCTATGTATTTTTTGAAAAGTATTTTGTATACTTTTTTTCGTTTTATTTTTTCTCGCTTTCTTTTTTCTTTCTACGCGGCGCTGCAACAAAATTTTGCGTTGCCATCCGACAGGTCTGCTTTCACTTTGCCATCTTTCTAGGTAGGCTACCCACCTACGTACATAGGTTCCTAGTTCCTACGTTATGGAGGTGCGAATCTAGGAAAAGCAAGGCACCTTTAACGCCAATTTTTCAGGCAAGATAGGCGCTTACAATTCACGTACTCTAGATCTACGCCAGATTGACGAATTTTAGGTAAACTTTTCTTTTCCTTCAGCTTTGTACTACACAGATGTTTTGTACTTTTGTATGGTAAGTATCTTCTAACTAGGCGATTCTAAAATTTCGCAAAATTTTTACCTATGGTTTTTAAAAATTTTGAAAAGTTGTTTATTGAAAAAAATTCAATCAGAATAGTCAATACCTACTAGTGGTTTACATAACATTCACATGCTTAGACAACATAAAAACTATAGTAGGTGTAGATTTTTTCCATGTAATTTATTTGTAAACGGGAAAAACTGAAAAAGACCACGACGAAGGACATACTAAACCTAATTGAATAAATTTCTAAATTATGAAGAAATATTGCATTACGCGCAAAATCCAATTATTGCATCAAAAAGAGGCCCACCTGCTTATTTTGAGGCTGCATTGAAAAAAAAAAAATTAAAAATTAAAAATTGAACTACCTACCTAGCCTAACAAGAGGAGAGCCACGACGAGGACAGTTCTGTATGCTGATTTGTAAATTTGGAAAAAATTTTCACGAAATCCTCCTCATTATAAACTCTAATCTAATATCGAAAACACAGCTGGATAGTAATGTTATGATGTCAGGGGATCGGATAGAATGATTGCCGGATTTTGCGGTAAACAACTGTCGTCCTCAGCCCCTTGAGAAAACATGTCTCTACGAAAGATCGAAAATATGCGGTTGCACAATGAATAGCTTTCAAAATCGACTTAATCGACTTTGAAATGCGTTTTGAATGTATCATAATACGAAAGGTGAGACCTTTCTGCATTAAATAAGAGTGAAAATTCAGATCAATAAGTAAGCTACAATAATGGCGGAGAACAAATGTGTTTTGATTTGAGATCATGATGGGTTACAGCCACGACGAAGGGCATTTAGACCACTTTTGTAGCCCCTTTGGCCAGTTACATGGTTTTCTGCGAAAATTTAGAATCACCCGACTACCGACGAATTGTCGAGTGCCTATAATTGTATAATTACATAACCCTTATTAACGTCCATGTTGGTAAGAAAGTAGACTTGACTAACGTAGGTACTTGATTACCAATAATTGGCGTCTTGTCTGCGTCTCCAGTACCGGTATAGCGCGCGGTACCTAGTGGTAAAGAAGACGGGTCTGCGTTCGCATATTGTGTCTGATTTTGCACCAGCTAACCAGCACAACTTTTATGTAGGTACCTACATATGTACAGTGTACTCATAGGTACATACCATCCGTAGGCGCATATATGTAGGTAGGTTGGTAGGTACTTAATTACTTATGCGTAAGTATACCAAACGTTTAAAATATTCGAAACTCGAGCGTCAATATTCTCAGAAGAATCTTTGTCCTCGTGGAAAAAATTGTCAGGCACGAGCAGGACAATGTATTTCCATCCTTGAAGCCGGGCCTGCTCAGACCTGCTCATCCCCCCCCCCAGACACCCTTCAAAAATGAATTTTTTGGACATCAAAAATCAAATTTTTTCAAAGCTTTGCCCTCGCTTCGCTCGGGCGTAAGTAAGCAAAATTATTATTAATTTTGGCTAGGTAGTTCAAAATTTCAATATGTAAGCCTGTAGCGTAAATACCTCCCTCAAAACCCTCAAAAATGGATTTTTCGGGTATTAAAAATCAATTTTTTTCAAATCTCTGCCCTCGCTTCGCTCGGGCATAAAATAATCACTATTCACATTGCAAAAGCCGTTCGAAAAGTATGATACCAAGACCGATTACAGAAAATCGAAACTTTAGATTACAATTTAGAGACAATGTTGCCAATATTTCGCAAAAAAACCATTTCTGTAAAATTAATTTTTTAAAACTTTTTACCGCTTTTCTGTAATTGGCCTAATTACTTACCTAACTTTTTAAACAGACCTTTTATTTAAACCGACAGTACCAAAGAAGGTTCTGTCAATCCCCCCTCCCCATTATCCGAGATTTTTTATGCCCATTTAGTATATACCTGAGAAAAAAATTTTCACCCTTCAACTTCTGCCCCCCCCCCCAGAGGGAATGTCAAGTTACGCTACTGGTTAGGTACCTAGGTACCTACCTACATAACTATCACTTTTTCAAGAAAATTCTCCGAGAAAAATTGATGCTTTTTAAATTTTATTTCAAGGAAAGTGAATGTAGCCTAATAATTTATGTTTTGAATGAAGCGAATTGAATTTTACCCAGTTTAATATTGAATTTTTAATCTTTGAAAAAAAAAAAAAAACTTGTTAGAAAGCCGAAAAATGAAGCTTTTGGTTGCTGTTGTGCTGAATTATAAAGCTAAGCTATAGTTTTCAGCTTTCCAAAAGGCTCGAAAAATAATCGGCTTTAGGCTTTCGGCTGACTTTCGGACCCTTTTTCAAATTTAAGCAAAATGTCTTTGGCGAAAGAAGAAAATTTTCAATCAATTTTCAATTTTCAAACGGTTTTTATGAAAAATTATGAAATTTGGCGTTGCGAATGGAAATTGGAGTAAAAAGGTCACCAATTCACCGTTGCAAAACTACATGAAAATAATTTCACTTGATATTATGTAGCTGAGGTGACTTTTCTTTCCTTCTGTTGAACTTTGCTAGCTGGGGCAAGTGGCAAGCGGCCTTTTCAGCCGGGACAAGGCTGTCCCGCGCGCCTCTGGCTAAAGGCCTGAGACAAGCGCCACTGAGGCGAAATTTCCGACCGAGTTTCAAAAATATATTCGAGTGCTTTAGATTCTCTTTTTTTCCTATCAAGAGATAGGTAGGTAGGTAGGTAGGTAGGTGTCTACTTGAAATATTCGCGCGCAAAGAAAACTAGGTATAATAACGTAGGGTCGAAGAATCCATGATGTATGTGCAATGGTACATCAAATACCATATGGTACGTTACTTAGGTTAATAAATTGAAAACATATTCGACGCTAATCGCACACTTTATTCAACTTTACGCACGCGTGCCTGTGATTCTCATCTTTGGAGTTGCATCGTGCCTTAGCCCTACAGCAAACTGTTGGGAGATTTTTTTTGAAACGTTATACCGTTATACCTAGGTACTTATTCCTGTTCATTTCCGACAACTTTTGGGAATTCAAGTTTGCGTCGCGTCAGTTTGTCGGTTACCGTCTTACCTACCTACTTACCAAAATGTGCTGTTTTTAGCATTGAATTCTTTTTAACCGATAATTACTTAGGTACGTAGGTACCTAATGTAGGTATGTACTTGAGTATTCCTTGTTGGTATTTATTGTACTTATTAATGGGTAGGTAGGCCTATCCATATTTGAATGCCTAATTGCCTACATACCTACATATGTATAAGTATCTACATAGGTATGTAATGTAGGTACCTACATAGATGTACTCACTTGAGCTGTATCATATCTTCGATTCCATTCTGTCCCAAATCTTGTCTGCGCTTCAAGCCGTTGGCGCTGGTCAAGGAGAAAACTTGCGGCTGAAAACGATAAGTAAATAAGTAAGTAGGTAGGTAGGTAGGTAGGTAGGTAGGTAGGTATGTATACGATCGCTCAGCGCTCAAAACACGTGTAGGGGGTGGAAAGTGTGAGGAGAGTTTAGAAATATTAGGTACTTACAAGTTAAATATTGAGTAAGTATAGGAAATAGGATACCATGTCAGATTAGGATTTTGTTGAGGAGCACGTACGTACCTACTAGTCTATATGGGGAGAACAATATAAATAGTGATTGAATTGGAATTGGAAAAATTCGTTTGGAGGCCTCGCCTTTTTTTTTAACCTCGCAGATATTTCAACTTTACGGGTACATATTACGTAGGTATTTTGATTTTGAATTTGTACTAAAACGCCATGCAAGTTGTTTAAATTTACGCTTGAGAAGAGGCGAGAAAATTTTTCGAGCCTTTCTTCTTGAGTAAGAGTGAGAGTGACAGACCATGGTAAACGGTAAAGGTAGCCTTCGTCCCGTATCTTATAAGATGTAGGTAGTAGGTACTGCATTAGGTACAACTAGGCAAATAGGTACCTACAACACATCTAAGTATGTACTGTATCCCCCTTATCCTATAAGATACTGAGGGTTGTTTCATCATCTTTAACGCCTACCCTGGTAAATGAGAGAATGAAACTAACAAATAACGAGGTGTAAGTAAGTACATATGTATCCCGTTTTAAAAATAAATAAATACCTACCTAACTAAATAAATAAATAGGTAAATAAATAATTGGTAGGTACCCTATATCTAGTGCCTACGGGCTGCCTACGTAGGTACCAATAAGTACTACGTAGATAGGGTAAAGTTGCCTAAATCGTACCACCAGTGATTTCTCTTAGATGGTCGTTTTTTAGCACGTTTTTTCGAAGGTATACCGATGTTACTATTAGATAGGTGTATTTCGAGACCCTTGATGCAAGAACCAGACCATATGAACAATGTGCTGGCTTTTTATCGCGAAAAGAAAAAAATGAGGGTGTCAAATTAAAAATTTGTGCTCGTTGGCTAAGAGGATTACCTACATGAAAACAAATTGATTTACGTTTACGAGTATGTTAGTAACGTTAATTTCTCATGAAACTATACATATGTATTAGGTACCTATACTTATTAGCTACCTTTTTTTCAAGATATGTATGAAAAGTTTTTGATCACATCGTGTCTGAGTAGTAAGTCTGGATTTGTATCAAAAAAGTCGGAGTTGCTCAAATCGTACCTTCAATGTTTTTAATAGGTAGATTTTTAATTCAAAACAAAAAATATTCGTTTCTTTTTTTCTTTTTTTTTAAATTAAAATTCGGTTTCATCTTTTTCAACTAATATTTCATTTGGATGAAGGAAAGAGGGGACAAAATTATGTACTCGTATGAACGAATGGGGAGCATATGGGAGGTTTTTCGGGTTGGTGAGGGGCATGGGAGGGTTCTTGGGAGTTGTAATTCTACAAAATTTGTCAATAGGTACGATTTGGGAAACAGAGTTGGGAATTTCGTTCTTGGGTCAAAAGGTGCGCAAAGGACCAACCTACCAGATGGTGAAAAAATTTTTGGCCAAACTTCATTTGTGTCTCACTCAGCTTCGAAAAACCGAAAAGTGGTACAATTTGGGCAACCTTACCCTACTAGGTACGTTGTTGCGTACGTACATAGGTATCTACGGAAATACCAATAGGCTAACGGGCGAACAGGCCATCGATAATAGGTAGGTATGTAGGTGGGTCCGGGTTGGGTACCTAATTGGCGATTAAGCATTAGGACTATGACAGCGACACGACTTACCTTTCCTCCGATAACCGCTTGCACGGTGAGCACTTGGGCCGGTTTATGGTACTCCAAAACTTCTCCGGGCAAGGCATGCCCGACACCCGGGTCGAACCATATCAATTCGCCCTGCAACAGGATAAGAAAACGCACACGAAAAAAAAAAATGATAACGATCAAAAAATCAAAATTTTCGTAACGCGCGCGCGAACAAAGAGCCAGCGCACTGCGCTGCGCCTTCAATCTTAGTCAGTTTCGTAATAGGTAGGTACTCGTAATTCAATTGGTAGGTAGGTAGGTAGGTAGGTGTACTGTACATTTATGTAAAATTAGATAGGGTAGGTAAGCTTATGTAGGTACTGAATGTATGTAGAAGGGGTACCTATATGTAGGTACTCATACTTACTGATAGTGATATGTCATTGTATAGGTGGGTCTGTCTGGGTACTGTCGGAGCAATCATTCCGAATTGGAAAATGACGAATGACGAGCGAGGTAGGTACTACGTAGGTGTAGGTGTAGGTGTAGGGACTTTGTAACTGCACACCACATACCTATGTATGTACCTACAAGCTACGTACCTACTCGTATGTAGTACCCGCGCTGACATGTCGGGTACGAGTACAATGTACGAGTACAATTACATACATACCGACATATGTGCGTCTATGTACCTATGTACCTTAGGTACATACGTCATAAAAGGTCAAGGTACCTACATATTGGTGATATATTGGAGCGCGAATTGGCCAGGGTCATGGTCAGGGTCAGGGTCAGGGTCAGGGTCAGGGTCAGGGTCAGGGCACTCGTATTTACCCGAGTACCTATGGTAGGCACCCGGCTACCTACTACCATAGGTACCTAACCTACCTATATTCGAATGACGTGACACCTGACGCGTACGATAGGCACAGTCTATCTCTATCTCTTTCTCTAGCTCTACGTCTACATACAACCGCATAAAATACTCGTACCTCTACCTACGAGTACATATATGTGTATCATATCATGTCACGTCTGATATGCGTCATCGGTCATCGGTCATCGGTCATCGGCCATTTACCTATCGGTTTTTGGCGTTTTGCGAGAAGCCCTACTCGCCAATCGGATGAGCGATTGGCGATTGCTAATAAAAAAAATCCGACACGTGTGCCACGCGATCGCTGTCGCTGCAATCAAGCCACGCCGCGCCGCGCCGCGCCGCTGCGGTTTGCATCGGTAACGATACCTAGCTAATGACTACATATGTAGGTACTTGGACTTACCACATGCATACCTATAGGTATTTATCGCGTTACGTACATACATAGGTATACTACTACGTATGTATAGCTTGGATACAGATTCAGATACGAATACGAAAACGCGTACCCTACCTTCTTCGGTGGTACCTGGTAGCTGGTAGCTGGTACGGTGAATGATCGTCAACGGCCTACTTACGTTACCGGTGCGCGGCTTCGCGTGCTTCGGCGCGGAGCGGTTCGCAACCGGAATGTCGCGATAAACCGGGTGGGTGCGATGAACCGAACGCGAACGCAGATTACCAACAACCGCGTCGCGCCGCTTCCAACACCCCTTCCTTCCCTTCCCTCCCCCTGACTCTTTTTTTCCGTCTTTTGTTTCCGAGTTGGCACTTTTTCGAGGTTGATTGAGGAGGGAAGATGGGCGCGGGGCGGTGGGGGGCGGGGGCGGTCGGCTTTAGATTTCAGCGGCAAAATCGTCACTCCAAGTACTAGATAGTATAGTAGGTACCTGTATATAGGTACAGTATTACATATGTGGGTACATAGTAGGTACCTAGTAAACACTCCACTCTCGAACGTTCAACAACCGCAATCTGTTTTGGTAGGTAACGGTAGCCAGTAGGTAGCGAAAAGCCATCAGCCAATAGCCATTAGATAATACATATGTACCTAGTACAAAGAGTACACAGGTACGGCTGTAGGTGAGTTTGAATTGATGCTGAAAGAAAAATTTGTACAAAAATATATGTACCTAGGAGAATTGATTCCAATTTTTTTATTTAGTTTGCTCATGGTTGGAAATATCAAATATACATGTCTGTCTGTCTGTCTGTCTGTCTTTCTTTCTTTCTTTTCATTAGGCCTACCTAGGTGGGTAGGTACCTCTATCTACAAAGTACCATTTATGTTCGAATTGATTTCCATTTTTTGGGCGGAGTATGTAGGTATGACTCGATTACCGCTTTCTTTTCACGTAAGTTGGCACATACTACGAATTGGAGCCCATTCTCGCGCTTCACCGCAAGGTCGGCATTCATTCATCACAAAATGAAATGATGGCGTGACATATCTTTTCGATGTATGATGTAGGTATGTACTATGTACTATAATGAACTTTGTAAATGATAGTTACAAAAAAAAAAGTAGGTACATTCGAATGAGATTACCATTATTCATCAATCAGTTCTTTCGTGACGCTACAAGTGTTCGTTTTAGGGAGATATCGGAATTTCACTGGAAACACTCGATTCATTTATAATTCAGCGGAAATAAATGCTTTCTTAAGCACTAAAAACTCAATTTTTTCAAAGCTTCGCTCGTGCATGTATACAACTACAATCAGCCTAGGTATGTGAATTATTTGAGGCGACAGAGCCAAAAAAAATACTTTCCTTTGCTCCCTCTCCTGGAAATCTTTACGGTACCTAAGTATTCAAAGTCTTGGTAGGTACTCATTTTGTACCCTTCAAAAAAAAAAAAAAACTTCCGATGCGACGCCTCTGATATAATTATAATTTTGTTCTTGGTTGAGCGAAGCGAGTGTAAGGCTTGAAAAAAATTGGATGTGAAATGACAAAAAAAGAAAAAAAGAAATTGATTCCGGAGATAATAGAGGGAACAATCATAGGTACTAGTAAACCTTCTCATGATATCTCCTGCGTTGAAAAAGACTCGGACTTCGAAATCAATTCGTATGTAGGTACTTAATACTTATATCCATCAAGAAAAGTGGAAATAAATTCGTAATTTTGCAAAAAAAAAAAATTAGGTACCTATAGCAATGGTTTCGACGCGAGGAAGCGGTAGGTACCTACTACCTACAAATGCTATGTACTCGTAGGTAACGGATATATGCCGCGGCGCGGCGCGGCGTGGCGTGGCGTGGCGTTGCGTTGCGTTACAATTATAATGAATTAGCTAGGTACTAGGTCTAGGTACCTACGTACCTATGTCTGTATCTATAGACGCTGAAATTATGCGAGTGACTTTACAAGGCACGTGCGAAGATAGGTAGGTAGGTAGGTACGTACCGTGCATACATAGTTGTAAGTAAAGTATATGTACATGCACTGCACTGCACTACACTACACTACACTACATACTGTACGTAGGTACGCGTACCTACCTTTTTTTTTGGTTCCCAGTCCCTTACAGGAGGGTAGTACAGTGTATTCGGATTATACTCGTAAGTACCTACATACCTACACGTACACCTACGTACAAATTATTTGTCGCAGTGCTAGTTTACGTACATGTACCATACCATGTACGTAGGAAAGGTTTTTAAAACGTTGCGTGACATACCTTATACTTAGTATAGGTAGAGGTACCTGTACCTACGAGTCTCGTATATTGTATACTGTCTCTGTCTATACGGGTCTAGTCTACTGTAGTTTTGCCTACTTACACGTCGAGTAGATGGATATAATGTAGCTCGCCTCTACCCTAGGTTAGGTTGGGTGGAGGAGAGGAAGGGAAGGGGAGGGGAGGGGCACATATGGCACGCATGCATACACAATTACTTACATCTACAGGTACGATCGTACATATATGTAACTTGATTTGTATAGGTATAGGTATTAGGTACCTATGTATTTACCTATAAGTATGTAAGTACCTATATGGATCGTACTATCCTTGCGAGACCCGTTTTGCAAGAGGAGACAATTTTGCATACAGGCACTGTCATGTCAGGTCCGATTTTTCAAAAATTGGCATAAGTAAATGAAGGGTCAGGTAATAGCGTCGCGTCGATGTGTGCAGCGGAAAAAATAGCCGAAAATGAGACGAATCTCGCTGCGCAAGCGCCATGCCGCCGCGCCGCTAGCTCGTAGCTCAATTCGTATTCGAATGGCGCATGGCGCATGGTCCGAGTTTTCACGTGTTGCTGATGCTGTGTGCAGAGAGGCGAGGCGAGGCGAGGTACCTACATAATTTGTACGGTACCTAGGTACCTAAGTAAATAAAGATGTACCTACGCAAATGACATTGCGAGGCCCGAAAAAAAAATTCGCCTACATGGCATGACGCTGCGACCAGTGTGAAATCGGGGGCCTCGCAGTGACAACTGATAGCACCGTTTCCAAAACGAAAACGGGTCTCGCAGTGTTTCGCCATGCCTATGCCTGTAGGTATAGAAATAGGAAATAGATATGTGTAGGTAGTAGGTACTAACCGTTTTCAAAAAGCTTTCGTACGGTTCGAATAGACTGCGAACGTTGTCCAAAGAAGGACGGTATTTTTTTCGCGCAACTTTCTTAGTGAAAGTCGCGCCGTATGATGAAGACGGCCAAGGACGGAGCGCGGGCGCAGGCAGCGACGCGTCGGTACGATCGCGTTCTGGTTGCCGCCAGCGCCGCTCGCCGTTATCCGAGCAACCGGACTGGGACGTTGCAAACGGCGGCCGTTCCACCGCAGTTTCGCAGGTCGAGGCGCTGTCGCTTCGCGGCGACGACTTTTTCGAGGCGGTCGACGCTGGCGTCGCAGACGCGGACGCGGTCGCGGTCGCGGTCGCGGTCGGACAAAACCAAAATATAGCCGTGGCTAGTTTACGCACGGTCATCGTGCGTTGTGGCGCGACGTCGTAACGTCCGCGATTCGGCGCGCGAAAACGCCAACCTTTCCATTTGCCGAAAAATGCGCTTCCGCCTTTGTATTTTCGCCTCGACGACGACGACGACGCCGCCCCGTTTTTCTCGCCGCGTATCGAGCATTCGCTTTCTGCCCAAAAATTGTCGTCCATTTCGGTTGTCGTCAGCCGAGTTCGAAGACGTTACTGCGACATGCCGCAGGTGACGCCAGCGCCATTTTCACCGATGCACGCGGGCGCCGCCTCGCTTTGTTCCACTTGTATTCGCATTTCAGGTATGTACTCGTACTAGATAGTAGATACGCCTAAGTGTGCGTGTGTATCATATCCGTAGGTCTATAGGTACTTAGGTACCGCAAGTAGTCTCGTACCTGGTACCTGGTACCTGGTATCTGCCTATCTGGTATCTGGTATCTGGTACCTATACCTACACCTACGTACGTGCATGTACTTGCGTACAGCTGTAGGCTATAGGCCTGTGTAAGCGCGGAAGGATATGTAGGTAGGTAGGTAGGTAGGTAGGTATACCAATTACCATTCCGTACCTATAGAATGCAAAAGCGAGTACGAGTGCGAGTGCGAGTGCACTACTGTACCACGTGTACAGTACCCCGTTAATAAGTACATAAGTAAGCACTAAACGTAACCGTAACCACCTAGTTGGTACGAACTACGGGCGATGGAAAATTGGAAACGGCAGGTACGTCTCGCGCAACCCGATCACCCGAATACCTATACGAACGTGAGCACCATTTTATCTTTATGACGGTGAGACCGTTGCGTTGCGTTGCGTTGCGTTGCGTTGCGTTGCGTTGTTGTTGATCACTGACCAGTCGCCGAGTCGCCATTTACGTGGTACCTACATACGTAGTACCTGCTTTCCTGCACCTGCACCAGCACCATCATCTTCGGTTGCCTTTTTCTATGTACGTGGGCCTGGATACTTACTCACTCACTCACTCACTCACTCACTCCTTTTGGTGTTAAAAATCATAAGTCGGTAATACTTACTTTGTATAAATTGTCCAATCATAAACAAAGTATTGCCAACTTACGATTTTTACCGCAAAAAGTACAGGGGGAGTCCAGAATTAATCGAGCACCCGGTGCCTACCGACCTACCGTCTAAATTTCTTGGTTTTTCGAATCAGTCGACTGCATATATGTACCTACCTACTTACACTTACAGCCAAATTCAATCGAGAATTAGTCGGAAACGACGGGAATGGGAATTGGGTGAAAAATTGGCGATTTCGCTTTGGTTGAATTTACGCAGGTGTAGGTATTTTCATCGATTCGGAAAAGCGACGGCACGCCGTCGCCGCGTCAGAATCAGAATTTTACCTACTTACTTACACTAAAGTTGACGCTAAACGAGCGAGCGAGCGAGCGAGGAAAGGAAACCGGTTGAGGTATGCACCACAACCGCTGAACCGAACCAACTCAGAGTCTATGCAGTCGACTGCTGAAAGCTCGTCAAGTTTGGAAATTTAAATTCAAAAATAACGGAAATTTCAAAGCACAACGCAGCGCGACGCGGTATGAGGTGGCTGAAAAGCTTTTCATTCGCTTCTTGTCACGTCACGTCGCGTCGCGTCGCGTCGTATTCAATCGTACC
The DNA here is from genome assembly GCA_038380155.1 of Pseudococcus jackbeardsleyi. NCBI lineage: Eukaryota > Metazoa > Arthropoda > Insecta > Hemiptera > Pseudococcidae > Pseudococcus > Pseudococcus jackbeardsleyi. The sequence goes on along the minus strand of CM076239.1, from coordinate 67,684,885 downwards.
TATCTTTTAATGTATGTACATGTACCTACCTAGTATGTACCTACTACCTACTAGCGGTCGCCGCGCCGCCTTTAAAAACGCCTTTACCAAGTAGGTAGGTAGGTAGGTAGGTAGGTACGAATTAAAACGAAATGTGTTGAAAAATATCCTCCAATCGACGCGACGCGACGTTTCGCGACAATTTTAAATGCTTCAAAGCTTGGTCGACGCGAAATTTTCGCGCCGCCGCAGGCCGCACCGCACCGCACGCGCACCGCACCGTGCCGATGCCGATGCCGATGCCGATGCCGCATTCCCAGCGACCGCATTTCCAATCTTGCGCAACAACGCTTCCGCGTCGAATTTTCTAGCATACCAAAAGTAGGCACCACACCGCAGGTAGGTGCAACGTACAGAGCATAGGTTGGTATGTCTATGCCGAAACCAACACTTGGGTGCACTCGCACTACGATGCACAGCGCCAGGCTCTTTTGATGCATTTCCGGCTCCCTCCCTTCCACTACAACACTGAGAGCGTTTTTATTGCAGCTTTGTCCGAGGCAAGAAGAATGTTTCCATGTTTGTCTTATTGTCGTGTTTTTTTGGTTTTTTTTGTTTTTTTTTTGTCTTTGACACACCGCACCGTAAGCGCTACCGCGGATGCCGTGCCGTGCCATTTCTGGCGCAGTTGCGTGTGCCAGCAATGAGAAGAGCGAGAGCGAGAGCGCGAGCGGCGTAAATTCCTTACGTGACCATTCGAGCCGACCATCCATCTTGCGGCTAGCAACTTGCTAGGTAGTGGACACACACCTACCTACCTACCTACCTACCTACCTACCTACCTACCTACGTAGGTACGTACGCCGCGCCGGCATTAAAATTAATTTTTTCGCGCCTACCACGCCATCGCCAGTCTGAAGATGGTGGCGAACGGAACGGTACGGTGCGGTGCGGCGCGGCGCGGTGCGTTGCCAGAAAAACGCAAAGTAAGGAGTCGGTTTTCGACTTTTTCGATAAAATGCGTCCGCCCCGCTCATCCACCGACCATTTTCGAATAATGTCATACGCGCGCAGTGCGCCGGCAATCTCGGCCATCCGACGTTCGAGTTTCTTGGTTTGTGCAACATCCTCGATCCTCTTGAACCGGTGCGGTGCGGTGCGGCGCGGCGCGGCGACGGTAAAATTCGATACAAATACGCGCTCTCCACTCTACGATGCCACGTGTACAGCGAGGGCGAAAAATTTTCCATTTCCACCCGAGTAGGTAGGTACTGTAATTCGAATCGCTCGCTATAAACGCCTCTACGACGAACCGATAAATTTTCTACGTCGCGTCGCGTCGTGTCGTTACCAAACACATAACTAAAATACCTACATACATATACGTATGTACCTACATGATTTTCGCCGAGAAAATACCTACGATTTTCACGAAATTGTCGCATTATTGGATCGCGCGTTCGTTCGTTCGTTCGTTCGTTCGTTCGTTCGTTCGTTCGGTGGGTATGTGGGTATGAAAATTGGAGCGAAATACGGCGCGGCGTTCTTTTACTACATAGGTAGGCACTGCTTACTTTGCCTGCTTACCGGAAGCTCGGATCAACGATAGAATACCTATACCTTTACCATCAATGTTTATGTACGACTATCTAGTATCTACCTCGTAGTAAAACATCGCCATCACTACCAGTGCCCAAATGTTCGACACCGACGACGCGCCAATCCTAACGCTAAATTATTTGGCGACTGGCTGGCTGATAACAAAAGTTGCGAATGGTCGAGTGAAATGAAAACATTGGAAGCGACGGGCGCGGAATTTGGTAAAATTAATTACCAAATGACCCGTTTGCATTTCGCAACGCTCGCAATCGCAGTTGTATTTAGGTCTTATCTAGTCGCTGCTTAGTTTCTACCAGCCTGCCTATCTAGCGTACCTACCTACCTACCTACCTACCTCTGTCTACCGACTACTTGAAAGAAAATAGGTAGGCAGTTAGGCACCTACAGGCATTTGACCGTACATCTTGCGCGCGTAGGTAATCGTCGGTGTCGGTATAATCCTCGTCACTTTGTAACGGCGCGGCGCGGCGGCCATCCATCTGATGTCATACGCGAGTCAGCGCCCGGCCGCGCCACCCGCGTCCTTAATGGCGAATTTAATTAATTTGTATACGCGGATGCGACTCGACTCGACGCGACGCGACATCGCTACCACCGACCTGGAAAAATATCCCGTTACCGTAATTACTGATTTCGAACACGTTTTGCGAGAAGCAAAATCGTTGCTTTCAAAATATGGTACCGTACCGTATCGTACCGTACCTTGCCACATATACGCGCGGCGTGGCGCGGAGATGAGGAGCGCAGCGCCACATAAACCGAAAACGTGACAATGACGCTTTTTTCCTTCTTGGACAATTCATCGCGGTACCTTACCTATTACCTATCGATATCGTAGGACACGCGCTGCTAATAGTAAATACGTATACGCGATATACGCCATATCCGCGTTATTCGTGTCTTTTTTTACTAGGTAGACAGTAGGTAGCTAGGTACATAGGTACATACATATGTGCTAGAGTACCTACATAGTAATATCGCCGCGCCGCGCCGCGCCGCATCGCGCACTTTTCCCTCGGCTCGTGTTCGCGTCCACTCGATGCGATGCGATGCGATGCGGTGCGGTGCGGTGGGAAACGGAGGCAAGTTCCTCCCTGCCTGCGAATAGATGAGTAGGTATTCTAAGTATTAGGAAAAATTACCCGACTGTAACTACCTTGCCTACATATCTACCAATTCGAAAGCGACCAAGTGTTGAAGGGCCAATCTATCTTACGTTAGTTCGACTTGAAAAAAAAAATGAAAATTTTTACCGTACAGGTAAGTAGGTACGGGTATAGGTAAGTACACGAATGCCAAATTGCTAATTATTGCTATTGCTCGTCATCGTGTGTTCCTTCAATTTTTCCCAAGTCCGTAAGGTACCTACCTATAACAATATACCTAGGCACTGAAACGTTTCAAAACCTTTCAATGTCAACTATTGTCAATTTATCGAAATTGCTGGACAATTTCGATCGGTAGGCAATCAGAATAAACAAATGCGGCGTGCGGGCGGGCGGGCGGGCGGGCGGGCGCGGCGAAGATAATAACCCAGGAAAAATAGCATTTAAAAAGTGGTTAAAAAAGAAATAGATGTAATTACCTATGTTACCTGCGATTTTATCGCGTAAAAAGCTTCTGTACGATGTCTAGAGTCTCTGATAAATTCGCACCGCCCGTCCCAGTCCCTATTGCTTTCTGTGGTGGGCGGGGGGGGGGGTGAGCCCCTCAATAAGGGAGAAAATGGTTTTGCACCGATTTCACTCAAATTCCCGTTGATGACTATTTAGGTGTCGAAGTGCATCCCCAAAAATTTCAGCACCCCTCGACTTCAGGAGGTAGAGCCATCGCTTCCCAAAGTTGTACATTTTTGACCGAAATGACAAAAAAAAAAAAAAAAAAAAAACTAAAAAAAACCACCAAAAAAACAGGTTTTTCGATCAAGTATATAGCCATCCCAACAGTTAAATTTTGAAAATTTCGGCATATAATGTAGATACCTATACATTTTGAGATGATGAAGCCAACTAGCGTATGACATCTGGGACCGAATTTTCGTTTTTTCTTCCATAAAATCTGTACAAAATATCTGGATGAAATTTTTATAGTTTTCCTCTCAATTATATTGCAATCATTTTTCGCTCACCCCCTATATAGGAGACAAATTAAAGAATGAAAAAAAAAAAAAAAAAAAAACTGTTTTGAGTCGAAATACTGCATACAAGGAACGGAGTGCCGGGAAACCAGAATGCTCTATCTTCATTTCTATGGCTTTGGTGAAAATTCAAAGTCGCCGCACTATCAATACTGCTGCTTTCTTGTACTAGGGGTTTTGCGGCAGGGGAGGGGGAGGTATGCGGTCTCACTTTGTGTTTTGCACGAAAAAGTGAAGATAGCTTTTCTATCAAATTTAAGGTACATAGATTGATAATATACAAACCCAATTTTTGAAAATATTAAATTTTCGCCAAGTAATACTTAGGTGAAACTCCATTTTTGAGAGATCAGCCCCCTGCAGAGGTCTCAAGACACCTTTTGAGGGCAGAAAGTCTAACCACGTTGTTCGATGGAGTGTCCCGAATCAATCAAGTCGAGACATCTTGGATCGAAAATTTTTTCCATACTTTGTATTTTTTCCCTAAATGCACTGGACTAAAAAAAAATTTTCAGCAGTCATTGATAACCTAAAACCACGTCTTACTAGGTAATTTCAACATCCCTCCCCCCTCTGGGCTCACATAACGGCGCATTGACATTTTCGTAACGTAGCCCGTGCATGGATAACTTCGCCACCGCGTATGGCGGTACGGGTAAACGTGCTTCAATCGAGTCGGGAAAAATTTTTAAAATGTTTTGGGGTTGCGTATAAAAAATTTAGAGGGTATGAGTCCCGAAAGTTCTACTTATTTTTCCTGGAACACCCTAGTGTAGGAAGTACATACTTATTCTAGGTAGAGCAGGAGTAGAGATACCGATACCCGCAACCCATACGACCGAGGGCCGACCAGCGACCACCTATCCCTATCCAAGTCGATGCTAATTATTTGTCGTAAATCGATACCCATCCGCGCCTAATAGTAAGGTAAGTACCTATAACGACAACGAGCTGAGTGAGTAAATAAGTCGATAAGTGAGTTAGTCGGTACACTTTTTGTAAAGCTATACCTACTCCAGCAAAGCACTCGATGAAATTAACATTCTTCGCGTCTTCGTTTGAAGCGGTTCAATTTTCTTAATGAAAAACAGTCGCGCTAAATTTAAACTCTCGCAACGAGCTATTCTCTTCTTTATTCTCGACGTCGACGTCGTCGTTCTTTTTCACAACGATACGTACTTGTCGAGATATCAATCATTTCGATGAAAGCGTGAATCGAAAGCTTCAAAAATGAAATTAGACGATCGAGCCCTGGGGAGGAAGAGAAAATAAAATAGAATAATGATAAAAAAAAAGGGGGGAGAGGAAAGGAAAAACGACACGATTGCGTTTTCGTATCTATAGCTTTTGTTTCCGTTTTATTTGCGAAAAACGTAGGCCGCGCGTAATCCGAAATGGCGACATTCGCCCCGACTCTGACTCGAATCGAATCTTATTATACTCTATCCTTTTCGCTATTCGTTCGACGAAAAAAAAAAAAAAACACGAAACAAAAGGCAAAAAAAAACAAATCCGTCAATTTCGAAAATTATCATCACGTACTTTGACTTGACTTTGACTCTATTTGCCGTTTTGAGGCGTGCCGTGGACACGTGTGGCGCGAGCGTATCTATGTATTTTTACGCAACCGCTATCCAATCATTCTGTTCCTAATCCTAATGACGAGCTGCGGCGCGGCTAGAAATTAAAAAATTAAAAATAAATCAATAAATAACGCGGAGTCGTAACATTTTATCTTGACCTCTCCAGTAATCAGTAATTGAGTATGTTACGCCTAATCCATGTAATTGCCGAATTCATGAAACAGGCAAAATTTTTGCCTAATGCATGAATTAGGCAATTGCGGTGCTTGCCTAATTTATGAAATTTATAACTTCAAAACCTTCTACCATTTTTCTCATTTCAAAAATGAAAATTCAAAATATTTTGGCATAGAGAACTCCAAAAAAAAATACCCACTAGACACCTACTTACATCAATAACCTTACACCAGCATCTCTACTGGTAGACTGACTTGGAAACCCAAACTAACACCTTTACGCGTCATCTCTCTCGAATAACCCTACCCTAAAACCAACTTTCATTCTGACTGGTTCCCCAGAAAAATTTTGTGGGAGTGGGGATAAAAATTTAGTAAACAAAATTCCAGACGGCAGATACAAAGGTTTCGGCTCACAGCGTGTGGTAAATAAAATTTATGATTCATCACACTTAATTGTCACGTAATTTTGAAGGGGAGGGGGCAATAAAATTTACATCTCATCTGCCGGCTTAGTAATTAATGATTCATTTTTGAGTGGGGCAATAAAATTTACATTTCATCTGGCGGCCTATCTTTTGTACATTTTTTTATTGTTGTTTCAGAGTTTAAAAGGAAGAAAAATTTGGGAAATAGAATTTCAAAACGGGGCAATAAAATTTATAAATTCTCAGAAATGTAAAATACATCGATAAATTCAAATTTAAAAAAATTTTCAGACAGCCCCCAACCCTGCCCCCAAAGGCGATCTGAACTTTTCAAAGTCGGATTCGAGGTCATTAAAGTGGTCAAAGACATCTAAAAAAAATTTCAGGGCATTCCCCCCTAGTACCACTACCTTTGTGCCAAGTTTCGGGGAAATCGGTTGAAAACTTGACGAGATAAAATTTTTATGAGTTTCTGGCTTGAAAATCGCGTATTTTGACACCACCCCCCCCCCCCAGCTTCCTAGGGGTGTGTTGAAAATTCGCTCATGCGCTCTAAAATCATATCCTACCATAGCAAATCGAATGGCGTAAGCATTTTTCCAAAGTTGGACCAGAGGCCAAATGACCCCCTTACCACACCAGAGACTTCGTGAAAAAATCTCATCATCTTTTTTAGCGAGAAAGGCATAAAAAATGCGATTTTTTCACAAACTTTTGGAAAGAATGAGCTGTAGCTTTTTTAAAAAAAGAGATGGAGGTCTGTGGTTTACGGCATTGGATGAGACGTAAAATTTTCTATAAGATCAATTTTTTTAAAAAAAAAAAAAACAACAATTTTTTGAAATTCTCAGGCTTATTGCCCTGGAAAGATCAGTTTTTTGCCCCCCTCTCCCCAAAGCAAACTTTGGAAGCCAGGATTGAGCAAAGTGATGCCTTTTGATGATGTCTAGAAACAGAATTTCGGCATGAGAACCAAGAAACAGAAATTTTTTGTCGACCTGTGTAATAATTACGTACTTTATAACTTTTAGCTTTTTCAAGGGTCATGAAAATATTTCCGAGCTGTAATGTTGTTTCTATTCTTTTTTTTTTTTTTTTTTTTTTTTTTCATCCCTGTTATACCCAGAGATTTGATTAAATCCGGTTTGTGACAGGATTTTGAAATCCACTGTCTAAAAAGATTTCGGATTTTGGATTTGAAATATTTTTGTGTCAGATTCTGCCCATCCCTGTTCGAAGATATTATGGAAACTCGACTACCTATATTCTTATTGCAGGTACCAAAATATCTTTCAGATTTTTACAAAAATTAGTAAGGTAGTTCATTTTGAAAATGGACGCACTTGCCAAAACATTTGAGTCGTCCCCTCATCCCTCACCCCTCCCCCTCCCTTCCCAGTAAAGCTAAAAATGGAATAATCTCCGAGCATAACAGCAACGTTGACATTTTCGAGTATCACCACTTGCTAGGAACGTAGGAACCTCGAACGACTCTCCGGATAGTTGCGATTCGAGTTTCTATACGACTTTAAACCATCACCCTCGCAATTCGATACCATTTTTTGCCCTCTACAAAAGTGGGATAAAAGTTGCAGATCGCGAATTCGACGAATTTTCGATTTTTACCAAATTTAAATTGCTCGCGCCTCGAAATCGAGCCGATTCTTTTGATAGGTATACATTACATACCCCACCTAGCCCTCCTTATACCTATGCGCGCTTATCCCGCCGCTGATTTCCAGTGGTCCGCAAATTGCCTTCTTTTTCATTTGAAGTGGCAGACATTTTCGTAATAAATCTCGACTGGCTCGAATTTTAATTTTTTTGCTCCTTAAATCAGGAGGACAGGCAAATTGATACACACGAGCGAGAGTAGGACAAAGATACACAAGTATCTGTCGGACAGTGGAGTCATCCCCTACACTTTTCATTCAATGCAAAAAAAAAAAAAATGGAAATCAAAACAAAAAAAGTATTTTTTCAAAGTTTTTGCCCCTTCAAAAACAAAAGTAGGCAGTTTGTCCAACAAAGGGAAATGAAACGTTGAACATTTATGTACACCCCTTTGAAATTACAATGCCATACCAAACCTGGGCCCAGCGCTAAAAAATTAATGGGTAAACAACTTTTTTTGAAGGGTGATGATAGCGCGTTCGAGTTTTACGGCATTCGATTCCTCATAAAATTTCGAATTGTATAAAAATTTTTTTCAATTTTTTTGCGCAACTGGAGGGGAAAAGCGCGAGGATATTAAAAAGTGTGATTGAAAATGACAAACCAAAAAAATTGATGCAGAATATTTCAAACAGATTTTTCGGAGGAAAAAAATTCCAGGAGGTATTCAGAGGTTCTGAATCCATTTCTGAGGTCATTTTGACTTCGAACTACATTCATGGGCCCAAAATGGGACCATATGAGGCGGGGTGGGGAGTGGTCAAATTGAAAATTTTCCATAAGTAATTATCGAGTGTGGTATCAAAATCAAGGTATTTTTATCCGTGGGATCTATTTCCGAGGTTAAATGAGAGCATGAGAAGGCAAATGGAAATATATGATTGTGAAAAACTTTCAATTTGTAGCTCCTCACGACCATTCCTCTATGGTCTCATTTTGGGTTTTTCGATGAAATGACATCGGAAATGGATCTTCTACGGATGAAAATACCTTGATTTTGATACCACACTCGATAATTGAAAAAAAGGGGGTTGACCCTCCCTACCTGCTCCCCATGGACCTATTTTGGGTCGTTACGTTGGAAAAAAATTCTCACCGAGTCAGTAGGGGTAACTTAAGCGTTTCGTTGCCACGTGCCGGTAGTGAAGAAATATGAGCTCGGGCGCGCTCTGTTAATTTTTTGAAACGGGCTCTGCGGCACGGGTTAACATACATCGGTTGGTCTGAAAATTTTTCTGTGCTATCTTCTCATGGAGTGGAACCAAACTAGGGGGAAGGAGGGGGGTCCGTCAAAGAATCGAAAAAAAATTTTAAGGGACACCCTAATCACCACGCCTGACCAAAATGTAATTCTTGGCCTTCGCTTTCCCTTTTGTGAAACATGATGGCAAGAATCCAAAAGCTTTGCGAGTAGTGAGCCCTATGTCCTTCCTAGATTTTTTTTTTTACTTGAATAGTTTTTGATCTGTTGCAATGAGGCGAGACGAGGCGCGGCGGCGTTTCCGAAAATCTAACCAGACACGACCCCTTGCAGTTGGTTGACAGGTGAACAATAGGCCCGATAATAACCGAAAATCTAACCAAGTGGAGTCGAGGTTCATTTTAGTGAACGAAATGTTCCATACCTTCATGACGTCACTACTCGATACTCGACACTCGTATCACTGAATGTCGTTTCGACCTTTTTTTTCTCAAAGTCCAAAATATTTACGTCATTTTTAAACGGTTTAGAATTTCCTGAAGAAGTTTTCCAATTTTTTTCCTCGTAATTTTCTCAACTGATTTTTTTTCTGATGCTATATTTTTTCACCATAATTTTCTCACCTGAAATTTTTCTGACGTAATTGTTCTCCACTGAAACTTTTCCTGGAGAATTTTTTCAGTGTTGAACTTACATATGTTTTGAAAAAATGATTTTCGTTTGATTAACGTCATAAAAATTTTGAGGGAAAAAATCGGATTGAAAAAATGCTAAGAAAAAAATTTAGACGTGGAGAAATTCTTCAAAAAAAAAAAAAAAAATACAGTGGAAAAATTGCGTCAGAAAAATTGATACTGAAAAAAATTATGAGAAAAAAACTTGGTCGTGAAAAATTTACGTCAGAAAAAAATTTGATCGTGGAAAAATAACACCAGAAAGAAATTTCAGTTGAAAAAATTAACAGAAAAAATGAGAGTTTGAAAAATCACGAGGAAAAAATTTGGAAAACTTTTTCAAAAAATTCTCAACTGTTTAAAAATGACGTAATTATTCTGGACTTGAAAAAAAAAAAAAGTCGGAACGATATTCAGCGGTATGAGCAGTGATGTCATAAAGGTATTTGAGGTCCAGGGTTTACTGTCTTGTATCAGACTATGTTCAGAATTGATTCATTCGTTCAGTGACTCGTTCGTTTTGCTTCTGGTTAGATTTTCGGCTACGCCCCGGCACCGCAGCCACGTGCTGGAATTTCTTTTATATTTGTATTTGTATCGTAAAAATAATAAACGTTGTGATGAAAAAAAAAGAAAAATGTACATACAGTCCCGAGTATACCAATATTTTTAAAACAGACGCGACGCGTCTCCTAAATGAGTACTTAGCTACCTACATAAGTACGGTTCCTATATTAAATACTTAGGTAATTGATACACTTGAACGTGCGCGACGCGGTAGAATTGCGAGTTGCGCTTTTATTACTTCGTACGTCCGTACTCCTACTCGCACTCGTCGTATCATTATCATCAAATAACGCCGAACGAACGAACGAACGAACAAACGAATGTAGGTAATTGGGTATATCGCATCTGTATCGTAGGTTTATTCTTCTTCATCTTTATCTTTATCCCAACTCGCTAAAACCCTGCTCGCGTATCTATATCTACCTCACTTGGTCCGACTGGTAGGTGGTAAGTAGTAAAGTACATACATACATACATACGTATTACGTAGGTAGGTACCTATATGGCGTATCTCTCGTCGTCCGCCTGCCGCCGCCGCAGTCACCTTTGTCTCTTTCGCGATTGTTTCAACTTGCCGGCAAATAAAGTGCGAATAAGAATAAATACCCACCCCCACCTTCACCCCCACCAGCGCGCGTACTCGCGCTTCTACTTTACCCACTTTATCTAGCTGCCTGCCTGCCTAGCCTTATATCCGCCCGCCGCGACCTTTTTAGTTTCCATCCAACCAATCTACATCTACATGTGTACAAACACAATACCAATGAAATCATGTGCGGTAACGTTGCGAAATTGCCAAAAAGGAAGCGAGTTCAAAGTTGGGTCGCAAATTACGAGCGTACGAGTAGATATCGACGAACGATTGTTTCGCGACGCGACTTTTCGGTCATTTTTTACCATCTCCTCTCTTCTCTGTGCCACGCCGCTCCGCTCAGGTTCGCCAATTCGCAACTTTGGTAATACTGCCATTCCAACATTCTCCTTCACCAAGACAAATCGACATTTACAATAATTATTATTATACATTATGTACATACCTACCCACAAGAGCCGAGCGTGTGGGTACGCGGGTGTTATATCGTATACCTATTCACCTACATACGTAGCATACAGTATATGTTTGTATATGTACGCACGTAGGTAGGTAGGTAGCTTTGTTCTTACCCCTTTTTTTGCAAAGCATGGTGGCAAGAATCCGAAAGCTTTGCGAGTAGTGAGCCCCATGTCCCCCCCCCCTTTATTTTGTTTCCTTAATTCGTCGTTGTTCTTTCTTTATCTGTTGTACTGAGGCGAGACACGTCACCGCAGCCACGTGCAACCTTTGAAATTTTTTGTACTTTGTATCATATTATAATATAGAAAAAAAAAAAGTAGGTAGGTAGGCAGCTAGATACATATTTAAATTTGTACTGAATCGATTTCAGTCACCTCTATCATCCGAAGACGTAGCTGTAGCTAGGCTAGGTCTAGGTAGTACCAAGGTGTTGCTTAGGAGGCACTCACTAACTGTTACTCCATACGTACGTAGGATGTACATATGTACCTAGCGTAGCCAAAAATTTCTCACGGGTGGGGGGGGAGGGAGGGGGTCCGAACTTCCGATATCTTTTTGAGAAATTTTTAGTTCACCTTTCACCATTTCCCCTTCACTCCCAACCCCTAAAAAATACACTATGAAAACAGTAAATCCATAATTTGAAACATTTTCATTCGTAAATGTATCAAGAAATCACAATTACACAGATTTTATCGAGCTCTTATGCAATTCACATAAAATATTTAAAGAAAAAACTTCGAAAAAAGGTGTAATTTTGAAAAAAACAACTTTCAAACTAATTATTTTGACCTTAAAAAACGAAAATAACAACCAAGAAAATTCAAGCCATATTAGTGTGAAAAGCTTTCTTTGGATCTATGGAGACTTAGAATACCAAGATGGCACTGTTTTTCGCATAATTATCGCAAACAATTTAAATAATTGGGATTTTATTTATCCCCGAGCGAAGCTTTAAGAAAATTTGATTTTTAATGCCCGTATAAGGCATTTTTTTTCACGTAAATTTTTGACCTCGTTGGAGGGGGTGTCCGCATCCCTTGGATCCTCCTTGGCTACGCCATTGAAAAATATATGCCTAATTTTGCCCCATGTAGTACCTATCTAATCACATCGATGTCAAGTAGGTAATTCGTGTTCATTGTTTTACATTGAAAAATTCATAGGCAAGTAGGTAGGCAGGTAATATGAAAAAAAAAAATGAATAAATAAAGGGATGAAAGAAAAAATGAACTATCGAATAACTTTTATAAAAAAAGGTGCATGGTCCAAGGTCCAAGTCCGGGTAATCGTGCGAGAATCACTGAATAATACGCGCAAGTACCTACACCTTTAGTTTTACCTTTACCTAAATGCACATACGGAAATATCGAATAAATTTGTTAATAAAGCGAGAGTAAAAAACAAACAAACAAACAAACAAACAAAGGAAACAAAAAGCATCCTGCCTACATATCTCTGTTAAATACCTACGAGGGTAATGAGCGAAAAAAAGAAAGAAACAAAAAAAAAAAGAAAGAACGAATGAGAGAAAAAAGTCAAAAACATACCTAATTTAATTTGCTTTCGATATCGATTTCAAGAAGCAAAAAGGCCCTAATAAAGGATCTATTTAAGATATTCGTACGAATATCTCTCGCAAATTGCGACGAAATTGCCAATTTGTAATTTGATTTCTTTCTAAAAGTATAGGATAGAATAGGTAGGTACATCCTGTCGCTGTCGGGATTTATATCGCAAACGAAGAGACGGGAGCAGACAGACCAATAATTTAGGTACTATATGGAAATAAATTGCTACGGCATGGTATAATAATAATAGCAATAATAATAGGTACCTATTCGTAAAAAAATACGTGGGCCGCTTAAAAAAGAATCCGTTACATACGTATGTGCTCATACGGAAACGCATACCCTGGTATCCATTGTACTATGTAGGTAGAGATAGGTACATACCATGAACCGTATTTTACCTAAAGCTTTGCCACGGGACTATACGAGTTACGACTCTAAATATTCCTCTCTACCTACTCAATTTGGAAAAAATTTCCTTCTGAAAACCATATCTTTTGTAAACCTACAGTACCAACTACCAAGCTATACCTACCTACCTACCAAGCTACCATAGCCGGCTTGTTTGCAATGATTATGCGAAAAGGTCTCCATCTTGGTATTCTAAATTTCCATACCTACTTTATACCTTCCCAAAGAAAGCTTCTCACAATATTTTCGTTTTCTAAGGTCCAAATGATTAGTTTGAAAGTTGCTTACCTTCATGGAAGTTTTTTTTCTAAATATTTTATGCAAATTGTATAAGAACTTGATAACACCCGTGTACCTAATTGTAATTTTTTAATATCTACATTTTTATGAATGAAAATGTTTCAAATTATGAATTTACTGTTCTCATAGTGTATTTTTTAGGGTTGGGGTGAGGGGAGAATGGTGAAAGGTAAGCTAAAAATTTCTCAAGAAAATTCGAAAGTTCGAACATCCTCCCCCCCCCTTCGTGAGAAATTTCTGACTACGTCACTTTTGGATGAATTGCTATAGTTAGGTACTATGTTTTCAATATTTAAACGTAATTTTGTTCCAATACAATTTTTTACCTCTTTTTTGCGAAAGTGAATTGAATAGTTATTTTCGTTATAGTCAATAGAGAGAGTAAAACGCTATTTTACTCCCTCTCGCGAATCGCTTGAATGCTTAAATTCGCCTTTTTTCTCCTTCTATAACAAAAAATAAGTAACGCATGCAACTCGGGAGATAAATCATTTTCGACCATTTTGAGTTATTTCCCTCGCTTCGCTCGCGGTTTTATAAACCCAGTGGCGCATTCAGCGGGGGCTAAGGGGCTAAAGCCCCCCAAATTTCCAAAAGCTCTGAAAAAAATTTTTTATTGCAAAAATATTTGAAAAAGTGCATTTTTTTTTGTTTTTCAAACAGTTTTTTCAAAAAATTTCCGCCCACGCTTCGCTCGGGCAGTATTTTGTTTTTTTTTATTCACGTTAAGTAGAAATTGATACTTTTTTTACCAATGTTCGAAGCAAAAATCACCAATTCTTCAATAAATTACCACTTTGTCAGATATTAATGATTGGGCTTAGATTGAACTTGGGAAGTCCGTTTACGAAATGGTACCTAACCGCGAAAAAATAATAAACAAATTGCTAAATATTGCTTGCTATAGTTCGTACAACGCAACGAAAGAAGAACCTTTTCCCCTGCTCGACTCTGAACGCTATAAAATTAATTTTGCTTCGCTCTTTTGAAAACATATTTCATGTGATTTGTTTTTGACCAGATTTTCGCATTACTTTCAATTATTTAAACGTGAAAAATTGACACACTGGATAAAATATTGAACTTTAGACCATTTTTTACATCAGGTATCCTTTACTTATGGCAAATTTTCACCTTCATTGCGCCACCACTTGGCATAATTTTTTTGGGGTAAAATTTTTATGGGGGTCTTTTCTCATCAAAGGGAACAAAATTAGGAGGTGGCACCGTCAAATTTCAAAAAAAAAAAAAAAATGAAACTTGACACACCCTAATGTACGTATGTCGTTAGGTAGTAGGTTTTTTTTGTGCTACAATCCAATCGGTAAGGCTATTTTATTGGGTTAATGCACAATAACAACTCCATCATCGCTTATGCCGAGAGCTTATTACGGACAAGGAGTGGTAGACTATGGATAAATAATGTCAATATATGTAACAAAATTACACCGAGAAGCGAGAATACGGAAAATAAGTATGCGAACCGACTTGTAGTAATTTAAATAGGTAGGTAAATCAAATAATTTGTGGTAATATCGGTCAGCTAGGGGAAGGATGTGCAGGGGGAGGAGTGGAGGGTTTAGGTAGAGGTACCGTATACATAACGTACGTGGCTACCGAAAACGAGACGCGACATTCGGACGGATATCAAACGGCTGCGTTGAATAAAACTTAAAAGTGATCAAACAAACGAGCGCATTACGTAATATGTATTACGTACTACGCTACGTACTCGCTCTCTCTAGGTACTCTAACGATACGCACATTCGGCGCGGCGCGGCGGCGGAAGACCGAGAAGCAGGCAGCATATGCACGGCCAGAGCAAAAAAAAAAAAAAACGCGTACGTAATTAATTTTTTGCGCCGACCATTCGCCGCTGAACGGTATGACTGTAGCTTAGGTATTGGACGTAGCGTAGTGCGGCGCGACGCCATCAGCGTAGGTAGGTACACAGCTGAATCGAATAATCTCGGCCAAAACCTTCGCTCCTAATTCTCGTTAAGAGAAGAAAAATAGAAATAAAAATAAAACTGAGAATGAAAACGCGAAAACGAAAAAAAAAAAAAAAAAGGCAGGAAAATCCGCTTTGATAGCTTTTTCATTTCTATCAACTTGAGGTAGGCAGAGATATGTAGCCGAGTAACATTGGTGAGCGAATGAGCGGGTAGGTGGGTTTGGTACGCGTTGCGACGTCGTCAGCATCCGGACCAGCGCTTTTGCTGTTGCTAAGGCTGAGGCTGCAGCTATAGCTAATACACTTTACTTACGTATTCGCGGCAAATGAAAAAGTCCGACCGGCTGACCGACCGTTGATTAAATGAAAACTTTTGCTTCGTCCAGATCAAAACGAACCAACTTGAATGAATGAAAAGGACGATTGAATGAATGAATGAATGAATGAATGAATGAATGAATGAATGAAAGAATGAAAAAATAAAACTAAAAATAAATAAATAAATAAATAATGGAGGAAAAACCCTCATCGAATGAAACGTAGCTAAAAAAAAAAAAATTCAATAAAAGAGTTATTTTAGGTTTTTGTCTTAACACACGAACCGACCGACCGACCGACGAGGATAATTATTTTCCGAATCTAATATTTTCTTTTCGTATGGTTGGGAAAATGGGAGGAGGGAGCGAGAGCGTCGCTATGCGATGCCGTTTCGCGTCCGTTACATTCGAATAAATCACGTCGGCGGTTCCGCCGCCAGCGCCTCTTTAACCAGCTCCACTCCACATACCATGCACGTTTACGTATCCGTCTCGTCCTCTCATCCTCTCTTCCTCTCGTCCGGCCTTACGTAAATATGCTCACAGCTCACACATACGAACTACCTAGTACCTCTACCTAGTAAGTACCTACCTATATTTTCGCAGCTATACCACCGAGTATGTCTACGCCTAATTGCCTATGCCTATACGACGCGCGGCGCGGCGCCGTTGCGTCGATCCGTCGACGGCGTACGGCGACGTCCACATGGCAAGTCCGCGTCCGATCCGGTACCCGTTTTTCTGACGAAATTCGAAACGCAAAAACAATTTTCACGTTTTATCTGCAGCCGGTCGGTCGGGGTGTTACGTGTAGGCGGACAACCTAAAGATTAGATATCCGCACCTAGGTACCTTACCTACGTATTATTCGTGATTGAATTGAAGCTTTTCAATAAAATAGGCAGCTGACGCGACGCGGCGAAACAGAATTCAACATGCTTATCATCAATTTGCGCGCGGTCGCGCCAAAGACGCAAACGGCCTTTCAAATATCTACCTGATGGTTATATAGGTATAGGTCACAGGTAACACCCCGGTAACAGGTAATCGGTATCTACTATCTAGTTAGTCGCTTTCGCGGCCCGTATCGAAAAAAGTCGCCAAAAGTTGCCGATTAGAATTTTTAAAAATCCCTAGCAAGTACTTAGGTACCTACCTACCTACCTTAAGGTAGGTACTCGTAGGTACTCTGGTAGATTACGGGGAGGTCAAGGGTGGTGGCGCAGCGGCAGAAGAGGGACGGAGATCATCAGGCAGGCAGGCAAGCAGGCAGTAAGGTAAGGTAAGGTAAGGTAGGTATAGATAGACGCGCGATATTTAAGCGACAGGGTGAAAACGTGACTGAAATAATTACGTTGTCCGAGATAAAATTCAAATGTGACGGGTAGCCCCGAATTAAAAAAGAGGGCTCGGAAGGGGAGGCAGAGAGGGAGGGAGGAGGGATCGCGAAAATTTTTCAAACTTCTAAGTCTTTAATCGACGAAAAGGTCACGTTTTTATTTAGGTGCCTGTTTTGTTTTGTTTTTGTTTTTTTTTTTTTGTTTCGCCACGCCGTGAAAACAATACCCAACTACCTATCCATGGGGATGGCGCGCGTACACGTAGCCTACGCAGCGCAGTGACGTATCGCCGCGAAATGCGAGCCACGCTGCGACGCGATGCGATGCGATGCGATGCCGAACCGATAACCGTAAGTCGTCATAATTTCAAAGATTCCGTCTGTATGTAATGAGTTTTAGTTGACAAACGTGCCGCAAATGAAACGGGCCCATCGCATCGGGTCACATACCATACCGTACCGTACCGTACCGTACCGTACCGTACCGTACCGTACATATAAAATCAATTCAAATCGTCGCGTCGCGTCACGTCGTTATTTTCACATCGTCGCGACCGTTGGCGGAGTGCGGGCAGAGGGCGGAGAGAGCCACAGTCGTAGCTCGTAGGATAGCGGATAGGACACGAACGCGGGTTTCGCATTGGCCGCCAAAATTTTGTACTTGTTTTGTGTTTTTTGTCCTCTTAAGAATATACCTAGTACATGCTACATACCTACACGTACACATAGAGGTAGTGGGTACTATGTGTAATTAAAAAGTTGTACTTATTCGGACATCGAAACGAAAAAAAGGGGAGAGGGGAGATATTTTATAAAATAATGCGCTTTCAAAGTACCTACCGTACCCGGGTTAGGTATGGTACGTACGTAATATCGGCGCGACGCGCACTCTTCTCATTGCCGTCCTGCTTTTTAGGGAACCTACGTAAATGAAAATCATTCTTCGTGTTTGTACAAAATTTAGTACGCGAATAAATACCTACCTACTTAATAATACATACACAACACATACGTAGTAGGTATAATACGTAGCAGGTAAGTAATGAGAATTTCCTCAAGATACGGTCTGTACGAATGTTTCGTACGATAACCCTCCCTCCCTCCCTCCCCCCATGCATATGTCTTTATTTTTTTTTTTTTTCAAAAATTATACGTACCGTACCGAAGTACCAACAACCAACACGCGTCCGTAGAAATTGAAAACAAAAAAAAGTAACAAACAAAAAATGCATGGTAAATCGGTGGTGGTGATGATAGTCGGGCGAGGGTTAAACATTCGTACCGGTTTAGGTATGTATGTAGGTAGGTAGGTAGGTAGGTAGGTAGGTACCTCTACCTATTCGAGTGAATGTCTATTGCAAAAGCAAACAAAACAAAACGCAAGGAAATACATACCATTTACCTTGAAAGAGATGTCGAAAAACAAAACGAAACAAAACAAAATCTTACGCATCCTGCGTAAGGTAACCGACTTTTCCACATAAACGAACAAAGTTTTATTGTACCTCAAAATACCACTTTTTCGTAAAATTGGGGACCTAAAAAGCTCAATCGAGTGAATACAAAATCAAGATCGAAGGCCAATTCAGACGAAAAATAAAACTAAGGTTCGATTTAAAATCAAGAACCCAAATTACACAATGGTCTGTCGTTTTTCAAGTGATTACTCGAAATTAAAATTTTGGCCCGGTATCCAAGTTCAAAATTTCGGCTCTTTATGCTTTCATACGCGTACCCGCAAAGGATCTTAAGGGGCTCGAATTGAAAAACGAAGACCTTTTAAATCATAAATCTAAATTGCACAATGGTACCCATGCACCATTCATCAAGTAAAATAACTGAAATTTGAAATTTTGGCCGTGCATTCAAGTTCAAAATTTTGGGCTCTCAAGCCCCCATTTCAATAGGGGTATCTGGAGGGGCAAAAAATCAAAAACAAGTTGATAATATAATCTTAAATTTTAAATTACGTAATGGTATGCCATTTTTATTTCAAGTTATTATTATTCGAAATTGAAATTTTAGCTCAATGACCCCATCACCTCAGGCATTCGGAAGTTCTTAGGGACATGTAGAGGATTCAAATCGAAATAAAACAAATACCAAATTCGGAATCAGCGACCCAAAAAATATCAAACTACGCCCTTTTACAAACTTTTTAATGCCAAAATGCAAATTTCGATTCATGTGCCTCCTTTTGCACCCTTTGAGGACCGTTTTTGAGCAAAGGAAGGGCCTTCCAAAAATAGTCTGTAGGTATACTTACTTAAGAAGTTGTAGAGAATTAAATTTGCTTTCGATAATGTGTCATTAGATTTTTTTGAGGAGGCCTAGTTTTATTCAAATTATTTCGCCAAGTTTTAAGCTTGCATAAGAAATTGAAAATGGCAGTTCACAAATTTCAAGCCGACCAAGAGACGACTTAGGAACATGTAGAGGATTCAAATCGAAAAACAAAGACCTAATTCGGAATCAGCGACCCAAAAAAAACATCAGTTTATGCCCTTTTACAAACTTTTTTACAAACTTTGTAGTGCAAGAATGTGAATTTCGAGTATTAGACCCTCTTTTGCGTCCTTTGAGGACCGTTTTTAAGCAAAAGAGGGGCCTCCCGAAAAATGCCTGTGTAGCAAGTTGTGGAAAATTAAATTTGCTTTCAACAATGAGTCATTAGATTTTTTTAGAGGAGGTCTTGTTTTCAAATTATTCAAGTTTCAAGTGAGAGACAGTGCATCTCGACCGATCGAGCAGCAAATTTTACAGTATGGTCCTCAAACCTTCCTTTGTCACTCCTGAAAATTTCAGCTCGGTCGGTTCAATAGTTTTCAAGAAATCGAAAATTAAAGCGCTCTGCAACTTTTACCATTGTTGTTTCAAATTTCAACCAAGTCCCATCCTCCCACCCCTAAAAAACACAAAAACTTCAATATCTCGAAAACGGCTGAACCGAATTCAAATCGGTTTGAAAATCTCAAAACTACGTTAAAAAATGCTATCTTTTTGGGATCGGCGTCCCCTTCTGAAAGTTGACTGCTTTCGAGTTTTTAATCACGAACAAAATTATACATAAAAAACATATACGAGTAAATATTAGGGTGGAGTGAAAAAAAAAACCATATCTTGGATTCCGACCAAATTTGGTGGGGTGGTTTACTTTGAGTGGGAGACCTCCCAAAAAAATTTGAGCCTCCAAGGTGCAAGTGGAGGGGAGCAGGGGAGGCTCAAAGTGCACCTCCTTTTGAAAAAAACGCTGTTTTTTTTTAGGTTTTCAGCCAATCAAAAGGGTGTGAGAAGCCATCACAGCGCTTAAAAGTTGCGATTTGAGTTTCTACGTCTCCCCCAACCATCGCCATCCTTCTCCGATCAAAACTCAGAGCGCTACCAGGGGGTTGAAAAGTTGCGGATTGCAATATTCCAACAATATGAAATTTTCGCGAAGCTGAAATAATTTTTTTTTCGTCGGGAAATTGAACGAAAATTTTTTTAAACCACTAAAAGTAAATATTGAAGAAAAAATATGAAAATTTTATACACCAGTGCAGCCAACACCAACAGCGAATCGTAAAATTCCAAACTACGGAATTTATATCGACTTCAAATTGGTCATTTTTCCGCCGAAAAATATTGGATATGTATTTTTTTTTTCAATCACCAGAAGTATAAATATTTTGGAAATTTTTTATTTCAATGCAGCCAGTTACAAAATGTGACGTGCGACACGATGGAATTTACTTGATAAAAAATTTAATCCTTGATCGACGATTTTTTTGGACTAAAAAACACAAAAAACAGCGTTTTTTTCAAAAGGAGGTGCACTTTGAGCCTCCCCTGCTCCCCTCCACTTGCATCTTGGAGGCTCAAATTTTTTTTGGAGGTCTCCCACTCAAAGTAAACCACCCCACCAAATTTGGTCGAAATCCAAGATATGTTTTTTTTTTTTCACTCCACCCTAATAAATATATATGTATAAAGAAACCTCGTTCTTAACCACATGTCCTATCGTATTTAGAGTGCCCAAAAACGTTGAAAAAAAAATAGTTCCCGACGTTCCCTTCAACCAAGATGAAAAATGTAGTACTTACTCGACTTTTCCTAGTGGAAAAGTCGGTAAGAACCACCACAAAAATGCGTTTGCTCGCAGGCCGAGGGAATTCGCGGGCACTGGAAGACTAGGCGACTGGGCGACTGGACGACTGGACGACTGGACAACTAGTCCCGTGGACACTGCGGTACCCATCTCGAATTCGCACGTACCCGAACGTAACACTACCGAAAGCTCGCTGGATTCAGTTCGCATATCACGCATCATACAAACACGAAAAAAAAATGCACAAATCACTGATGACACCCGTACAGACGCATTCGTCAAACTATGTATGTAGTAACCAACTAAGTAGGTATAGGTACACAACAAAACAAACAAACAAACAAACAAACAAAAAAACAAACGACCACGATTCGATGGAAAGAAAATACCTAACTAACTAACTAAGTAAGTAAGTAAGTAAGTAAGTAAGTACATACGTGTCGAAAGACAAACTCATATTAAGAAGAGAGCCCGGAGAGTGAAGAGTGAAGAGTAAAGAGTCCTGAATTGGGGGGCATATCTTACGATAAGGTACGATGAGCAGGCGAATACATCGAAATGGGGTAACCCGCGCGCTTTTACGAGTACGTTACATTACATACATAGGTATACCGAACCTATATTTGCCGACTGCCAAGTGCACCCAAGGTGAAAATTTAAACGTCTTATTAGAAGAAGCGAGTCTATTCGCTTGACGAGTTTTCCGCAACTCGAGTGAAATTAGTCCACTGCACACTGTACCATACTTACAGCACGCGATATAGGTACAGGTAGACGATGCGATACAAATATTAGGTAGGTCTAGGTACCGTACTTTACCTAGCGAGAGAAGTACCTACATATGTATGTATAAGTTTAAGTAGGTAGCTATATAACTATAGCTACCTACGGCACACACTAACGTACGATTTTTTTTTACGCTGAATCCGAATAAAATGTGGGTAATTCTTCGAAAATCGGCGAATTTCAGCATTCAAAATTTTGAAAAGTAAAAACTCTTTGTTTGTGAAATTTTTGAAAGGATATCATTAATCAGCTTACCCAGAACACTTTTATGAAAACGGGGTCAATTCATACGTCAAGGGGGTGGGGGTGGGACGATTAAACGTATCCATCATTATGCTTGATTTTCAACAGGTTTTTAATATGTTCCATCGTCGTGGATCATTATTTCCGCGCTTCAAAATGGCAGATATTTCTGAAATTTGAGAAATTGTACCTATTTAAAATGGTGTATACCTCATGATAACATATCAAACAATTTAAAATGATCAATAATATGATCTATACTGCAGGTAATTACTCAATTTTTTCCGGCTTCGCCACGATTAAAGAAAAAACTACGCCATCCACGACGTAGAAAAATTGAGTACCTAATTATTTGCAAAATAGGCCATAATAGTAACTGAGTTTTGAAAAAAATTTTGAAATGCTACGAGGATATATTCACCATTTTAAATACGTTTTTTCAATTTTCAGAAATATAGGCCGAAACGGTGTAGTTTTCACACATACCTAATCACTCACTACTTCATTAAAATCCAAAATTTTGAATAAAAGTCCTAATTCTATTATGAATACGAACCAGCGCAACCACTTGACGACATAAAATATTGCATCAGTGAGCCAGGAAAAAATTATTGAAAATTATCCACGACGATGGAAAGAAAATCGTATACGCATCTTGAGGCTTCAAATATCGGACTATAGGTAAGTAATGCACATTTTTTTGACCTTTATTCAGATCATCTTAGTATACTGTCACATACGTAGATGATATGTAACTGTCAATTTTTTCAAAAAAACGCATTAATTTACATCATTTGCAACATTCAATTTTAAAAACGTAATGAAATACAAGCCACGTCGATGGAATTTTGGAAGGTTAAACGGTCTTGTACCTGAATTGAAATGGGTGGGACGCATAATGCTTAGTGGGAGAGGTGTAGGAGATGGTACTCATCCTGATAGAAAAAAAAAATCAAAAAAAAATAATGCATAACTTTTGAGTAATACACTGGCAACAGAAATTTGTCGATTTTCGAAGAATTACCCATGTACAATTATTATTATTGTACATAGGTCTAATTTTTTCAAAGCTTCGCCATCGCTTCGCTCGGACATGAACGCAATTACAATTATACCTACCTACCTACCTACCTACCTACCTACTTACTTACTTACGTGAACTATTTGAGGCAACAGAGTGCAAAAATTCTTCGGGGGGGGGGTGGTGCAAAGGGTACATTTGCACCGGGTCCGCATTTTTTCCCTCGAACTTTAAGGGTACCCTAGTACCTACGCACAGGCTCGGCGAGAGGAGGGCACAGGAGGTACATTTGTACCGGGCCTGTTAAAGAAGATTTTTTTCAATTAGGTACTTACAAACATGTAAACAAGTGAATTTTTATAAAAAAGTAAAATGACCAAAGATGCTCTATTTGGTGATTCTACTTTTTTATAATTGTTACTCAAATGCTCATTAATAAAATCATACAGTGAATATTTAGTTCGTAATTTTTTTTTCTTGAAAAATTTTCGCCCTCGCTTCGCTTAGGCAGTCTTTTGGTTAAGTATTATTTTAAACATTATTGATTTTTCACTAACCTTTCAGCCAAAAATCACATTTCTCATTTCATTCCAAATTTGCCAAAACGTCAATAATTTTGATTGAAAGATGAGCGAAAAATTATTGATTTGCAATAACATGAAAATTAGCGAAAAAAATAAAGCCAAAATTTCAGTTTCTTCAAACTTTTGCCAAAAGTTTCCGCCCTCGTTTCGCTAGGGCTATAATGTATTTTTTATTTTCAAAAGTTTGGATTGATTTTGACTTGATCCAAAGAGCGGAAAAAATTCTTCCTTCTTGTTTCCAAATTTCACTTCAGATCCTCGCTTAAATTCATTTGAGTAAGTAGAAGTACCTGATGAAGATGGTTTTAAAAATGATTTGAAAAGAGGGGCCTGTAAAAATATTTGCACCGGGCCCGCAATCCCTCTCGCCAGCCCTGCCGACTTACCTACCTATTCGTGTACCAGTGACGATCGGGTATCGGCTGATTCGGCACAGAATTAATGTTATCGATGGGGCACTTTCTGGTACCTAATGAAAACTTTACGCGGGGGGTCGGAAATTTAATCAACGCCCGGAACGGCGCGGCGCAGCGTCGGCGTCTGTTCAATCATCAAAGTTTAAACTGCGTTGATAACGAATTGAATTTTCGTCTTACCTTCTCCAATTCGTTAAGGGTCAATGCAGCCGAGGTCGCCATGTCGATTGATAGGAATTCAACGTATTCGAGTTTTCATATTTTTCTGTAAGAAAATAATAAAAAAATTAATTAATTAAAGGTCGTGACAAATCATCGAATTAGTGGTATTAGGTAAGTAAGAGCCAATAAACCTACACGAAGCGACAAGTACATACCTACATAGGTATCTATGTATTGTAAGTACCTATGTATGTACCTGGCTACCTAGCTACCTACCTACTAATTCTCAATCGGGAGGAACATGAAGGTGAATGGGAACGTTGTTTCTTCTTCGATTTGTTCCATTATTAAACATGCACGCCTCGCCAAAATCCACAGTTTCGCTTTATAGCCTCTCTCCCCCTGCCCATCCATATTTATCATTCGTCGCTGTATTCGCTAAATCCCTCCAAAATAGGTGACGCAAAATCGCATAGGTAAGTATTCTAAGCAGCTTAGCAAACTGCATTTGGATTTACGCAATTCCTATGAAGTTTCAGTTAACAGCACCAACTGCATACTCACATACAAGTGAGTAATAGGTACCTACCTACCTACTTACTTACCTACTTACTTTTTTTTTCAAAAACGTTTATTGAACAAAAAAAAAACGATTCACTGTGTGTCGCTCGTGGCTGCGGGTTGGCCGCGTCTCGCCTCAGAACGAAAATTACTTACTTACTGGTTAGAGAAACAATGCATAGGTATGTTTAATAGGTATAGGTACCTAGGAGAGGGTCGTGATAACAAGGGGCTCATCCTACCTACCTACCAACCAACCAACCTACATACATATGTAGATGTACTTACTTACGTTACAAACAAAAACGCACAACTTGCAAAAAATTGTAGAAATCCTATGCTTGTTAATTTTGAAAATTACTCGCAATGGAATTCGTAAGTGATACCTAAGTAAAAGTAAGAATAACGATGTATAAGGGCGCGGCGTGACGTATGTTAATGTGGCGCGGAGGCGAAGACGAAGGCGAGATATGGAAGGCAACGCCTCATCACGCCGCTATTCAACGAGTTGAGTGGACAAGAGTGCGAGCGTGGCGTGGCGCGGCGCGGCGCGGTGCGGCGCAACTGTCACAACATAGCGTTCAACATTCAACATTCAACTTTTACTTTCTACATAGTAAGTATGTAACGTAAATAGGTACATATAATGTACGAGTACCTAGATATACCTACGTATAGGTACCGGTACCTACATAGCAGTACGTAAGTGATACGGTACCTACCTACACGTATATGTAGTTACGCGTGTACCTACCTACCTATCAAGTTCGTAGGTATGTATCTGCTGCGCTGCGTAGTCGAAGAGTAAACGTAGGTAGGTAGGTAGGTATACATAGGTTAACTAGGTACATACATACGTGTTACACACGCGTTATGATGCGTTGTTGGTGCGTCTACAAAAAAAAAAAAAAAAAAAAAAGTAGACATAGAATTTCCAAACGGCGCGGGGGTGGCGACGGCGGCGGCAGGCACCGGGGACCGGATTCCCTATAAGTGCTCCGGTATTCGAAGCACTCGATGACCTGGCCCTAGCGCGTAAGTACGATCGGAGGCAACCGATAGAATGACATGGCATGGCGGTGCTGTATCCAAAATAGGGTAGCTAATAGCTATAGCATAGCATAGCATAGTATAGCACCTAGCAGCTACGCGTATATCTACCTGTACCTCTACCTATATTATGTGATGTCAGATGTGTGTTTGTTTGCAGGTTGTGCTTACTGCCTAAGTGCCTAGGTAGTAGGTACTGCATGTCTATTGCCCGAGCGCCTACGGTCGGTCTACGGTTTTCGGTACCTATGTAAATATACGTAGACGTACCTGCGCATACCTACTTGGTACGTGACTTGCGACTGCAATGTGCCGCATTTGCACACAATCGCCATATTCGTAGGAATATGTAGTCGAGTACCGAGTACCGAGTACCGAGTAGGTAGTAGGTACCCGTTGCTCTATACTCTACTCTGCCAGCCTACCTAATACCTATACGTATACTATACACGTATACACCTATATGCGTACCTTGTACCTATTTACAAATGCGACGCGTGACGCGACACAATTCACGCAAGTAGGTACCGCATATTTTCTATCTAGGTGTAGGTACTTACGTACGTAGACGTACATACGTACGTTCCGGTACCTTACCTAGGTAGGTAGGCTACCAAGGTGGCTATAATTATGTTTGTTCCGGTAAGTATTAGGTACCTACCTTGAATATTTTTTGAACGTTTCCTAACGGAATTGTTTCGGAGAAATTTTGTCGTATACATACGAGTATGAAGAGCCGCTCCCCAAAACGCATTATTGACAAATTTTTCGAAAATGGCTTTTTTTGCGCCAAACTGTTCAGAACAACATACTACACAACATGTACCACTTACCTACCCAAAAAAACCTACTTAATCTTCAAGTTATCCAGCATGACACGCGGCGTTTTAAAAACCTTATTCTAGGTACCTAGGTAAACTAGCGATGAATAATTATTTGTAGGTAGGGTAGGTACCTATTTTTAGGTTTTCAGCCAATCAAAAGGGTGTGAGAAGCCATCACAGCGCTTAAAAGTTGCGATTTGAGTTTCTAAGTCTCCCCCAACCATCGCCATCCTTCTCCGATCAAAACTCAGAGCGCTACCAGGGGGTTGAAAAGTTGCGGATTGCAATATTTCAATAATACGAAATTTTCGCGAAGCTGAAATGATTTTTTTTTGGTCGGGGAATTGAACGAAAATTTTTTTTAAACCACTAATAGTAAATGTTGAAGAAAAAATTTGAAAATTTTATACATCAGTGCAGCCAACAGCGAATTGTAAAATTCCAAAATATGGAATTTATATCGACTTTGAATTGATCATTTTTTCGCCGAAAAATATTATGTATTTTTTTTTCAATCACCAAAAGTATAGGTATTTTGAATTTTTTTTGAAAAATTTTGTATGTCAGTGCAGCCAGTTACCAAATGTGACATGCGACACTGTGGAATTTACGTCGATCAAGAATGAAATTTTTTATCAAGTGAATTCCATAATGTCGCACGTTAAAATTTGTAACTGGCTGCACTGACATACAAAATTTTTCAAAAAAAATTCAAAATACCTATACTTTTGGTGATTGAAAAAAAATACATAATATTTTTCGGCGAAAAAATGATCAATTCAAAGTCGATATAAATTCCATATTTTGGAATATTACGATTCGCTGTTGGCTGCACTGGTGTATAAAATTTTCAAATTTTTTCTTCAACATTTACTATTAGTGGTTTAAAAAAAATTTTCGTTCAATTCCCCGACCAAAAAAAAATATTGAAAAATTGCAATCCGCAACTTTTCAACCCCCTGGTAGCGCTCTGAGTTTTGATCGGAAAAGGATGGCGATGGTTCAGGGAGACGTAGAAACTCAAATCGCAACTTTCAAGTGCTACGACAGCCTCTCACGCAATTTTTTTTTACTAAAAAAACACGAAAAACAGCGTTTTTTTCAAAAGGAGGTGCACTTTGAGCATCCCCTACTCCCCTCCACTTGCTCCTTGGGAGCTCAGATTTTTTTTGGGAGGTCTCCCACTCAAAGTAAACCACCCCACCAAATTTGGTCGAAATCCAAGATATGTTTTTTTTTTCACTCTACCCTAATGTATATTAGGGTGGCCCTTATTTATAGGTGTGAAATTTTTTTTTTTTTTTGAATTACCCCCTGAAATGGTTACCTACCATGAGAAAATAATTCCTTGAAAATTTTGACCAAATCGAATAATAAGTATTGACCCGTGCCGCAAAAGGGTTAAAGTTTTAATAATTGTTATAGCGCGTCGCGTCGCGTTGTAGCTATCGCCACGAGAGCTGCGTAGAGTTTCTCTACCAATTTTCAACTTAACTCCAAAATATCTTGAAAATTATGCCTCCCAGAACAATCTCACTTTGTCTGTCCGATAGGAAATGTAATTCTGTACAACTTTTGTCATGATCATTATGGCTTTAGAACGCTTGGTTTTTTCAGAAATTTCACTTTTTTGTATGCAAGACACGAAAAATTGAGATTTCTTTCACAGAATTTTGGAAAGAATGAGCTGCAACTTTTTTTATTAAAGAGATAGAAGTCTACGGTTTACGTCAGTAAAATTTTCTATAAAATTGGACCAAATAAAAATTTAAAAATTTTTTTTCCCAATACTCTTGCTTATTGCTCTCGAAAAATCTTATCTAATCTTATTTCGCAAGTCCCCACCTCCAAAAATTAACTTTGGCCAAAAAAAAATTATTTTCCCTTTTATTAGTGACACAGAAGCAACCTAAATTTGACAATCAGAACCCAACACAAAAATCGTGTCGACTTGTGATGTAGGTACTATTTAACGTCGCGGTACACCAAAATTCCACCGCGTGGTTTTGTCGAGGTAGCAAGTACACAGCGCGCGGTCAACTCTGCATTGGACCGCGTTGCCTAACTTCACTCCACGCAGCTCTCGTGGCGTTAGCTACAACGCGACGCGACGCGCTATGACAATTTTCAAAACTTTAACCCTTTTGCGGCACGGGTTAATATTAATCAATTTGATCAAAATTTTCAGGGGACGCCGAATACGTGCAACTGAGGACAGAACGTTCGGGTTTGCGGCATTCGATTCCTTATAAAATCAAATCGCATAACATTTTTTTTTTCAAATTTTTGGCGTCCCCCCGGGGATAGGGGACCGCGAGGGATACTAAGAAGTGCGATTGAAAAGTACAGTCAATCAAACACACGAAATTGAATTAAAATATTATGTATTTGTATTTCAAACGGATTTTTTTGGAGGGGGGGGGGGGAATTCCAGGAGATACCTACATTACATATTTAGACTAGGTGTTTCCGAATTCAATTCTAAGGTCATTTCGACTTCGAACTAACGTCATATGACCCAAAATGGGCTCTATATGGGAAGACAGTGCGGCGGGAAGGGTTCGTCAAATTGAAAATTTTCCATCATTATCGAGTGCGATATCAAAATCGAGCATAAAGCGTGTTAGGGAAGGTGACGCGACGCGACGCAACGCAGTGCGACCGGAACAAATAAGTACATACGTATATGTAGGTAATATGAGTATGTCACTAGGTGTTTCAAGTAACATTTTTTTCGAAATTTGGTCGTGCCGCCCTCTCATATTGTTCCTCCTGATGAGATAACACTCCCATAAAAATTTTACCTCATTCCAAGTGGTGGCGCAAAGGAGCTTAAAAATTTTCATGATATAACGCACAATATGTAAAAAAAGGTCTGAAATCCGACATTTCATTCGGTGGGTCAATTTCTCAAGTTAAAATATTACAAAAAACTGTTCAACAACGAACAACATAAAATATGTTTTCGTTTTCAAAAGAATAACGCAAAATTCATTTTAGGTAGGTAAGTACATCTTTAAACAGATTTACGGAACACTGTACGTGTGATCACTAAATTTGCACGGTTGGTTGCGGCGATTCATACAAACATCGGGCAACACCCTACTTTTCCCAAATTTTTCAAATTTTTCGCTCCCCATGTACTTACACTAAAAAATGGTTTCTTTGGTCGAGGTGTTGGCTCAATTTTTTTCAAAAAATTTTTCAACTCCAGATTGTCCATTTTTAAAAAAAATTTCTCAATTCAAATTCTGTAGTTGTGCCTAAACGTTTCTACAGATGAAATGGAAATTTTTCAAAAAATTTTCCAGCTCTCAAATGTTTTAGCCTCACATTAAAAACAAATCTTTACCAAATTTAAAAATTGTAAAAATTTTGTAAAGCTTGAAGATTTGTGAAAAAAAAAAAAAATTATAAAATTTTATAAAAATAATTGAGTTTTTTTGAGAAAATATTAAAAATACCTAGTTGAGTTTCTCAGCAAATTTAGCTGGGAAAATTTGAGATACACCCCTCCCCTTGAGTTTTTGGGCATCGGAAAACCAATTTTTTAAAAGCTTCGCCCTCGCTTTGCTCGGGCATGAGCACAATTTTTAAAAAATATTTTAGAGCATTTCAAGTTATCATATTATACCAGTGACCAGTTGCGTCGGAAAGTACCTATGGCACAAGAGCAAGAGGTGCATTGCGCTCCCCTCAATTAAATCAGATGGGAATTTCGAATTTTCAAACCATTAAAACCAGAAAATATGAATTTTTTGGACATTGAAAATTTATTTGTTTCAAAGCTTTGCCCTCCGTAATTTCAATGTATTATTAGCTATTATTATTGTAACATAAATTTTTTTGAACAACTACGAGTAGTTATAATCAATGAAACGTTTTTAGGTTTAGTAGTCGTGCTTCATTTAATAACCTTTTTACCGACTTCTTAGGTAGGTATTAGGTAATAATATGAGGAAGGGCGAATTTGAGACCCCCCCCCCCCATTTTTGTTTTTTCTCTTTCCCATTTCCGTTGTCGCCTCAAGCTTCGAATACTCGTAAGGAAAGGTAGATACCTAATTGTGATTTTCAGCTGGATTGCGGAAAACACGGACGCGGAAGGCAGTCAAACTAGCGAATAAGTACGATACGCTCGAATGTTGGATAACTGGATACGGATAGGTAGTAGGTACCTCAACGTTGTTCACGTTCTCTCTACTATAGGTAGTACCTACTACCTAGGTAATATTAAGTGCCTGCATAATACGTAAGCCTAAGCATGTACTTACCTAGTACATATGTAGCTATGTAAGTACCTACCAAGTACCTACATATATGCACGGTACTTATCTATAATGTACCTACGAGCGCGCTTTCTCTTTGCCCTAATTCGACCGATAAAATTCAAGGTTAAGATGCTGCGGAATACGCGCTTCTAAATTTTTGATGGCCGTCCTTAAAGGGAAAAATGTAATAATTCTGAGTGGCGCATACACGCATATGTACGACCGCGACCTACGACGCGACGTGTACCACCTATGTGCAATGTACATTACATTATGTATGTAGGTAGTAGGTACGAGTACCACCTGTGTTAAAGGTGAGCGGAAGAAGAAGAAAAGATTTTTTGCGATTCGCAAGTTTTTTGATTTGCGATAAGTACAATGTACATACATACATACATACATACATACATACATACATACACCTATCTGAAGTCATAGGCGCACCCAGAAATTAATTAAGGGAGGGGCTGACGGCTGAGAATTTGAGAAAAAATGGGGAGGGGGTCAAATTTCAAATTGAGTCATTTTTCACTGATATTTCAATCAAAAATCATCAATTTTTCTGACAAACAGAGAATTTATTGAGAATTTGGTGATTTTTGACTGAAAAATCAATCAAAAATTGTCAAGTTTTGAAATAAAACTATTGAAATAGTGCCCGAGCGAAGCGAGGGCGAAAATTTTTAGAAAAAATATACTTTGATGAGCAAGAGGGGGGGGTGGGCGGTCGAGCCCCCTGAGCCCTCCCTCCCCTTGGGTGCGCCTATGTCTGAATTAGACGCATTTTTGAATCGAATTTCTTGCAGTAGGTACCTACACCTAGGTAACGTTTCTACCTAGGCAGACGCAATCGTATGCATCTTATCCGCGATGTCAAAGGCGCGGGCGGTGTAAGCTAGAATAGTTAAAAACTACAAACACGGTTTTCGTGTTTAGGTAAGCTGCTCTGCTCACTCCCCACTGGCCAATATTCTCATTTTTAAACGCATGACTACCGAAAAGATGCAATTTGAGAAACTGAATTTTACGACTCGTTTTCATTCTCAATCGGAATCCATTTCATTTTCCTCGCACAGGTCTAACGTAAGTACCTATTTCAGTTTTGTTGAAAAGTCGCGAACTGGCGGAAGTTTTCTACCTACCAATGTGTATTTGTGAAACGATGTAGATAGGTTGGTAGGTAAGTACCTAGATTGATGAAAAGGAAGGTTGTGGGCAAGAAAATTTCGCGGATCCCAAGTCGCGTTGCGTTGCAAAACTAGTGCACTGTGCCAAACGAACAGGTCGTGATTAGCCAAGTTGAGCTGTCGCGTCGCAGAGTGGCAAACTTATCAACAGGGGCGAAACTTCACTTTTGGTTTAGGGGGGTGGAAATGTGGAATCTACGAATTCGCCGACTCGAAACCTATGAATTTTCAGAATTTGCCGACTCAGTTCTACTCAGAACATGTACAAAAACCTCGAGTGAACATGCGAACTCAAATTTGGCGACCATTATTTCTTTTTTAAAAAAGAGAACATTACAAACTACACGCATTGAAAATAAGAAAAATTCTTATTTTTTGTGCTACTTTTTTGATTTTCAAAAAAAAAAACACAATGTTTCTGAAATTACCTCCTTCCAAAAAATTGAAAATCTTCGAAAATTTCATTTGAGATGGCCACCAAGTTTTTTTGATCTTCATTTACGAGAAGAATTAATTTTTAAAAAAATAATGTTACAAATTTACTGCGCCCGAGCGAAGCGAGGGCGAAAATTTTTTGAAAAAAAGGCATTTCAAACTGAAATTTCTTCATTTTAATGGATGTTTTGGTTTTTAAGGGGAGGTGATATTTTTCAACCCATATTTCATATAATATGTATAGTTTGTTCCAAAAGAGTTTGCCAAAACTGGCCGTAAACATAGGCGGAGAGAGGGGAAAGAAGCGGTAGCTATTCACACTATTCCGTAAATAAAATTAGGTAATTTTATTAATAGCCAATGAATAGGTATTATTGCTTTGTTTTGTTCGTCACTGTTTGCAGGATGTTATTGTTTTTGGCAAACTCTTTTGGAACATTTGAAAAATTGATGATTTCCAGAAAGGAAATACTTAGTTGGTTTTGTAATGGTTCATTGTCTCAAAAATTTGCTGACTTTTTCAAACATTTGCGACTGTTTTCAAAATTTTCCGACTTTTTCCAAGATTTGCCGACTGACATTGTGGAAGGGGGTATTTCATCCCCCCACACTCCAAAGTTTCGCCCCTGCTTATCAACGATAACGAAACGATAGCTGGTCGCTTGGCCGCTGGCTGCTGCGGCCGAGTGCCGCGCCGGCTCTCGGGCTCCAGCACCGGCACCGGCACCGGCGGCGCTAGCGCTACGGGTACAAGGTTTTATTTACCAACTCTACCCTCTACCTTGCGCGACCTTTGAAACAGTAAGCGGTCGCGTCGCGCCGGACACCCGCTACTCAGGTCCCAGGTAGGTGACTCGAGTAGCGTGCCTACTGCCTAGATTTTTACATAGGTATACGTATACCTGCCGATAATTGCTAGTTGCTACGGCGCGGCGCGGCGGTACCTATACCTACCTACATAGTACATACATACATACATACATACGTACGTAGGTAGGTAGGTATACATAGGTACCTAGGTCTAGGTATGTACGAGTATGTACCTGTATGTTTACCTACTGTTTAGTCACCTACCTTTCAGCTTAATCGCGCGATTTGACCATCATGTCGGCACCAACACGTCATCGGCGTTATAGTCGCGTCGTCATCGTTGCAGTTGCTACGGCCACAAACACGAACCATGCACAACTTTATTCGCGCATTTCCAATCGACACCGACGCAATCACGGCACCACACCGCACCGCACCGCACCGCACCGCACCGCACCACACCACACCAAACCACCAACCAACACGACTCGTTTCGACACGTAGAGGTGCAAGCTTTCGAAACGTTTCACTTACAAGAAGAAAAAAATTGCAAAAAATGGCAAAAAAATCATCGTGACACGTAGGTACGTAGTTAAGGTGCGTAGCTGCCTACCCACTTAAGGTGCGACGCGTACGCGCGTTTTCGTATACTCGTAAACGAAGAAATATCAAAAAATATGTAGCTTTTGCTAAAATCGAGCCGACGACGACGCACCAAGCACGCCCAATTGTCCAGCTTACAACTCGAACGGCCACAACCACAACCACAACCACAACCGCCGTCTGCGCAGCCAAACCAAACGAAAAACGAAACCAAATCAAACCGATTCGAATCGAACCAAAACACACCCGTACAGAAGAAAGAAAAAAAATGTATTACCACGTACTCGTATTCGTATTATTATTATAACTAAGCACTCGTTGGTACGGCGCGGCGAAATATTTTCGATCAACCGCGTCCGCGATGCATCGTTCGAATCGAAAGCTGCTTGTGCTTCGCTTTGTGGCAGTCGCCAAACGGTAACAACAGGTATTGCGACGTTGCCAAACGAGTCGCCAACGTGTTCAGGTAAAATAAAATACAGGTATCGGTATTGCTAGAGCTAGTGGTAGAGGTAGCGGTAGTGGTAGTGGTATAGGAAGGAAGGAGAGCGGGGCGGAATCGCGCCACGTCCGCGACCCGGGAACGCGAGACGAAAATCTACCGAATGTGAAATGTGAATAGACAACCGGTTGAAAGAGCGAGACAAAGATGGCTAACGGATAGTCGCGGGTCGCGGTCGCGGTCGCGGTCGCGGTCGCGCAGCGTAACACGCAACGCAACGCAACGCAACGCAACGCAACGCAACGCAACGCAACGCATCGTCAGATGTCAGCCGAGGCTGTGACTGATGGCCGGGAAATGGGAATGAATCAATGAATGAATGAGTGAGTGAGTGAGAGGTCATCCTCGGTCTGGGTGTGTATCGCGGGTTGCGGGTAACAACAACAACAACAACAACAACAACCCGTAAAGTGTTTTGCGCAAATGCATAGGAGGAGACAGTGGACAGGGTGCGACGTGGCTTTCGGATTTTTGGGCTCAGGTAGGCACCGCGCCTCGCCGGCGCTGTAGCCGGGTTGTATGTTTCCGTGCGCCCGCATCAATATTAGGTAATGGTGTAAAACTGTCTCGACCAGGTATGTTCTATGTACGTAGGTAGGTAGGTAGGTAAGTAAGTAAGTAAGTAAGTAAGTATGTATATGTAGAGTACCTATAGGTATAGGCACGTATTCAGGTAAAAAAATGGACATACACGGTTAGTGTCCAACTAAAACGACGTTTTGAGAAAAACAGATTCAAAGTTTTCATCAATGAAACGCTGATTTGATTTTCTTCCTCTGACGGTTTCAATAGAAGCGGAGGTGGGTTGGGGGTGGTAGTTTGCTCACTTGCGCAGTATTATCCGCTGTTGAAGGGAAATTGGAGACCATTTTTCGTCATTCATTTGATCGTGGAGTTCGTTACCAAGGGCGGAAACTTTCGTGTCACGCATGTCGCAAGTGCGACATGCGAAATTTTTTGGCGACATGCGCGAAATTTTCTTGCGAAACTCAAATTGTTTGCGACATGCCAAAAATTTGTCAAAAAAATGTTTTTTTTTTCAAACTTTTTCATTCAGATATTAATTTTTTTTTAAATGATATTGAACAGTGACATCTTTAACTTGATAATGTATAAAAAATGGCGAAATTTCACGAATTGTGATTTCCCATTTTCGAATGTGCTAAGATTACGGCGTGAGCCGCCACCCACCGCCGCGCCGATTGATGAACGGCGGCGTCTGTCATAAAACATTAAAAGAATGCCCTTTTTGGACACTGAAAATCCAATTTTCTCAGAGCTTTGCCCTCGCTTCGCTCGGGCATGAGCAACATTACTATTCTTATGAAAAATTTGAAGTTTCGACCCTTCATTCATTTTTTCAAAATAATTGGCAAATTTTCTCAATTTTCTCTTTTACACCGTTGACGACGCCGCCGCCGCCGTTATTTTGAAGACAGCGCGCCGTCACCGCCGATAAATTTTTTAGAGCAAGCCGCCACCGACGATTTTTCTTCGGCGCAGAATTCTAGACTGATAAAATTGATAAATGACATATTAGTACATCTGTGAATTTTCCATGATTAAAATTTTGCGACATGCGGAAAAAATCCAAGTTTCCGCCTCTGTTCGTTACTGTTTCGTTTCGAAGTGAAAAATTCAACTTTTTTACTTTTTCAGATAGAGCGCGAAAATTATGCGTCGAGGAAGGTAGCGACCAGTTTGAGTTTCATTGAAAACAACACTAAATTTAGTGCGTAAATATTCTGTGAAAATGAGGAAAATTTTGAAAACAATTTCTGGAAATGAGGTACCATCGTTTTTCTTCCCAGCCGGTCATATAATTATGGTGTATAGGCATTTCACCAGTGACGTGGGGTCCAAGAGGTCCGGACCCCGCTCCATGAGGTCACAAATTTACGTGAAAAGAATGCCTTTTTAGGGTATTGAAAATTAAATTTTCTCAAAGCTTCACCCTCGCTTCTCTCGGGCATAAAGGAAATCTCAACTACCCTACATGTGTACTTACATTGTTCACATTACAATGCATTATGAGAAAAAAGGCTCCATTTTGGTAGATATTCTAAGTCTCCATTTCCACTTTGTACCTTCTAAAATAAAGCCTCTGACACTATAGCTTGAAGTTTCTGGTTATTATTTTCGTTTTTTAAGGTCAAAATAATCAGTTTTAAAGTTACTTTTTCTCAAAATTACACCTTTATCGAAGTTTTTTCCCTAAATATTTTATGCAAATCGTGATTTACTGATAAATTTATGAATGAAAATGTTTCAAATTATGAATTTACTGTTCTCGTAGCGTATTCTTTTGGTGGTAGGGGTGAGGCATGAGGGGGTATAGTGAAAGGTGAAATAAAAATTTCTCAAAAAAATTTGGAAGTTCAGACGACCCCCCCCCCCCCCTATGAAAAATTTCTGGCTACGCCACTACACTTCACTCGTCCATCGTATTTACCGAATTCATAGGTACCTACTTATCTAGTAAGTATGTATGTACTTACGTTCCCCTTTTACACATATACGCGTACGCGTACGTGTACGCGCGTCCGGTTACCCGCATATACAATTACTCGTATACATCCTAGGCATAGGTATATTTCATTTTTCCCTTATCAACCACGACGCGAGTGTCGAAAAATATTGTGATATCGGATCGGCTCGGAGTACGCGTACGCGTACCCACTGTACGTAACAACTACCTTTCGTATCCGCCCTAACCATAGAATATAAATACGAGTACCTATACTTATAATACACCTAGGTGTGTACGTGTTCTACATACCACTTAAATGGCAATGACCGATTGAGCGAAATTCTAATCGAGTAGCCGTGGTACATCGCATCGTATGTATGTAGTATGTACATTACATACTTAGTAGGTACATCCGCAAAGGCGCGTATACTACCGTACGTCCAAGTGCCTACGCGTATCTTCCAATTTTCCAACCTTTTTCGTTTTCGTCGGCGCGGCGCGGCGCGGCGTGACGGAGGAAAATTAGATGCGTTTACTTAGGTATTTACCTCACCCACCTACCTACTCATCTACAATATCTAGGTACATACATCTACCGATCTGCGCTATACTCGTAAGTACCTACACGCTACACCTACGTGTGACTGAAGCTGTCGCGGGGAGCGGGAGCTAGGTCGTGGGTATAGGTAGTCAGGTACCTGGTGCCTTCTATCCACATACGATTTGAAATTTGCCCAACCGTGAAATTCATAACACCAGGCAAATTTGTAAGTATAATACGTACGTATAATAGGTATGTACTTGTACGTAGATGATATCAAACGCAACACAGATGCCATACCATACCATACCAATTCGGCGCCGCGCCGGCGTCGCGTCGTATTAATTGACTACTTCGCAAACGGAAGGAAAACATTTTCAATACCACGACGCGACGCTCCGCCATGAGAACGAACCAAACGCGTTTTGCGCCTTGTTATTCTGATTTTACTCTTCTTACCTTGCGCTGCGCCACCTTTCGGATTCGATTTCAATTTGCTAAGCAGACCGATTCGAAAGAATGAAAAAATACCATGCCGCGCGCCGTACAACTTCGGGTAACAATTTCTTTCCAAAAAGGATAGAAGAACGATGAAAAAAAATTGGCTAACTCGAAATAGCAAACCCAGTCCGCATCAAATTTTCATACGAAATCGAAAATACGGGAAGCTGCTGCGAGGCATGTAATGGTGCTACCGTGACCGTGTGTGTGTTTTCGGTGCCGACGTCGATGCCGATTTTTCGTTTTTCCTTACCTGCCTCATGCCAAGGACCTGTGAGCTATTAAAGGCCGCGCCGCGCCGCCCTGCAGTTCGCGTACGGCACACTTGGCCAGGCAACGCAGCGTTGACTCGCATCTCGGCTAGGTCTCAAGCTTTCCCTCTGATGAAATTTCTGTCGCCGTGTTTCCATTTAATGGAATCCGAATAGCGAGCGAATCTTTTTCATCCTCGAATATTGGTCAATCGTTTGGAAAGCACGACTGTGCGAAAAAAAAAAAACGCACAGTAGGCAGCCGAAACAAGAGGAAATGTTCAATGTTGCCACAGCCACTCGCAAGTACATAGTACCTACCTACTACTCGGCAAGTATGCTACATACGTGTATACATTTATGGCAATTCGACTGTTACGCTGCCGCCGCGACTGCCACTTCATAAAAATACCAACCTATGTACTTATCGGTTAGACTGAGTAGAATAATTTCGAAAAAGACAAAATGTTTGCGCGAAAATAATAGAATCTTCCATTCAAAAGCCCGAATTATTTTCTATCTAAAAATCTGCAATTTTTCAAATCTTAGCCCTCGCTTCGCTCGGGTACGATCTTACGTATAAATACGTAGGTAAGTAATAAGAAATAAGGCTTGTAAAATTTCATCTCCTTTTAAATAGGTACTAAAATACATATGTAGGTATGTGGTTTTTTGATGTTTCTTTCTTCTTTTTTTTTTTTCAAAATTTTTCGCCCTCGTTTCGTTTGGGAGTCTACGTCAATTTCCCGTGGTCAATTTCTCGCGGACAATTCCCCGCAAGAAATTCCCCGCGGGGACAATTTCTCGCGGCAAAAATTTCCCGCGGCGAAAATTGATGGCAGCGAAAATTTCCCGCGGTAAAAAATAAAAATTGCCCGCGGTGAAAAAACTCTCATGGAACTATCACAAACAAAGAGAGGCGTACCAATAAGAATGGAGGTGGGGGTAGCTCTCTCCCCCCTTTGATTCTTCAGCCCTTTGTTGAAAAAATTTTCCATTTTGACCTTGAAGTTGGAGAAATTTTATTTTTGTACTCATATTTTTCCAGCATAGAAAAATTTGAGTACAAAATGGTGAATTTTCCAAACTTGATGATTATGAATAAAAATAGCAGATTGTCCAAACTTGGGAAAATTCACAAAAATATGAGAATTTTTTTCACCGCGAGCAATTTTTAGTTTTTACCGCGGGAAATTTTCGCTGCGAGCAAATGACGCCACATGAAATTTAACCGCGAGAAATTGTTTCCGCGGGGAATTTCCCGCGGGAAATTCACGTGATACCTTCGTTCGGGCTTGATTACTTAGGTACGTACCTACTTGATTATTAATTTTTCAAAATGAGTTTCTTTCTTATTCAGATAATTAGGTAAATATTTTGTAGCGAGAAGAATTTGTACTCCTTATTTATTAGAGAACTTGTAGAATTTCAAAACAATTTTAAGTTTTTGAAAAGAAAGGCGGTCATTCAGGAATAGTTTTTTTTGAACGAATTTCAACAGCCAGATCTATTCTTTTTTGATAATTTTAGTAGGCAAATTTTTCACTTTCATGCCTCCAGAATGTTTCCGAAAACGGATTCAAAAAAAGAATGACATACTTCTAATGATGAAACTTTTTTTTGGGAGAAAGAGGGCGGGTCGAAAATATAATTTTTGTTTTGTTTCATTCATTTTTAACTGGAGCTCAAGCCGCTAATCCCCCCCCCCCCACAACAAGTCATGTTCCATCTCCGTCTATGCTATGATGCAAGATTCTAAAAATTTAACGGTGCAATAACGGTGCAATGTTGGTTCTAATTTTTTTTTTTTCGGTTGAATGCAAAATCGTTAGGTACAAAAACTTGGAATACCAGAAAGATTTTCAGGGGAGGGAGAATCCTTTTTCGCATTTACTTTTCGAAGCAAGCTTTGAAAATGGTCAAGTGGTCTGTAATGACTTGTGGATATTGTAGCATGCATTAACGACTGAAGAATCTCGCTGCCCTAGTGGTGTAGTGGTTAGCATACTGGACCGGCAATCCGGAGACCCTGGTTCGATCCCAGGCAAGGGTGGCGAATTTTTCTTGTTGAAAATGCATGCTACATATCCTAAGACAACGGTTCGAGGTTTATTTTTCTCTTACCATGAGTTTCCGTTGTATTTCCTTTGTATTTGTATTGGATACCTTATTCATTACTTAATGCTTTGAAATTTTAACATCCTTGTTCGAATGTGATCGGAAGGGGTGGTAGTGAGGGTGCAATGCACCCACTTGTACCCCGCCCGACGCGACGCTACTGTGATTGGTGAACTGCAGAGAATTTCAAAATAGGTACTATCCGATGTAGTTATGTACGTATATGCTCCTCTACTTACCTGGATACATACCTATACATACCTACCTATCTTTGGACCAATGCCCTTAGCAATTAGCAAGCGTTTCGTTGACATTTGCGCGCGTCATTTATTTCTTCATTTGTTTTCTCTCGTATGTTTTTCAATTTTCAGTGAGTAATTCGGACTTCACTAGTGAGTTTTCTTTTCTTGTTGCTTCAATCGATCACTGTTTTTTAATAATGCTGCCAATTTTTAAACCTTTTTACCTATTTAGGTTTAGGTGCCTATTCGTTTATTTTTTTGCGCAGCTTCATTTCATTACCTGCCTAAATATTATGCACAATGAATTGACAGAAACACATTCCGCTTCTGGCAAAAAATTATTTTCGATTTAGGTAGGTAATTTTATGACCTCCTGTCGATACGGTAAGTTTAGTTTGATTTTATTTGCGACATCAACGACGGACGATGAAACGTATACATTGCATCCCTTTTCGCCAATCTTCTGGGACATGATTTTTCTGAGAAAAACTTGCCGAAGATTTTTGAGAAAATTCACGTCCATAAGATCGATAGGAGGTGCAATACACCCTCATTCGCGTATACTTAGATATATAAGTGAGTATGTTGCGTCGCGTCGGACTAATTGCATGGTTTGTTTCACTTTATTTTTACTGGATGTCAAAGCGATATTGATTTTTTTTTTTTTGGTGATTTTTCAACTGATATCATACTTAGTTTTTCGCGGTTTAAAGAAGTCTATAATATGTATTTAGGTTATGTCATTAAATAAATAAATTTAATTAATTTATTTTTTTTAAAAAAAAAAAAAAGCTAAAGCGTGCGCATTTGTTTGTGTGTTTTTCCACCTATAGGTAGATACCTATTACTCTTACTCTGGGTGTACCTAGGTTAGGTATAGGTACGTCTAGGTACTCTCTACTGATTCACTGTTGTAAAATAAATTTTACTGAATTGATAAGTAACATTAACTGCAGTTCATGAAAATCACAGTTTGAATCAGTTAATTTTTATGGAATGGTAGTTAGGTACCACCTGCCCGGTTGCATATGCGCAAAGCACAGTAACAGGCACATGGTGTTGTGCGTTGACCCCGTTTGAAAAATTTGAAAAGAAACTTATTTTTTAAATGAATTTATTTATAGGTAAAATACATTTTTTTTCAAATTTTTAAAACAGGCTCAACACACTTTTCGGGTCCTTATTTTCACATATTTTTAGACTGGGGAGACCCAGAATTTTTAGGAAAGTCTTTATTTTCTCAGTTGCGGAAATATTGGGAGCCTGGTTTTTGCAGAGCCTGGTTTTTGCAAACTTTTTCACCCAAGGTTGTTCACCCACGACTAAATCTACAGAAATGGACTTTAGGTACGAAATTGAAATTACACTGCAAAGTGAGAATGATTGAATCCTTTAATTTTTTTTTTTTTTAGTTGGTATCTATTTTTCCGACAAAATAGTAATGAAGTGATTTTAGATCGACTTTGATTACGTTTTCATTTTTCATTTTTTCCGAAACTTTTTTTTTTCAATGTCTATATTCAAAGTCCAAATTTTTTTTTCAAAACATCAAAATTTTTACGGTCTACAATTTCTTTCAACGTCAATTTTTCAAGTGAAATTTTTCAAGAATAAAAGTTTTTTATCGAGAATGTTTTCGACGTCATGACAAGTTTGTAAAACAGGCCCAAGTCAATTCCTCAAGTCTAAAATTTTTTCTAACAACTTTGAACTTTACAACGTCCATTTTAGATGTACCTAATTTTTTTCCTTTTTTTCAAATTTCAAAATTTTTGCCAATTTTTCTAGTTGGAAATTTCTTTTACCAAACTTTACTAACATGAAATATTTTCAAGGTTTTGAAAATTTTCTATCATTTTCCTCAACACTTTTTAAACTTGAACACTTCGAATTAAAAAATTTTATGTTAGAAAGGTTGATGAAAAATTTCAAACTTGATAAATTGACAAAAACATGAAAGGCTCTGGTGTGGTAAGGGGGTCATTGGACCTCTGGTCCAACTTTGGAAAAATACTTACACCATTCGATTTGCTATGGTAGGAGATGATTGTAGAGTGCATGAGCGAATTTTTACCTTATCTCTGGGGAGCTGGGGGGGGGGGGGTCAAAATACGCGATTTTCAAGCAAAAAAGGAATAGAAAAAAATACGTACGTGACTAGAATTTATTACTTACTATTGTTTAAAAATTCCAAGAAATTGTTCAAACAACTGGCCGCCAAAATTTTATAACCCTCAAAAGTTTAAAAAAGGAATAGAAAAAAATTAAAGGGCAGTAGGTGACTAGAATTCTAAATTTAAACTCCGAAGCAACCATTTAAAAAAAAGTACAAAAGATAGGCCGCCAGATGAGATGTCGTAAATTTTATTTCCCCACTGAAAAATGAACCATTAATTGGTAAGTCTCCAGATGAGATGTAAATGTGATGAATCATCAGTTTTATTTACCACACGCTGCGCTGTGAGCCAAAACCTTTGTATCTGTCGTCTGGAATTTTGTTTACCAAATTTTTACCCCATTAAATTTTATTACCCTCCTTCCAAATTATATGACTATTGTGTGTGATGAATTATCAGTTTTATTTAGGAGGGGATAGGGATAACCATATTTTTAGCTGGAAATTATGAAAAATGAAAAATTGAAGAAAAACAACGATTTTAAGGTATAAAAATAATGAATTACCGCGGTTTTTTGAACATTTGACCACTTTCCACCTCCCGAAAAAATCTGAAAAAATTCTCAGAAATGTGAAATACATCGATAAATTCAAATTTAATAAAAAATTCAGACAGCCCCCAGACCCTGCCCATCAGGGCGATTTGAAATTTTCAAAGTCGAATTCAAGATCACCGACTCCCCACAAAGATCAGTAAAAAAAAATTAAATGAAGTTTCTTCTGAAAGCTCTCATCCTTGACTTCTGATATTAAGTTAATTTCAAATACATAATTTTTTTTTTAAATTTAACCCTGCATTTTAACACCCATGTCTTGATATTGTCCGGAGGGGACGGAGCAGAAAAAACCTTGCAATTTGACACCCATGTTGTGATATTGGCCTGGGCTGAGCAATTTTTTGTTTGCTACACATCGGAGAAATTTACTTCGCCGGCTCTGATTAAAACAATATTATGCCGACGCGACGTCTTGATCTATAAACATTTACCTACTGATTTGGCTGTCAAATTTTACTGATTCCAGCATCTAGAATTGGAGCGGCCAAATTTACTGATTAGGTATCTGTAAATTTGGCCGCTCCAGTTCTAGATGCTGGAA
Organism: Pseudococcus jackbeardsleyi; assembly: GCA_038380155.1. Lineage (NCBI taxonomy): Eukaryota > Metazoa > Arthropoda > Insecta > Hemiptera > Pseudococcidae > Pseudococcus > Pseudococcus jackbeardsleyi. The sequence goes on along the minus strand of CM076239.1, from coordinate 67,640,962 downwards.
TCAGTAAAATTTGACTGCAAATCAGTTAAATTTTACTGATTTGGATTCAGAGAATAGCTGTTTCCTATATTCCTATATTTCTGAAAGCATAATAAAGGTCGATAGGTACCTAGTGCCTACACCTACGTAGGTAGGTAGGTAGGTAAGGTACGAGTAGGTATTGCATATGTAGGTACGAGTACCTAGACCTACTACCTACTACCTATACGCGTAGGTACGTTACGCTTATGTCGCGACGCGACGCGCCGATCTAACGTCCGCGTGTTGGTACCTACTGTGCTGCGTACCGACTACAGTACCTAGGTAGGTAATGGTAAGTGTTTGGGTTGTCGGACGCGAGAGCGGAATGCGGAATGCGTAAGTATTCGGGAGCGGCGTTTTGACGTTCAAGTCGCGTCGAGAAGCAGGCGCAATGCGCGGAAAATGTTCAGTGATAACAGAATACGGTAACGGCGGCAAAGGGGGAAAAAAAGGAAAGAAGGAAGAACGAAGAATTCGTCGAGCTCGCCGTCAGTGTACTCGGCGAGCGTGCGAACGAACAGACGACCGATCGCGGAGCGAGCGAGCCAGCGAGCGAACGATTGCCTTTCGCATTCGTATCGCGAACGCGGCGAAATACGTACGCGAGTGCGAAACGAATACGAATACGAAAACGGAGACGGCGGCGGCGGAGACGCGACGACTCGATTCGATTCGGCAAAATAGCAGGAAAAAAGTGAAAAAGAAGAAGAAAAAAAGGTGAAAAAATGGCCACGTCGAACGTGACCGGTATCGATAATTTACGCTACGAGATGTGCCAAAATCTAAGTCTGACCGAAAACGTTAGCGATATCGCGTTCTGTATGAATAATTCGATACCGGATCCGGTGTCGGACGGCGAATTCGGCCACATGCAACGCATGGTAACGATAGTGGTGATATTTTTGTTCAGTATAATCGTGGTGGTGGGCTTGATCGGCAATAGCATGGTGGTGATAGTGGTGGCGTTCAACCAGCAGATGCGAAGCACCACCAATTTGCTCATCATCAATTTGGCGGTGGCCGACCTGCTGTTCATCATATTTTGCGTGCCGTTCACCGCCACCGACTACGTGCTGCCGTTCTGGCCGTTCGGCGACCTGTGGTGCAAAGGCGTCCAGTACCTGATCGTGGTGACGGCGTACGCCAGCGTCTACACGCTGGTGCTCATGTCGCTGGACCGGTTTCTGGCCGTCGTCCATCCCATCGCCTCGATGTACGTGCGAACCGAGAAAAACGCCAACACCGCCATCGTCATCATTTGGGCGGTGATTCTGATTCTGGCCGTGCCGGTGCTTTATCGGCACGGCGAAGTCACTTACACCTATTCCAGCAAAGAGCACACCGTATGCGTGTTTCTGGACCAAGACCCCATCAGCCGGCCGGACGGTTACAGTCAACCGGTATATCAGGTAAGCCTCATACTTACCTACAATACCACCTACACCTACATAGTACACACCTAGTACCTACGTAGTACGTACACCTATGTAATGTACAAATGTCTAATTGTCTATGTGAATGTACTTTAGGGTGGATCGTGAAAAAAAAAATAAAAATAAAAATAAAAATAGATATTTCGGATTTCAACCAAATTCGCTGAGGTTATTGGGTCACCATCGGGGACTATCCAAAAAAAATTTGCGCCTCCCTCCCCCGGGGTGAAGAGGGAGGGGAGCTAGGAGTCCTCAGAGGACACCTATGTACTTTTGAAAAAAAACCGCGGTTTTCTGTGTTTTTGAGGTCAAAAATATGGAGTGAGATTCACGAAACAGCACCAAAAAGGTGCGATTTGAGCTTCTAAAACCCCCTGAACCATCGCCATCCTTCTTCGATGAAAACTCAGACCTCTACCAGGGGGTCCAAAAGTTGCAGATCGCGAAATTTCCGTATTATGAAATTTTTTCTGGTCTCTAATAAATTAATCACTTCTGCGCCACGCCGAGCATTTTTTTTTTTTTACATTTTTGAAGAAAATTTTGAGAATTTTTTTCGATCTGTGTAGCCAACTGCGAATTTTGATATTCAAATTTCTGGAATTCGTATTGGTCTGAACATGAATTTGCTACCTAGTACCTAACTATAATTATCTTATTGCTAGAAAACTCCGCAAACTTTTTTCAGTTTTTTAAAAAATCAGAAACAAGTTACTATCTAGAAAATTTTTTACACCAGTGCAGCCAATTTTTTGGTCGGTGAATTTTTTCATTTTCATGCCTCCAGATTTTTGGAAGCGAGGAAAATAACTCGAAATCGTTGAAAATCGTATTTCGTAGACCTATCAAGATATTTTCCATCGACAAGAGAGATGAATGCTTTTTCGAACTATACCGAGCGATCAATGGAAGGTAGAGATTAAAGTCCACTTCATCTCCCCGAGTAACGAAAAACATTTTGTTCCAGTTTTTACCAACTTTAAAAAAATTCTTTCGAACCGTTGAAAATTGAAATGCGACGAAAAGGAAGCGTAAGAATGGTTGGATGAGGAGAGCACGTGGTTACGCAGGTACTAGGTATTTATTTCCTTTTCAAGTTTGGTACAACGCAACGGTTGGACTACTCGAGACTACATTTTTCCATTAAAAAACAATCATAATAATGATAATGATAATAAGTAGGTAATACTACTAATAAGTAATAATAATATGTCCGCTCTTTATTCAAATTGTTACAACTTGAGAATCTCAGATCTGGAAGTGGCATCGACCCAGGAAAGTGTAGAAAATCAAAACCCGTCGATTACGTAGGTATCTGGCGTTTACAAATTTTGAATTTTTTTTTCTCGCTGGGGTCAGTTTTTAGAAGAGGAACTAAGTTGCAAACTAGAGAATCGCAATATCTGTAGGAAACTGTCGTATGAGCTCCGCCAGTCCGCCACCCCGGAATATTCTGGCCGGCGCGGCGCGGCGGCCGCCCCTGCCTATCTACCTATTGGTTCGTGATACGGCGACTGCGTCGCGCGAAATACTTTCCTCCGCTCTGGAGTGTCGAGTTGAGGGAAAGATTAAGGAGAGTGATATAGGTACCTACGGAGTGGAATAAAGGTACGGTATGTACATATGTATGTACTACCTACATGCAAGCATGTAATTGTAATGTAGAGAAGGTATAATTGTGGTACCTGCTACCTAGTTACCTACCTATAAGCATCAACGAAGTCACGGACACGTTCGCAGCTATACCTCTAGTCCTCTACCCACAAGTTTGCTCAAAAAATTAAGCGAATTAGGTAAGTATGCAGAAATGGACGACTTGGGGTGCTTCCAGCTCTTGCCCTTTTTTTTTTTTTTTTTTAGCTGAAATTTTTTGTAGAGGATTTAGGCTCAATATCATCTTCGCCGTTGTTGGTCCTTGGTCAAAATCAAGGATAAGTTTTCGTTTCGTTTTGTTTTGTCTTGTTTTGTTTTTCTATACCTACTTGAGAAGAAAGAGAGCCCGTAGGTGTGGTTCCAATGACCGGTACCGGAACACGTATCAAATAAATACTCGAGTGAATATAGGTAGGTAGGTAGGTAGGTAGGTAGGTAGGTACCATATGTATACGTATAGTGAGTAATACCTACATAAGTACCTACTTATTATAAATCTGGCGTAAACGTGGGCAAGGGTATCGCGAACATAAGTACCTACTATTTATGGTGGGTAGATTAGGTGTACCGATACGAAGACGAACGAGCAGATCTCCTACCTAACCTGGTTCGTCCGTACGCCGCGCCGTACCTATCTGCTCGTCGTTATTTCCGGGTCGTAATTAGTATTAGTCGATTACTTATAGGTACCTACCTGTACCTATATTGGTATTGGTAGCGATACCCGGAGGTATTGCGGTAGGCACCTACCTACCTATACCTACTCGCGAATACACCCTTTTACGAATAAAATTAATGCAGTGTGTAAGCGCGATCCATCCAGATCCAGACCTACACGTACGTCGTACAGGTACAGGTACACAACAACCATCGACCGTCTGCGATCTGCCCTTCATTTAGGTACCTATCTGTCTGTACTCGTACGTATCTACTACGTCTACCTAGTTTCATTACGTACCTACCTACGCGCTATCCGTTGGTAAATATCCATTTAAAAACTAATTAAAAAATAATTTGCGAAGAAAATTGGAAAAAAAAGAGAGAGCGAGAGAAAGAAAGAAAGAAAGAAAGAAAGAAAGGAAGGAAGGAAGAAAAAAAAAACAGAAGCCCGTCAGACAAACAATTCTCTACCATCCGTAACTGCGACATACATTACTGCAAATTGCGGTTGCGACCGCACTAATTTCATTCTATCTATGTATGTACTTACGTACGTTAGTACCTACCTACCTACCTACCTATAACGTACACTACACTACATTTATAGGTACATATGTACATAGGCATCTACAAATTTCGCTATCGATCTACTTTTACCCTTACCATCCTGATCCTACCTATGCCTACCGTATGAAGAAAAGAATTATGTAGGTATACCGATGTATGTATTTCCAAATAGGTAATTAATTATCCGCTTCCTTAAAGTTACTTACCTATTTCACATATTACTTAATGTTAATACGTAGGTTAGGTAGGTACTTACTATGTAGGTACCTATTCGATCGGCTAGGTATACTAAACTTGTAGTAGTACTGTACCGTACCGTACCGTTCTTTTTTTCTCGTCCACCAACCGAAAGTACCTAAGTATCCCGTATAGAAAAAAATTAATGGCGATTAATGGTGGCGAAAAAACCATTAGTTTTTAGTGGTAAAACTATTAGTAACGATTAATCACCATTAGTTTTTAGTGGTAAAACTATTAGTAACGATTACTAATAGTTTTACCACTAAAAACTAATGGTTTTTTCGCCACCATTAATCACCATTAGTTTTTTTCTATACGGGTAAGTATACTGTAGATATACTTACTTACGTACGTAGGTAGGTACATGGAAAAAATATGTAAGTAGGAGTTGCTAGAGAGTTACCTGTACAAAACGTATCAAAAATGTAGGTATCTAGGTACCTATCTAGTATCTACTAATTCAGGCCGGTATATACCTAGTTAGTACTTCTACTTGCGCCATTGTTTATGTACTTGCTGGCATATTCATTCACTTATTGGTAGGTAAAGGTAGGTAATTACACAGATAGCTACCTAATTGTTTTATCAAAACGGAAATTCTTGAAAAATTTTAATCTTCAAAACGCAAAAAGAAGCAATCGTACGACAACTATCGTCGTCAGATGTCAAGTTTTCGCCCTATGCACCTACCTAATCCTAATACATACTCGTAGGTACCTACCTACCGTATATATGTAGGTACATAGTACGTTACAATACTAGGTAAGTATGTAGGTACTATGTACATCTACATAGGTAGGTAGTAGGTACCTATGTACTTATTCTCGCAAGCATCGCATCATGGACTCGATTTAAAATTAAATAGTTGTAGGTACGAATTCTTCTTATTCGTGTGTTGGTGTTGTAGTGCAGCCAGCGCTTGAAACTCGTACCTATTTATGTACCTAGGTAGGTAGGTAGGTAGGTAGGTATGTATACGTACTACCTAGGTACGTAAAAAAACGCCAAGCGTCGCGTCGGTTTCTCGTAATTTTAAATGACCGAGCAGCGAATAGAGAAGAAGATGGCGATGGCGTAGGCCAGTAGGCCACATATTTCAGTATGGTGGTACGGTACGAATGCCGAGTAAAATTTTCTCTCCCGCAAGAAAAATACAAAAAAAAAAAAAAATACACAACTATAAAGAGTAAAAAATGAAAAAAGAAACAAAAAAAAAGCAGCAAAACTGTACGAGTACGTATTAAATATTTTCCAGCGTAAGTATACACACATTCGTTCGGTACAACAACTTGATCGTAAAATTCGCCAACTTCTCCGATTTCGAAAAGAAAAAAAGAGAAAAAAAAGAAAGAAAAAAAATTTACTTTGGTACTTTTCAAGGCTGAAACGATCTAACGGATCGAGTCACATCTGTTTCATTAAATTCGCTGTCGCGTCGAATGCGCCACTTCGGTCCAACCAACCAACCAACCAACCAACCAACCAACCATCGCATCGTGTAGGCTGTAGGCTGTAGGCTGTAGGCAGCTATTAGGCAGAGACACACGACCCGTGTGTCATTCTTTCGCTTCTTACTTATTCTGCGCTGCGTTCGAATTCGAATACCTATTTATTACGTACCTCTATCTCTACTTCGGTAGGCGAGGCGAGCGCGAAAGTAAGTATAAGCAGGTAGTAGGTACTCGTACCTATAGGAAATAACGAAATATCTAAGTACATAGTATAGGGTGACTATAAAAAGCACAGGTAATTTTTTTTCTCTCATTTTGAAATCGCTCGCCCCCCTCCCCCCTAAAAGTGTTCGTTGGTCTTTGTGTAAACGAAAATTGTTTCGAAAATTTTAATCCCGCGAGTTGAGGTCGGCACGTGCCGCCGCGCCATGTCCGAGCGTGTTTCATGTTACTCGGCGGCCGCGGAGGTGAAGTGTTCAGCGTAAGACCGCGGCCGCGGCCTACGTTGCAAAGACGTTCTTATGCCTTTAATGGTGTTCAAATTACTCGTTAAAGAATCGTTTTTAAATCATGTAGAACATACCTACATAGTAGGGTGTTTCAAGTAACTTTTTTTTTTTTTTTTCGAAATTTGGTCGTGACCGCCTACTGATGAGATAAAACTCCCCTAAAAATTTTACATTATTTCAAGTGGTGGCGCAAAGGAGCTGAAAATTTTCCATATAACGCAATGTAAAAAAAGGTCTAAAATCCGACATTTTATTCGGTGGGTCAATTTCTCACGTTAGAACTGAAAGTACCGAATACAAAAAACTGTTCAACAACAAATAACATAAAATATGTTTTCAAAAGAACAACGCAAAATTCATTCACTTATCATTTTACATCATTAAAAAGATTTACGAAACATTGCGCGTGTGATCACTAAATTTGCACGGTTGGTCGCGGCGATTCATACAAACGTCGGGCAAATCATACCTACTCGTACCTTTATCTTTCTTAATTTTTGGTATTTCCTCTTTTCTAGGTCTAATGAACATTTTAAGAGAGAGGCATGTCAAAAATATCGAAAAAAAATTTTCGCATGTAAAAATGAAACACCCTACTACATATTCCGTTTCGATATATATATATGTATATATAGGTATATACTTATAATTGCACGCGACCCTACTATGTCAGCCACTTTTCATATATATTCGAAAATTTTCAATTTTTTGCTGACTTTTTCAAATTTGTCTCATTCCTGTGCTAATTGATTAATCGAAATTCCAATTGCAGATTCATTCTTAGCAACACAAAATTCACCTTGGCAAAAAAAATGGCGTTCCTATATAAAGATTTTTGAAAAAAAATTGCAAAATTTTCTTTGTTAAGTACCTATTACAAATTTTGAAAAAGTGTCCCAGTAAAAAAATAGCTGGGATCAAATGAAAATTTTTGATACCAAAAACTTTTGGTTTAACTTTAATTAATAAAACGACTAAAAAATTGTGGGTCAAAGTTTGAACTGTGCATACTCAAAACTGGTATAGGCACAAAAATTCCGACCTGTTGTCTCCATTCTACACATCGCTGTTTAAATATTGGGCCTGCGTTCATCCTCGCGCCTCAATTTTTAAGGGTTGCGAACTCTGGTGCAAGTTTTTGGAAACAGGTGGCTGACTTTGTATGTAGAATTAACCCACAAAGTGGCTGACTTGTCCGGATATTACTACCTATATATAAGTATTATATATTTTGTTACTGATTTTCCCATAAAATCTGTCTTCAAAAATTGAAAACACCAATTTTTGAAATATCTCAGCTACCTACATTACGTACCCTTGATTTACAATACTCGAGTGAGAAATACACCAATTCCATCATTGAGAACCGATTTTCGTGTTGAAAACACATTGAAGATGGTGGGAAAAAATCGAAACGTTCTAGTACAAGTTTTTTTTCAACAGCCATACAATCCGTGAAAAAAAAAAAAAAAATCGAAACAGAGACTGCGTACGTTCTACTTCTACATGATTTAAAACGATTCTTTATCGAGTAATTTGAACACCATATGCATAATATAAAGGCGTAAGTAAGAATATGTTTGCAGCGTACGGCGGCCGTACGCTGAAAACTTCACCACCGAGGCCGCGTACGGTGGCGGTGTAACATCGAACGTGCTCGGACATGGCGCGGCACGTGTTAACCTCAACACGGAGAGTTGAAATTTTATAGCAATGCACACTTTCAGGGAGGTGAGCATTTCGAAAACCGGAAAATTCATTTTCATTGTCACCCTAAAATACAATGCATTTAGGTAACCTACGAGTATCTATATCTAAGTACCTGGTGCCTACTGCCTACCTATCTGTAAGTAAGTAATTTTTACAAATGAAACACGGTAACAGAAAATCCGATAAAGTAGACGACTCGCAACGCAACGCAACGCACCGCAACGCAACGTACCTACTTAATGTAGGTAGTAGGTGTACTTAGGTACCTAATTGAGAGCGCACGCGTAATATGTAGGTACATATTATTTGTAGTTGTAGGTATGTAGGTACCGTATATGTACTAGGTAGATTAGATACCATGTACATATAATTATGTAGGTAGGTGTACCTATGTAGTGAGTATATGTATGTAGTAGGTACCTAAAACGCAGCACCCACACGGTAATTACTCGCATAAACGTAAAGGTAGTAGTAACTGGTAGGTATGTATACTGTATACTGTATACTGTATAGGTATTAGGTACTTACAGTTAAGGGAACGAACGGTTCGAGTCCGGGTTCAGCGATTTGCCGAGTTAACACTTATTTCGAAGCTAATCGAAGCTGGTTGGTAGGTCGGTCGGTCGGTCTGTCTGTCTCGGCGGGCAGGTAGAAATAGAGGTACATAGAGGTAGATACTGGATACTGGATACTAGATACGTAGCCAAGTTTTTAGTTTACGACGTGATGCGGCATCGCATCGACAACGGCACAAAGGTTATTCCGGTCCGTGTTTCCGTAATCCGCGCGGCGTGCAATATTTCTCGATCGTTTGTCAATTACGTACCTACTACCTAGTACCAAGTACAACGTACAACCCGAACGAAATTAAAGGTCACACTTTTGTAAGAAGGTAGGTGGTAGATACTTGTAAGCCTGCCTTACTCTTTTGATTGAGATTAGAAGATACCGGGCTGTTTGGGTTGGGTGTTCGGTAACTAGGTACCTTTTGACAATTGCGTATAGGTATTTCAACCGTTGCCGTCGCGTTATGTACTAGTACGTAGGTAGAGGTACCTATGTCCTTCGCCTCGCTGCCACGTTTTTCTTCCCCCCCCCCCTCCACTCACTGATTTTTTCAATACGTACAAAAGTGGAAGGGGAGGGAAGGGAAGGGGAGCGGAAGCGGATTACAAAAATCAGAAATCTTACCCCGGCTGACTTCTGTTAAAAGAAATATAGGTCAGGTCAACTCTTGAGACCCGCATAGGTAGGATAGAGGTACCGTAATCTTTCTAATTTTTCAAACATACGCGAAAATCACATGACACAGACACTCAGTCAGAGTAGGTAACATCAGTCGAGCAAGATCTTTCTTTCTCCTGCCTCCTGCCTCCTGCCTCCTGCTATTACGTAGTAGGCAAGTACACGGCCGCATTACTTACTCCACTACGAAAATTCAACGGATGGTACCTGCCCTAATTTTTTTTTATGAGAGCCGAGTGTTTTGAAAATTATAATAGGTAAATAGGTACCCAGTTGGAATGTGAATTTGAAAATTTCAATTTTTGGCCTTTTAATCTAAAAAAAATTACCTTTTTTTTTACTTAGATTTTTGTTTAAAGCCATAGTTTTTTCAATTTAAAAAAAAAAAAAAAAAAAAATCGTCATTACGAAATCTTTATATACGTTTGTGTCAAAGTAACAGACGACGATCCACTTTATACGTTAGAGAGGAACGCGAATGCTGCTAGCGATGTTCTTACTTTCGAATGATACCCTAAACCATCGCCTCGTTACCTTTCTCCGATCACATTTCAGACTGCTGCCAGAGGGTTGAAACGTTGCAAATCGCAATATTCCAATGATATGAAATTTTCACAAAGTTGAAATGATTTTTTTCCATCGGGTTATTGAACGAAAAAATCCCCCCCCCCCGAGAGTGCAATTTGAAGAAGAAAAAAATTATGCACCAGTGCAGCCAACAGCGAATCGTAAAATTCCAAAGTACAGAATTTATATCGCCTTTGAGTTGATCATTTTTTCGCTTGAAAATGTTGTGTATAGGTAGGTATTTTTCTCACTCATTACAAGTACTTAGGTAGGTATAGGTAACTCGGTATTTTTTTTTTTTTTTGGAAAAGTTTGTTTGTCAGTGCAGTCAATCACGAATTGTTTTTCTGTTCCGCGTCTTTTCAATTTTCTAGCGTTGCCTTATGCAACTGACTGCCTGGTGCCTACTGCCTACCCAGCGTAACTTCTCAAAAATGTCAGAAAATTCAAATCATACTTGTATTGATGGAGAGAAAAAATTGCTCCAATTACTCGACGAAAAAATAATGCACTCGAGTATACGATAGTATACTTGACTTATATAGGTAAGTTTTTCAAACGATAAAAAAATCAATTCGAGATCAATGTAAATTTCATAGTGTAACATATCACGATTTGTAACTGGCTGCACTGACAAACAAACTTTTCCTCCAAAAAATTCCGAATTACCTATACTTCTAGTAAGCGAAAAAATACCTTCCTATCCACAGCATTTTCAAGCGAAAAAATAATTAAGTCAAAGGCGATATAAATTCCGTATTTTGGAGTTTTACGGCTCGCTGTTGACCGCCCTGGTGTATAAAATTTTCAGATGTATATATATATACACACATTCGTCTATGGTCAAAGTGGCATCTTTTTTTTTCGTCTACGGGTAAACTGGCATCATTTTTCGGATGCCAGTTTCCGTTTGCTGTTATTTGGCTAAGATAAGTGCTATAGATGCCAGAAAACCTATCAGAAACTTGATGCCACTTTACCACTTATATTCTACACCTTGAAGCAAAAAAAATTTTTTCGTGCCTATGGTCGAGATGGCATCTTTTTTTGAAGTTTACAGGTAAAGTGGCACCATTTTTAAAATTCGTTTTTAAAAAAACCTACATACGAAGTTATAGATTCTGTAGTCTGTACAATATCGCAATGTCATTAATGTTGCACTTGATGAATTTTCAGGGGTTAGATATGAAAAATGATGCCACTTTGACCATAGATGACTATTAATATATTAAGTATATAGGTAATATATATAGGCAGTAATATCCGGACGTGTCAACCACTTTGTGGGTTAACTCTACATACAAAGTCAGCCATCGTACATCTCAGCCATGGCTGACTTTTCATGGGTTAATTCTACATACAAAGTCAGCCACCTGTTTCCAAAAACTTCCACCAGAGTCGCATCCCTTAGAAATTGAGGCGCGAGGATGAACGCATGCCTAATTTCTAATTGGCGATGTGTAGAATGGAGAAAACTGGTCGGAATTTTTGTGCCTATACTAGTTTTGAGTATGCACAGTTTAAACTTTGACCCAAAATTTATTAGTTATTTCATTAATCAAACCAAAAGTTTTTGGTATCAAAAATTTTTATTCGAGTGCAGATATTTTTTTACTAGGCCACTTTTTCAAAATTTGTGATAAAAAAAAAAATTTGCAATTTTTTTTCAAAAATCTTTATGTAGGAACGCCATTTTTTTTGTCAAGGTGAATTTTGTGTTGCTAAGAATGAATCTGCAATTGGAATTTCGATTAATCAATTAGCACAGGAATGAGACAAATTTGAAAAAGTGGGCAAAAAATTGGAAATTTTCGAATATATATGAAAAGTGGCTGACATAGTAGGGTCGCGTGCAATTATATATATTGTTTTTTTTTTTCAAATTTCACTCTTATGGGGGTGAAAAAATTTTTTTCTTCAATTACTTACCTGATGAAAAAAAAATCATTCCAACTTGGTGAAAATTTCATATTGTTATTGGAATATTGCAATGTGCAACTTTTCAAACCCCTGATAGCATGCTGAATTTTGATCGGAGAAGGATGCCAATGGTTTAAGTTGGTTTAGGGAGATGTAGAAAGTCGAATCGAATTTTTCAAGTGCTGTGACGGCTTCTCACACATTTGTGATTTTCTAAAAAAAAAAAAAAAAAAAAAAAAAAACAGTTTTTTTCCAAAAGGAGGTGCACTTTGAGCACCTCCTGCTCTCCTCCCCTCCCCATTCGACGGGGGGGGGACTCGAATTTTTTGGGAGGGCTCCCACTCAAAGTGAACCGCTCCACTAAATTTGGTCGAAATCCGAGATTTATGTTTTTTTTTTCACTTCACCCTACTACGTACAGTAGGTATACGTATAGGTAGGTATTGTACTCGGGTACCTATCTACTCTAGCGTTACGTATTAGATATTCGACGTCACACTCGAGCTGCACGAATCACGATTTTTTTGTGTTTATTCGTTCATTTCGGATACTTATACTCGTATAGGCAATCGATTGAAATGTTTTCCCCTCTAAATTATCCGTCTAGTGCTAGCAGCGACGCAGCAGCAGCAGCAGCAGTAGCTTTAGCAGCGTGGCCTATACTGTAAATTGAGTTTATACTGAGAGTGGATAGTAGATAGTGTACGTAGGTAGGTGTAGGTACGGTTGTTGGATCGGTGACAGTGCTTCTCGACTACTACATAGTACATACCTAATTCAACCATACGCAGCGCGGCGCGGTTGGAAATGGGGAATCGACGCGACGCGACGCGACGCGAGACGCAGAAACCGAAACCCTAATTAAGAGTAATTCATCATTTTGCGAACGAATTGCCACGGCTAATTAATTCGTACGTATATAATAGGTACGTACTACGTAGGTACTCGATTATGGTCGCTATAAGTTGATGGGTACCTATATCTAAAGTTATAATGTAGGTAGGTAGTAGGTACTAGATACATTGTACACTATGCAGAATGGGTGGGTACCTAGTACCTACATATGTATGTATGTGCTATGTACCTACCTAGTAGGTACCTACATACGTTTGTGTATGTATGTAGATGTACTTACGCGCAGACTATAGAGTCACGTCAACGTGTACCTGTGTACCTGTACCTATACCATACCATACCATACCATACCGTACCGTACCGTAGTTGACAAAGTCTCAAAATAGGTATTCGCAACAATCGTTCCATCCAAAGTTCCATGCCCCGCTTCGCCCCGCCCGCCCGCAACCCAAAACACTTTGGCCCGCATTTTCTTCTTCGGCTACGGTTTAATTTTTTTTTCAAGTCCAACTTTGTGACACCAGACACCACCCAACTGACAAAATAACAACGATTTTTTTTAAAAAAAAGTAAACGAATCGCTAACTAAAAAGTGGCGTGATTTTGGGTACAAATCGTTCACGAAACGTTGGAGTTTTCGTTACTAATTCGCCAGTTTTTTAGTTAGCGATTCGTTAACTCATTACTCATTAGCTAAACGCTAGCGATGAATTTATGGTTCTGTTAGCGATTCGTTAGCAAACTAGTTAACGAATCGCTAACGATTGTACCAACAATTCTGTTAGCGATTCGCCAGCGAACCAGTTTACGAATCTTTAACGATAGAATTGATGATTCTGATAGCAATTCGTTAGCAAACTACTCACGAAATCTTAAATTTATAGCTAGCGTTTAGCTAACGAACAAGCAGCAATAAAATTCGTTATTTCGTTAATGAAATATTTTTTGACAGTAGAATTATTTAGGAAAATACATAAATGAAATTTAACCCAGTGGTCAAGAATTTTGGAAAATTATGCTTTTATCAATTAAACTGGTCACCAATATGAATATTTTGCGATTATTTTGTATTTTCTCCAGAAAATTTGAATTCCATGAGTCCATGTTAAAATGTATTTCAAATTTTCCAAGTTCTTTTTACGAAAAAAATTGTCTACCTGCATTTTTTCTCCACTCAAATACCCTCAACGTTGTTCCAATTTTTGATTCTGTGTCTGAATTGCTCTCAAATTTTAAACTTGACATTTCTTCAAAATAAGTATACCTACTTTTCAATTTCACATAATTTTGTAAAAATTGTTATCGTTTCAACCATCGATCTTTTATACTGATACTGGAAAAAAATTCAGGTAGACAATTTTTTTAATGAAAAATTTGAAATAAATAAATTTTAGAATGGACTCATGGAATTCAATTTTTTTGAGAAATTACAAAATAATTGTGAAATGTCCATATTAGTATAAAAGATCGATGGTTTCAACTTCAACTCAAAATCAAAACTTTTGAGATCTTTTGTAACTGATGAATCTCATCCTCAACTTGATTGAAACTTTATATAGTAACCACACAAGCAATACACAATTACAGTTCAAATTGGGAAAATTAGATTTTTTTCAAATTATTAATTTTTGGAAAAAAAAATTCTGGAACATCACACAAAAAATATGTAATACTTCAATTTTCTCCCCTCATTATCACTTCTAACTTGAAGATTTTTTCTCATGTTTGAATTCTACAATTTGGAAAGAAAATATCAGAGATGACACCTGTTAGGGTGTCTGTCTAGTGTCTTGAATCCAAAACGAAATTTGTATCAGAGTCATTTTCAAACAAGAATGAGAATCGGAAATATTTTGAGAAAATCGAAGTTTAAAAATTTACTGTTGGAAAAATTTGAACCTAATGAATGTGATTTTCTGATTTTACACAAAATTTCAACATAGTAGATACATTTTTCAAGGTCGGGGTCGTAAAATTCAAAAGTTTGTTTCAAAAATTATCACATGACAATTCAACGTCTGTCCAAAATTTTTTGAAGTTTTCATTTTCAAAAAAAAAAAAATCTTCAGTGTTATAAATACATATAGCGAGAATGCGAGAATACAAGATAGCAATTTAAATGGCTCGGCATTATTCTTGAAAATATAATTAGGTAAGCTGATTTCTGTTTAATCAGCTGCCTGCATGTATCCGGTAGCGGATCGAATAGTTCGCTTATCTTTAATCTGTTTTTAAATGGAATTTCGTAGTCCTCATCATATACCTAGTAGCTACACTAAAAAAAAAAAAATCTGAAAAGAAAATACGAACTTATAAGTAAATATTTTTAATGGTGGAGTTGAAAATTTTTTTCTTGAAAAACTATGAAAATTTGGACTTGATTGATTAATACAAGTTGGAAAAAAATCAATTTTTAAAAGTTACAACTTTTAAATGAATCTCTCCTTTCTTCAACATATTATTTCAAGTTTGAACCAATTGCCTCAAAAGTGTAGGATAAGTATAATATCATTATCACCTATGAAAACGCAGTAAAACTTTGATCTCAACCATTTGCGACTCTTCACCTCCCCTCTTAACAAAATAAGAATTCCATATTTGTATTATACGACCTCAAAAATGTAGGCACCATGATGTATTGAATTATGCCCATTTTGAAGGATCCAAGGCTCACTTCCTGATGAATCCAAACTATATTTTCATTGATGGAAACCACTTAACATAACTTCTTTCTCATCATTTTACATAAACACAAAACCACCAATCACTTTTCAATGAAAATAAGTGAAAATACACCAAAATGAGACTTTAAAATAACAATCAACACAACCGCGAATACATACCTACACATTCCAGAAAACATACTGGACAGCTAAGAGCAATAAGTTCATAAATAACGGTCAAAATTTTGTTGTAAAACACGCATGCTCAGTCCTTCCCCCACCACTTTTCAAATGGATTTATTGTGCTGTATTTTACCAATTTCAATTCACATATGTGTGCAGCATACACGTACATTTCGTTAAAGATTCGTTAGAAAATCGCTAGCTTGATGGAAATTTAAATTGCAAATTATTATTTTTTATTTCCTCACAAATTTACCCTAGCGATTAGTTAACGATTCGTAATATATTAAAACTTAATCAAACTTCTACAGAAATGTATTATTACAAACGAATGTTCGTTTGAGTTTCTTTAACGATTCGTCAACTTATAAAATAGCCATCATGGCATACACTTGCAAAATTTATAAAGTATAACTCTATTATCTGTCGCACACTTTTCGTATGGTAATCGACAAGAAATCGGGAGGTCGTAAGATTTTCGCTAGTCTCGTCAACGAATCGTTAGGAATTTTGTCAGTTGGGCAGCCGATTGAGAATTTTAGACTTGCAACATATCGCACGGCGCGGTAGCGCATACCTAGCATGATGCATGCAATTACATAGGTGTATTATACCTACTCGCTGTTGCTGCCATACCTATTCACATTTAGCTAGAAAGGTATACGCGTACCTAAGTACGCTTACGCATGACGAGCGAGGAAGGTACTAGGTACTAGGTAGTAGGTAGTAGGTACCGAATAGGTACCTATAGCTTAGGTATATATTGGTTACCTACATAAATGTAGATTTAGAACAGAATACATACGAGTACCTATATGTAGGTACCTATAAATTATAATTATGTATCTTCTTCGTTTGACTCGAACGAGGGAAGCACAATTTCAATAGGTAGTAGGCTACGCTACGAAGTATATGGTAGATATAGACACATAGGTATACCTGCTGCATGTACAACGTACATGTAGGTACCTACCTCTACTTACCTATTGGTAGGTATTCACTATAGAATAGAGAGGTACTTGGTAGGTAGGTACTATTCGCTCAACTGAATCGGTAATATTCGCTCAACTACCTACTGAAATGAATCATTGAAAATTCTAATTTACCTGCTAGAGTTGAATCAGTAATTTTTACGATTGAATCGGTAGGTACATAATTAACTAGGTACTGATTGAAAAAGGTGAAATTGAATCAGTAAATTTTTCACTCGCAAATCATAAAAATTTGATTTAACCACCGAAAAAAGAAAAATTTAGATTCGGTATTGGATGTGTTTCCAACTTTTATATCTTAGCGCGCTGGAAAAAATTCCATAAAAATGACGCGTACGAACCTCGATATACATAGGTATGTATAGGTATACCTATACTACTACTTACGTTCGATTTGGTATGGTATACGTATGTAGGTATAACTATCCTTCAACTTGCAGCTTTTCATAGAGATGTGAGCCGCTGAAAAAATACGCCGCCGCCGCCGCCGCCGCCGCCGCCGAGACAATTTACCAGCGTCGCCGCCTCCATCGGCTCCGATCTTTACCTCGGCGCAGCTTTGGCGAAACAGTAGTTTTCCCTTCAAAAAAAGCAAATAAATCTCGGAATATATTTTCAAAATGGCGGTTTATTAATTTTTCACTTTTTAAAACGTATAGGTAATCTTTCAAAAATTTTCGCCCTCGCTTCGCTCGTGCAAAATTTTAGGTAATACAATAACATTATTTTACGATTTTTTAAAACCGATTTTTGAGGTACAGAAAAGTGACGCCGCCGATTTCATCTCGGCGCACATCTCTAGCTATTCACATTCCGGACAGCGCGT
This sequence comes from Pseudococcus jackbeardsleyi, assembly GCA_038380155.1. Taxonomy (NCBI): domain Eukaryota; kingdom Metazoa; phylum Arthropoda; class Insecta; order Hemiptera; family Pseudococcidae; genus Pseudococcus; species Pseudococcus jackbeardsleyi. Next base: position 67,623,467 of record CM076239.1, on the reverse strand, counting down.
AGCGTTGTTAAGGAAGGTAAGTACCGTACTCGTATTGTACCGATTCGAGACGAAATTCGTTGTCGTAAATATCAAGTTTAGAGAAATTCTGACTTTGTACAAGTTTGTTTTAGCCAAATTTCAGATAATGTTCCGTATGTATACGTAGACGTACCTACGTAATATGTAGGTATGTGCGTCGTGCGTCGTGCGTGGGACAGAAAAGTGTCTGTGGACACGATTAAGGCCGGGCCGTCCTAATTTAGATAGGTATTGCATTGAAATTGAGGCAAGAGTTGGGAATCGTAGATAGAAAAACTACGCCAAAATTTCAAATCGTTCGGTTGAATGGAAAAAATTTTATGGACGATTTTTAGCCATTTTATGCAAAAGTCGACAAAATTAGCCATCTACCGCGTTTCATGCTTACAATCAGAACGTTAAACGCGACCATGGTTATTTTCGTATCGATGAGGAAACGTAATTATTTGTGGAATAAACGAATTTTTACATCAGATGCGTCTAATTCAGCAATTTTGCCACTTTCAAAATTTAATTCTGAGAAGAAAGAATTGATGACTTTCACCATTAAAAGTACCTAGAGGGGAAAATAAGCTCAAATGACCTTATTTCTTGCTTATTCTTCGGGTCCGGAAAGTTTGCGATGCTGGCATCACTGTGTATCGTTTTTCTCGATATGTACCTACTTGCGTATACATACAAACATACACTTTTCGCGTAGGTATTCAATATTTTTCAACGAAAAAATGCGCGCGAAACATGATCAAACTCCAAGTTGCGAATTTCGTTCGCTTTAGGTACCTACTACCTACTTAGTTGATCAAATAGGTGGCCGCGCCGCGCCGCGCCGCCAGTATGAAGGATGGGTACCATACCATATTAATCTGCGATTAGGTACCTCTACCTATAGGTGGTAGATGCTAAAGCTTGTTCGTGGAATTTTCTGCTTTGCTAGAAAAATCCATAATTTTTTGGAGAATCCGTCCGAAACATCTCGTGTCCTCCCTCAAACGATTTGGCCGGAATGTCGCCGTGCGCAAAGTGAAAAATTCATCGGTTGCAAAACCAGTAAGTAGGTAGATCTAGGTACCTACGCAATACGCAATTATAACTAAATTCGAACGTAGATACCTAGACCTACGTAGTATTGGATATTGGACTACGATAAATGAAAACCTCTATTGTCCCGAGAGTTACTGGTTTCTCGCAGACTACTTACGGTTTACCTACTAAACGCAAAATCTGCGCTAGCGCTGTAGGTACGTAGACGTATGTACTTACGCAAACTAGGAAAAAGAGGCGTTCACGGGTTCACGGAGCGAACGCCTTGCGGTAAAAAATTTTAATTTACGAGCCTAAAAAAAAAAAAAAAAAAAAAAAACGCGTCCAAGCAACTGGAGCATGAAAAATTAATATCGTAACGACTAGGTCGACCTTAGAAATTCGATTTCATAATTTTCGCTTCCAGGCTCGAGAAAAATTAACCAAGTAATAGCCGAGCGAATGAAAAATTCAATTATAAGTAGGTACAAAACGTAAGAATGAAAAACGAATTATTACCACCGCTGCAACGCAACGCACTACGCACAAAGCTGAGCAGCAGTCGATTGAGCGAGTTGGTAATAGGTACTCAGATCGAGGTACGAATTCCGCAGTCCGCGGTTCAGATATAATACCTACATAAGTACATATACAAGTGGGTAGGTAAACAAATACATATAGGTACCTGCATATGTATAACTATATATATATAGGTAGGTAGGTAGGTAGGTAGGGAGGTATCTTTTGTCGTGTTGAAAGCGGGCGCAGGACATGCGGGAGTAAAACGTAAAACGTAAAACAAAATAGGTACAAAAAAAAACACAAAACGCGAAGCATACCATAAAACATGAAAAAACAAACATAAGACTAGCTGTAGGTAGGCCTACGCCTACCTCAGTTATCTAGATACTTACGTAGGTACTTACTATATAGGTAGGTAAGTACATAAAACAAAACAGGAATACCAATATCAATTAACTACGAAAAAGAAAAATATTTTTCAAGTTTCGCGCATTAACAACGTTTAATGTAGGTAGGTAGGTAGGTAGGTAGGTAGGTAGGTAAATAGGCGATGGTAATGCAAAATGTAAGCGAGCGAAAGTGGTAAATTACCTCGTTTTGTGGTCGCCGGTCGCAGCGGTCTTTCTTTTATTTACTAGGTAGGCAAACGACGCGACGCGACACGACGTATTGTAAGTAGACTATAGACACTCCCGCTCGCTCGTAGCTGCACAAGTGCCTTTTATAGCTGCCTTGCTGCCTAGCTGCCTACTAGGTATCTAACTACCTATGTAGTACCTAGTACCTACATCGCATCGCCTTCTGCATCGGATATCTCCACCTCGCCAAATCTTCGCCGGCGCGGCGCCGCCATTTCCAAGCGAACGCGAAACATTTTCAAACACGAGTTGTACTTCGAACGTACAGTAAGCGCCGCTCAATTTCCAAAAAATCATTGCGAGATGTTCTAATGGACAAGGTTTTTTTTACGCTCTTAACGTTCATATTTTAATGTCTATTATCGACTTTTCATAATTCCCCCCCCCCCCCCAAAAAAAAAAATCGAATACAACCTGCCGATTGCGGTTAATGCATTCGCTCAGTGTCATAGAAAGTGCCACGAACGGAACGGTTCTACATATTTTTTTACAAGGAAAATATGCCGTTTAATGTGATAACTGAACAGTCATTCGTTACCGAATAGTTATGAAATATTTTTCAAAGAACATCACAATGTGTAATTTATCCAACATTTCATTCAATTTTGGTGACATTTTCAGGAATTTTGATGTAATTTTTACATAATTTCAAAAAATTTAGTCATCATTTTCGTGGTTTGCAATACTTTTTGACATTTTTTTACAATTTTTATCAACATTAGAACAATTTTTCCTAATCATTCAGGGGGTGTAGTTGAGAGCAGACTTTTTTTGGGGGGATGGGGAAGGTCATACCAATTGCACAATTTTTTCCACTTACTTATCTACTTTTATTCGGACTTTTAATGAAATGCTTTTTAAATGTTTCGTCTGTTGATATACTTACCTATTACCTACTTGCTCGTAATTCGCTTAATAGCGTAGAATCGACTCCGTCCCAACCCGATTACAATCAGCGGTGCACACTGTATTTGAAGCGCGCGGGAAGAGGTGGAAATGACGTTGATGAAATTGCCTAGCCGATTCGCCGTAAATACGCGCGATCGGGTATCGCGCATTTACGGCGAACGGTTAGGCAATTTTATTAGCGCCATGTTTTCCCGCCTCCAATCTGTTTGAATTGTGTAACGCTGCGCGTATTCGCTTGAAATTCACGACAAAGGTTGAAATTTGAATGGCGAAATTTTGCGTGCGATTTTTTAATTTTTGAAAATTTGACTGATAACGCTTATTTTTGGGGATATCGACTTTAGAAAAGTCTCACTCGAGCCGCAACCGGATCAAACAGGAAACGGAGAGGGCAGTTTGCCTCCCATGTACTTTTGTACGAAAAATTGCCTATTCCAGTCGAAAATTTTTTGAATGCGATGCGATGTTCAATTTTTCCATATGGTAAGGTTACTTTGCGAATTTCCGAACATGAAATCTTTTCGTTCGAAACATTTTGAAACATGAAAATAGGGTGAAATTGCTTCGGTTTTTTATCAAGTATCACATATATGTATTGGTCTCAATTATTAGTTTGGTGATGGTGGGGGGGGGGAAGAGGTGGAAATGAAAATTTTGCCGAGGTTAGTGTGTACTTCGAGAGGAAGGTGGAGATGGAGGTGGTGTTGCGAAGACTGCCGCAGTGCCGCTCTGGTTTGAATGGTGGCGCGGTCGGTGAGTCGAGTGAACGCGAAAACTACGTTTACTCGACTGGACCGGACCAGTTTTATAACGTAGGTATTTGAAGTGCAGGTAGTAGGTACCTATTTTTTTCATTTTTTTTCATCTTCAAGATATATTTGCCTACATAGTACGCAGTTCGGTTGTTAATACGGTCATTTTAGATAAGTAAAAAGAAAACCTAAACTAGCAGGAAGGGGAAGTTTAATACAATAAGCTCGGTAGGCGGAGGCGTGACACAGCTATATGCTCTGAGGATTTTAAAAATTTCTTTACCAAGAAAATGTTCAATGTGCATAAAAATGATTTTTTTATTCATTGCTAGACAAAAAGATTGGAGAGTCAAACTGTGCTGAAAACATGGGCGCACCCAGAACTTAATTAAAAAAGGGGCTGAGAATTTGGGAGGGGGAAATAGTGGGTGAAGTCAAATTTCAAATTGGTCATTTTTTTCACCGACCTTTTCTGGAAAATTGAGAATTTTGATTGAAACATCAATGAAAAATCATTAATTTTTAAAATAAAATGACTAAAACATTGCACGAGCGAATCGAGAACGATTTTTTTTTTGAAAAAAAAAAAAAAAAAACTTACTATTTAAAGAGCACCCGAACATAAGTGAAAACTATTCAAAAACACTTTTTTTAAATTAAAAAAAAACAACAGTTTTCATTTACCATCCGGGCCGTTCAGTATTTTTTCGGTCAGCGAGCATTCGGCTCTTTTTTTCCTCTTATCACCCGGTGTGAGTGACGAAATTAACAGTTTTGGATTTCGTCATCTTTTGTGCTCGGAATGATTGAATTAATAGGTATAAATCATTGAATAATATTCGATAATTTTGTGCTAATTTATAGCTTGTAGAATTAAAATTTTGAGCCAGCCACCTTTTTGTCTTCAGCTCCCATGCAAGGCGATATTGAAATCATATGCGAAGAAAATCGAATTAGTGTTATCGTCTTGGGTGTCAAAATCTAGGATTTCTGGATTGAAAAGGAAGATTTTTGAAGTTGTTTTGTGGTTTGGTTCCTTGTGGAGCCTTGAGAGATGTTACTGGACTCAAATTTGAAAAAATTGCATCATATAGACTCCTAAAAATGGGGTTATCTCAAGTTCGGTATTAAAATGTAGATTTCCCGATCTGACCATAAAATTGTGATTTGGGAGTTGTTTATTAAAAAAGTTTCATTTGGTATTAAAATCTTTGAAAAAATTTATTTAAAAAAAGAAAAAATCAATTTTGACAAAAGATTCCAAAACTACTCTTTAATCTTATTTTTCAAATCAGAAAATCAAGATTTTCGCATGCTTAAGTATACCTAAAAAAAACTGAGTTCGCTCACCCTCGAGAAGAATAAAAAATCAAAACGGCTCCAAAATCGTATGTCTTGAATCAGAGAAGAGAGAACCAAGATTTAAATAGGTACCTATATTGATATTACACAATTTTTCAAAGATTTGAATTCAGTAACACGTTCCTAGGCTCCAAAAGGGACCAAAACCACAAAACAAGTCCAAAAATCGTCTTTTTCAGCCCAGAAAACCTAGATTTTGACACCCAACTCGATATTATCCCATTTTTTTTCACATTCGAGTTCAGTACCGCCTCGCATGGAGATTGAAGACAAAAACTGACTCACTCAAAATTTGGATTCTACATCGAAATTTACATATGAATTCGAGGTTTTGAACTGGTGGCGAGTCATTATTTTTTTAAAACAGGACATGCGGTTTTTTTTTTTTTGTTTTTTTTTGTTTTTTTTTTTTCATTCTAGCCCACTGAGCGACGCGACGTCGGCGATTCGGCACACGACGACGACGCAACGTACGATACAACTTATACCGGGTGCTCGATTAATTCTGGACTCCCATTGCACTTTTTGGTGTTGAAAATCATAAGTTGGTAATACTTTGTATAAAATTGTCCAATCATAAACAAAATAAACAAATACATACAAAGTATTGCCAACTTACGATTTTCACCACAAAAAATACAAGGGGAGTCCAGAATTAATCGAGCACCCGGTACATACGTAGCGTAGCTAGGTACCTGTAGGCAGTGTAGGTAGGTTAGTTACAGGTGTCAAGTGCACGCGCGTGCGTGTGATAGGTATGTATGTATCTATCAACCTGCTACTCGTAATTAAGTAATCAACTCAACTCACCTCACCTCATTAACGGGCCGCAGTAGATTCGGCGGCGACCGATCCGACTGGACGCAACGGTAAGGGTAAGGGTGAAAGCATGTAAAAGGGAGAGGGCGGCAAGGTGTTGAAAAGAGGCACCGTACCTACGTAGTACGTTACCTACACGGCTATTACGAGCAACAGGCAAGAGGCAGGCACCGGTGCGGTGTCCTCGTCGTCGTGGTCGTGGTCGTGTCACGTCGTATTAATTTTCAACGAGCGTGCTTTCTCATTTACCTAACTATGTTTAAATCGCCTTTGTGCATACCTAATAAACGCGTTTTTCGCGTACCACTAGACACTCTCAGCTACGTTACATACTTACCTATGTAATAATGCACTTTACTTGCGTGCCTATGTGTGCGTGTGCGTTTACAGATGCCACATACCCGCGTACCTACATATGTATATTCATTTCATTTTGCGCGAGTAGAACCCCTCCACTCCCCCTCTGCTAAAAAATTCGCGTCAATAAAATTGCCTAACCGATACGCGCGTAGGCGTACCTCTACGTCTACATACCTATACTATACTTACCAGTGGCGCAACCAGAACTTTTTTTTGGAGAGGGCTAGAAGTCATGAGAAAAGTAAGGGGTTTAGGCCTGTGTAGAGAGGGGGTCCCCCGAACCACCGTTTTTTCAAGGAACTCATTAGGGCTTGCCATGGGTGAGGGACCTTGAAATAAAGGGGTAAATATAGGTACCTAAATACATACATCGAACGTAGATGTTTAAAATTCCCTGAGAGACCTTTTTTCACTTTTAGATTATCCCCCTGGGGCCCAAATTTTCTCGACACGGCGGCTCCAGGAGGGAGGTGTCAATCTATTTTCATGGAATATTTAGATTTTTTCCCCTTTAAATTATAAACGTGAATTTTATTCAAAACCAACAGAGTACCTACAAAGAGCATTAAAAATCAAATGATTGTGAATTTTTCAAGGAGGAACACCTCATTTGGGTAAAATGAAGGGAGCATCGTGTGAATTCGAGTTTTTCCCTCAGTCTCATCTTGAAACTCGTTTTGGTCGATTTAGAGCAGTACGTAATTTTGAAAATGTGCTGATTTTCGCCTCCGAGTCCGAACTAGCAAAATAGCGAAATTCTTGGAAAATTGAGGTCCTCGAAGATATAAATCCGAAAAATTGCCTCATTGTGACTTTTTTTCCATTCTCCAAACTGAAGATACTATGTCTTCGAGGACACTAATTTTCATAGAATTTCATTGTTTCGCTGGTTCGGAGGTGAAAATCAACACTTTTTAAAACCACTACCTTAAATCGACCCGAGGTTTTTTTTTGGAGGGCTTTAGCCCCTTAGCCTCCCCCCCCTTGCCCCTTGGTTGCGCCACTGATACTTACATATCTGTATACAGTATACAGTAGGTATTGGTACGTGTACGTATGTCGATGTACAGCTAGGGACCATATGTAAGCTAGGTACCGGGAGATTCGGTCAGATTCTCAGGCTTCTGGGATTCTTCCAAGATTGTTCAATAAATTGCTTAGGCCTATTCGTGTACATATCTAATTTAGGTACCTGTTTGCGTGTGTGCGTGTGGTGTGAGAGAGCTCTCGTTAGTGTTGGGCGAAATTTTCGAGTTTAAGTTGCTATTTTGTTTTTCTATATACATATGTACTTACTTTTAGACAGGTACCTACCTACATACCTATACGCGTACGGTAGCTGCACTTTTCGTCAACTTCGGTACCTAGTACCTACCTAATCGCTCCATCCGCATCTCCTGTTCGCCAGAACAAATGAAATCATTTCAACCCGTAAGTATTGTGTATCTGTATACTACACATGCCCAAACCATCGACCGCGACCGCGACCTACGCTACGAATTTTACCCCGAATGCCCTTAAACCTTTTCATTCTAGCGTTCGCAAGATGGTCATTTGAAATTTTTTCGGCGGGTAGTTGGGTATCTCAAAAAATGGCCCGGTGACGTCCGGTGGCAATTTAGCTCCACATTCTTTGTTTTCTCTTTTCGCAGCAGCGCAGCGCCAGCACCGGCGTCAGAGCGTGAAAAATGCCGCGTTTTAATTTTAAACTCGATTCGACAAGGTCGCGTCGCGTCACATTCAACTCATGTCACCAACCGCGACCGCGACCGCGACCGAGCGAGAGTTGCCAAAAGGCATTGGGCATGGTCTCAGCAGGTGCGGAAAATCCGAGACGCGTGACGTACCGGCACGGCACGGCATGGCATGGCATGGCGTCACATCGACGACCCGGTACTAGAAAATTCTAGAAACTTTTCGAGCCTCCAAGCGAGCATTTCCAGAGAAAATCTGGAAAAAGGAAAAAATGAGGAAATGGTTATTTTGGCGGGTGAGGTATGGGTGGATGGGGCGGGGAGAGGAGGGGAGGACCTTAGACCTAACCTATAGCTTGGTTCCATTTGATGTTTAAAAGGATTTCTACTCGAAAGCTACCACGCCACGCACCTCTGTAAATTTGTATAGTCGGCAAGCGAGATAGGTGCCATATCTTTGTTTCGTTCCCCTCCCTCTCCCCTCCCCCGCAACCCTCCTCGAAAATACGAGTATACATATTCGAATTTCGATCCACCCTAGCCTACTGCGTCGCGCACGTATTACGGTATGGTATGGTACATAATACATAATTATGCACTACCCACGGTAAGCAGTAGATATGTACCTAAATGGGTGATTCTAAAATTTCGCAGAAATTTACCTGTGGTTTTTGAAAATTTTGAAAAGTTGTTTTTTTAAAAAAAAAAATCCATCAGAATAGTCAATACTAATGTAGTAAGTACATAACATTCACATGCTTGGACAACATGAAAACGATAATGGAGTTTTCCCGTGTAATTTAAATGGGAAAAAATCAAAAAGGCCACGACGATGGACAAAACTGAAGAAATTTCAAAATTGTGAGAAAATAATGCATTTTGCCAAAAATCCAACTATTTCATCAAAAAGAGGTCCACATGCTTATTTTGAAGCTGCATTGAAAAAAAAAAAAAAAAAATGAAAAATTGAGTTACCTACAGCCTCTGAATGGAGAGCCACGACGAAGGACAGTTCTGTATGCCGATTTGTCAATTTGGAAACATTCCTCTCGAAATCTTCATCATTATAAACCCAAATATCGAAAACATGATTGGATAGTAACTTTGTGATGTCTGGGGATCGATTAGAATAATTGTCGGATTTTCAAATAACCAACTATCTCCCTCACCCTCAGCCTCTTGAGAACACAAGCCTCTACGAAGGACAAAAAAAGCGGTTACACAACTAAGTAAAAGCTTTCAAAATCGACTTAATCGACTTCAAATTGCGTTTTCGGTGCCAAAATATGAAAGATGAGACCTTTCTGCGTTAAATAAGTGCAAACTTTGAGATCAATAAGCTATTACGGCGGAGCACAACACAAGTGTATTATGAGATGAAAACATGGCGGGTTACAGCCACGACGAAGGACGTTTAGACCACTATTGTAGCTACCTGGGGGAGAGGAATGTTTCGTACCACATTTTTTTCGAGGGAATATGTTCGGGGCAATGGGGCATGAAAATCTATCAAATAATTCCAATCGCAGTATTCTAGCGTGTATATTTCGCGAGATATTGGCCGGTTACGTGGTTTTCTGCGAAAATTTAGAATCACCCAATTAGCGCGTTGCGTTGCGTTGCGTTGCGTTGCGTTGTCATATCGGATTAAGTTTATTACATACCAGCCATGTGCAATGTATTTCGTGTTTATTATTCCAGTGGTAGGTACCTATACCTACCTACTTACTTACCTACCTACCTACCTACGTAGATAGGTAGATACGCAGATAGGTATAAATGGTCGAGTAGATACCTAGCTATAGGTATAGGTATAGGTACCTCTATAGATACATATACGGTATACGGTATACGAGTACGAAGGGCCGAAATTAGCGCAAATTTTTCTTAATATGTTCGCAGATATTTTTCTTTCTGACGTCGTACGCGATTCCATTAGCGCTGATATGCGGATTATATCTGTTCATGCTGATGCGATTGTGGAAAGGCGTAGCGCCCGGCGGCCACGTATCTGCCGAAAGTAAACGAGGCAAAAAACGCGTCACCAGAATGGTTGTAATCGTGGTCACGGTATTCGCCATCTGTTGGTTCCCCATTCAGGTGAGTCACCCAAACCACCGTTTTACTTTTACTTACCGTACCGTACCTAGCTAATTTTTCATCGTTACCCACCCACCTACCTATGTACTTAGTATGTACAATGTACATTTATGTACTTACTTATCTGTGCGTTGTGTACCTATCGCGGTACGCGTTACGCGACGCGACGCCACGCCCGCCGTCGGCTACCCACCTGGCGCGGCGCGGCGCGGCGCGGCATGGCGGTAGGTAATTTATACCTCGCTATTTATTTGTGCGAAACGAGGCGAGGCGAGGCGACCGACTTAAATTACTAGATATACATATACCTACCTACTACTCGTACATATATGGTATGCACTATGCAGTATTACATGTACTAGGCCTATACATAGGTAGGTCGAGTGCGAGGTAAATACTTACTATACTGGTAGTGGTAGTGGTAGTGGTACGTCTACGTACGTAATTGTGAAACGCGCTATAGCCGCGGTAATAAAATGCCAGGCCGGGCCGTACCGCGTGATGCCGCCTTATCTAACCGAATCGTCAAATTTTATTACCTACTACCTAGCATAGACAGCCGACGATTTATCATATGTACGTCTACGTACGTCTACGTACTACACCTACGTAGACGCAGACGTACCTGCACCTACTAACCATCTCTCACCACCTAGTTAGCATGCAGATATAAGGTGGGGGTGGTGGTAGTCGCACTCGGTAGGTACATACCTAGGTATAAATTTTCGCATAAACGCGTTCGGTTAGGTATTGCCTGCTCCGTGCCGACGCGGCGCGGCGTGGTCTTCATTTTTTTCGACGCTTCATCTGTTCGCAAACGCGAGTAAAAAATCACGTTAGGTATGAAATGTTGCGAATAAATTGAATTCGTATACCTCTATCTATTTGTACATCGTGTACTGATACTGTACGAATCGACGCGACGCGACGCGACGCGCGAATATTCAACGTAGGTTGTCTGGCTAGGTACCTACCTACCTACCTACCTTTCTGCATATTCGGCTTTCGCTTCGAGCGAAACGCAAAAAAATTATCTAGCCCCCGGCTGCGGCTGCGGCTGCGGCTGTGGCTCTCTTTCACCGGGCGGTCGCGGCGCCGGCGCCAGCGCCGGACGCGTTATTGCTTCCGCGCCTTTCGACTTTTTTATTCCCGCTAATACCCTAATACATAAATGAACGCGCGTAAATACTTGTAACGAACGGTACCTAGACCTACGTAGGTATTACGATGATTATACCTACACATGTACTTAGATGTACATGTAGGTACGTACACATATCACCCATTACGACGTCCGACGCGACGGTGCGGGACGCGACGCGAAGGCACTACCATATGTGAGCCTGGATGTAGAAATCACCCTTAGGTGTAAAACCAATTTCACGAGAAAAATGCAATTAAAGGTTTGAATTTTTAAAAGGGGTTGATCTGTTAGGGTGCTTTTAATATCCAGGAACACAGTCGTTAGGGTGATTTCTTATCCAGTATGACACCTTAGGGTTGTTTTTATATCCAGTCAAGAAATAAATAAGCTGAATTAGGGCGGTTTGAAGGTTCCCCTTGATTCTACTATCCTTCAAGGGCCCAGAACCAGTGTTTGACACTTAAGGGCGGTTTCTACATCCAGACTCACATATACGTATACCTACCATACATAATTAGGTACCTATCTATACGCTCTGGTACCGCAGTACCTAGCTGTTGTTTGAAATATGTATGTACCTACTCAAGGCAGGTTCCATAGGATGCGTAACGTTTACTCGCACTTTCCGCCTGCTATACTCAATAATATGCGGGTAGGTGTAGGTACTAGGTACCTACGATGCGATGTCGCTCGTCGCAACAGTACGCGGCGGGGCGGGGCGGGGCGGGGCGGGCGCGGCGTTGCAAATTTGAAATTGAGCTGCGAACTCCTGGCGCACAACTCCACCTGCTTCCTGCGCATTGCGCAATGCACGTAGAGTACGTGCCACGTGCCACGTGCCGCAGCTTCAAGCATACCTTGATACGTACATAGGTATTTGAGACGAGAAAATGCGGGCCCGGTGCGAATGCATTTTTTGCACCCCCTCTCGCCGACCGCGACCCTGCGAGTAGGTCTAGGTACTTTTGTTTGCTGCGTCGCGTCGCGTCGCGTCGCGTCGGCGTCATGTCACCCGATCATATGTACAAAATCCCGTTACATACCGGTTAGGTTAGGTACCCTAATATACGCTTACAAAACGATGCGACATGACACCAAACATTTCCAGGCATATGTCAATAGTAAAAATAGAATCGCCATCCGCGATACGATATATGTAGTATGTAGGTCTAGGTATGTACGGTATTAGCCAATAGGTACTCGCCAGTAATATATACCAACCAACCAACCTACCTACCTACCTACCTTTTTCTTTTTCTTCTTCTTCTTCTTCTTCTTCTTCTTCTTCTTCTTCTTCTTCTTTTTTTTTTTTTTTTTTGGAAACAAACAATTTATTGGAAAATATAGGGATACAATGTTTCAATACTCACACCATCCCTTTCCCTTACATACCTAGCTGTGGGCTTATAAAGGGGAGTGATGGAGCAATGAAATTGTGAGAGGGAAAAATAATCTTACCTACCTACCTAGCTACCTAGCTACCTACTCGTTATCGTTACTCGCAACTTTGAAGAAAACGAGCAGGTATAGGTAGGTAGGTAGGTAGGTATGAGTGATGCGAGTAAACCAATATACGCGCGGTAGGGTTGCAGCACGATACGATACACGTACCTAGCGGTTATGCCGTTTTATTTACGTGCAATAATAAATATGGGGGTTTCTTTTCTTCTCTTTTTTCTCCAATTTTCTTGACGTGCTACCCTCTTTAATAATGTTCATTACGCTTGAAAAATTGGAAAAATACCAAAAATTAGCCCCCCTCCCCCCTCCAAGAAATACCGATCGAGTGATGGCGTGGCGTGGCGCGGCGCGTCGCGGCGCGTCGGCGCAAGAAAAGTAAAGTTACGAATATGATTTGCCCCATCTTTTTCATCATCTTGTGAAAAGGCGCAGCTTCGACCAAGGAGCTGATTTTTTTTTTCGGTTAATCCCCCGTAGGTACGTCTACCTAGTAGCTACTAGCTAGAAGATACCTACACGTATCGACAAGTTGACGAAATGGAACGAGTGCGTCACGTCGCCTCGCGTCGCGTCGGGCCGGATCAGCATCGGCAGTTTTATTATACGCTAAAGCGTCGACATCGACGACATCTCGTCTCATTTCCCTCCTCCCGCTGCCCTCTTTCTCTTAGGATACCCACCCGCTGTCGTGGGTAGAACGAAAACCCACGACGACGACGACGACGACAAAGGCAAAAATGTTTCTGCGTATCGGCACAAGGCAATAAAAATACCAAGTAAGTAAATTGTTATACGAATAGGTATTCGCGTAAAGTCGCGATCCCATTAGCGTTCGTTTATAACTCGATAATAAATCACCGCTCGATTTATTCGTCTTCGCAGAGGGCCGTCGAACGCCGCGCCGCGCCGCGCCCGGCCAACAACAAAGAAAGAAATGGCTCGACTCGGCTCGGCGCGGCGCGGCGCGGCGAGATGAAAAACACAGCGCGCCAAAGAAGATGGTGCGCGGTGGGGCCGGGGTGACGTGTAGGGCGGCGGAGCGCGACGAAGCGGAGAATGGAAACAACGTCGTCGTCGTTCTTAAAAATTAACATTTTCCGCCAACAGCTTCGATAAATTGGCTCGAAAAGTTTGCACGTCGAGTGGCAGTCGTTGGCTTTCGAGAACAGACAGACAAGCGTTTGGCAGCGACAGTCCGCGCCGCATCAGCGCAGCGCGCCGCTCCATGGCGAACCGATACCCGCGCCTTCAGACTCGAATGAATGATTTAAAGGCCAACTTTTCCATTGCTTCTCCGATAAATGAACCAAAATAAAAACCAAACGAGCGAAAAATTTGGCCCAATTTGCCGACACTGCTGACGACGTAATCGTGAATCGTAATCCCAACACCCTCGGTCCTCACCTAAGACGCGCACTTTTCGCAGCAACTAGGTACCTATCTACGTATCCATCTACGAATCTACGGTAATGTTGACTCGATGTCGATGGGAGCGATACCGCCGCGCCGCGCCGTATCAACCTCAACTTCAACCTTATCTGCATTCCCCATTCCGGGTACGTACGTCGTACATCTACAATTACAATTCTACATACCGTACCTACTCATCAGCGAGATGAGTGCAAAGGCTGTGCATCTTTCTATGTATGTACTTATCTATTTAATTTCGTGATTTCGTCTGGTAACAACGTTTAACCCTTCAATGCTTCGTCAATTATCAAGAACGGAAACGCGTACACTTCAACGCCTCTTTTTTCTGGGCGGGAGGAGAGTTACATTCGAATTTGTCGCTGTTATTTTTTAACCGCTGCGCCGCGCCGCGCCGGCTGGAGCCCTAGTACGTAGCTACCTAGGTAGGTATGCGTATGTACTTATCTATTTAATTTCGTGATTTCGTCTGGTAACAACGTTTAACCCTTCAATGCTTCGTCAATTATCAAGAACGGAAACGCGTACACTTCAACGCCTCTTTTTTCTGGGCGGGAGGAGAGTTACATTCGAATTTGTCGCTGTTATTTTTTAACCGCTGCGCCGCGCCGCGCCGGCTGGAGCCCTAGTACGTAGCTACCTAGGTAGGTATGCGTTAGTAAGTAGAAGTACACTCTACACGTGGCTACTTACACGTAGATAATAGGTATGTAGGTAAGTAGTAAGTACCTACATAATTATACCTATATGTACTACCTATGTACGAGGTAGGAGAGCGGGCGACGATATGCGCCTCGCCTCGCCGGCGCCGACGCCACTACTTGGCGTCTTTCTTTTTATACGTAAAAGTATACTCGTATAGTACATACGTAGCGTAGGTATTTCATCATTTCGTCGCGCCTTATCTAGCGCTTTCATTGTCAGCAAAATTGCGTGCCAGCTTATTTACTATAAAAGGAAAGCAGCAAATTTTTAACAAAGACGTGGCGCGACAAATGCGAATGCGAGGAGAAAGGAATTACTTACAACTACCTACCTACCTATCTAATTTTTCTGCTGTTCTCGCACAAATATGTACTCGACATGACAAAAGGGCGGCATACGGAATTCTTTCCAAGTGTCGAAATATTACGACTACGACTACGACTACCTGCTCCAGGGTTGCCAGATGGGTATTTCAGAAAATCCATCATTTTGAAAAATTGATGGATTTTTTCGTTAAAAAAAATACCCGAAATCCCTAAATTGACAGAAATACCTCATTCATAGCATACTTACCTAAAAGTACCTACATGTTTAGCCTACTTTTTCCATTTCATTTAAAATAACAAAAAAAAAAAAAGTTTAAAATACAGATGTAAGTACATATTTTAATGGAAAGAAGGATAGAAATATTGCCCGAGCGAAGCGAGAGAGGATTTTTCTTGAAAAATTAATGTACGTTTCAATAGCAAAAAAAAAAAGAGCCATTTTTGAATATTCTAAAGGAAATTTTGAGATTTGATAATCCAGGGACAAACTCCCCAGAAAACGAAAAGAAGTGAAAAATCCCTACCGAAATCCCTAGGCACTTTTCTCGAGAATATTCGCGCATATTCTCATGCAAGACTCATATAAATGTAGGCACACCAATACCTCTAGCCTTCACACAACTAAAAAAAAGTTATCAATGATCATAGGTAATGAAAAAAAAAAAAATCTGCAAGAAGGTCAATAATATTAAATAAGGAACATTTTATAGAAGAAAATCAGACATGTGATGCATAATAACAGTAATTACCTCGTCAATACAAATACCTATTTTGACATGCCACAAGCTATTTGAAATTTTTGGTTTGAGAAAATATTCTCCTGAGCCTCGAGAATATTCGCGAATATTCTTAGATTTTGCGCGCAAGCAGAATCTCCATAACATCACTACCAGAGAGTTTCAGCACGGTCAAAACAACCTAGATTTAGGGAGAAATCCCTGCATCTGGCAAACCTGACCTCCTCTCTAGAAAATATCATCTTTTTTTTTTAAATTGTGCCACAATCCAATTGGTGAGGCTAATTTATTACATTACCATCTCCATCATCCCTTATGCCGTAAGCTTATTAGGGTGAGGAGTGGTAGAATTATGGTTTACAATAACAAGGTACAAATTAAGTACCTATAAGTATGGTAAGACTATCTTAAAACAATTAAAGGGGAAATCGATAATTCGTGAAGTCATTGGAAAGATGAGAAGGGGAGAGATTAGAGGAGTGGAGAGGGGTTGGGAAGTTCAAACTCGCGATATAAAAACTGTCAATCCTCCTCCCTCCCACCTCCCCTCTCCCCCTCCACTTGAAGTGGTTGATGAATTTAAGTACTTGGGAGTTGATAAAGAAAGTCCTGGACATAGCACGTATGTACTCTCTTTATTTGAATCGGTCAAAATTGACTGATTCAAATCGACACGCGTGTGCAATGTGCAATCAGTGACGTACCGAAGGCATTTCCCAGGAGAGGAGGAGGGGGAGGGGGGTCTCATGAAATTCCCAACTCAAAATGGATACAACTTAGAATACCAGGAAAATTTTATGAGGAATGGGTGAAAGGGAACCTTTTTTGGCGCTATCACCTCAAATAGTGCACATAAATAAGAATTTAATTTATACCCGAGCGAAGCGAGGCTGAAGCTTTGAAAAAAATGGGGTTTTAATGCCTAAAAAAAAAAAACCATTTTTTCATATTTTAGGGCTTTCAAAATTCTTATTTGATGTAATTTGAGAGGGGAGAGGGTAAGAATGTAGTCATTGCATATTCACAATCAATGGGGTTTAAAGTTTTTTTGGGAGCGTAAAAATTGAGAATAAAAACACAGAGCATGAGATCGGAGCCTTCTTTAACACTGTTGTTACTTGAAATAGTTTGTCGAAATATGATTTTGTTCATGCCCGAGCGAAGCGAGGGCGAAATTTTTAAATTAACAAGTGAAAATTTTATTGATTTCCAACTTGGAAAAATGATACATTTTCACTTTTCAGTTGGGAAAATGATGAATTTTCAGTCGAGAAAGTGACTAATTCCCAACTGTCCAATTTTCCCAACTGATGTGTTGAATTTCTCAATTTTCCCAACTCACAAGTAAAAAATTTTCTCGGGGGAAGCTCCCCCCTCCCCCTCCCCCTTTCGGTACGTCACTGATTGCACCGTGTACACTGTACACTGTACAGTGCACGACGCTACGAAGCCGCGCCATATTTTTACGACAACCGGAATTTTGTCTTGTTTTTTTTGCCGACTTTCGACGCGTTTCTTTTTTCACATTTTCACCGTTGCGTTGTCGTTTTCCTTCCGCTCGCTTCCGTCGCGTCGGCGTCGTTTCTCACTTTGATACGGGTACGGGCCGGGTACCTACTACTGATCGGCGGCAGCGAAAATGAGAAGCGGCAAAAACAAAAAAATAACCATCGTTGGTCCGAACATTAATTTGAAAAAACAAAAAAAAAAACAAAAAACAAAAAGTCGTCGCCGTATCACCAACTCCGACGAAGCCACGGCCACGTACGGTAACCGACAACCAAGTGTGGCGAGAGTCTCGTGCTCGCTATAGGGAACCGCAGCGTGACGTCACAGTTTTATTTGTGTGTGTTAACAACGATATTGTGTGCGTAAATACACAAACTCGTTTGGTACAAACCGAAAACGTCGTCCCATTTAATCGCATGTAAAATTGCGAGTTTTCAATTTCAAATTTCTTTGCATTCAACACAGCGATTTTATTGAAACAAAAAAGATTTTAAAGGAGGACGATTCTTCTTCAACATATCTAAGTTTCAAAAAAAATCGCTGAGTTTAATACGAAGAAAAATTAATTTGAAAACTCACGATTTTACGTGTATTTAAATGGGACGACACTTTCGGTTTGTACCAAATGAGATTGTTTACTTACGCACACAACTTTAGGCTGCGGTTCCCTATATCCTGACCCTGACTCTGACCAGCGACCCAATGATCGCGAGGCGACCACCTGCGCTGCGTTGAAAATTCGCGACACCCGGAAAATCGAAAAATTTCAACAATGCTGCACGCGGCGCGGCGCGGCGCGGCGCGGTTTGGACATTTTTCTACGATGAAAAATGGAAAGAGAAAATTTTAAATTAAAATTAAACGATTTGGAACTGCAACGCGATTTTCAACGTTTTGTTTTTCCCTCTCGTTTCCGTAATCGTATCTAGTCAAGTAAGTATATACACTAAGTGCTTATAGGTACATACCGTACCGAAGCAGGTATGCACCATGCGCCTTGGGCCTTGGGCCATTATCTACTGGAACAAGATGTAAGAGCTGAGAGGGAAAGGGGGAGGTGGGTATTTTTTCCACGAGAAACTTTTTTTCAGCCGAAGGACAGGTGTCTTTTCGCGTCAGACCTTTTCCCAGCCAAACTCATAATACACGCATAGGTATGTCACTAGGGTGTTTCAAGTAACATTTTTTTTTTTTTCGAAATTTGGTCGTGCCGCCCTCTCATTTTGTTCCTCCTGATATGATAATACTCCCATAAAAATTTTATCCAAAAAAAATTATTTCAAGTAGTGGCGCAAAGGAGCCGAAAATTTTCCATGATATAACGCGCTATGTAAAAAAAAAAAAAAAAAAAAAGGTCTAAAATCGGGCATTCTATTCGGCGTTAAAATTGAAAGTAAGTACCTAATACAAAAAACTGTTCAACAACAAATAACATAAAATATGTTTTCAAAAGAACAACGCAAAATTCATTCACTTATCATTTTACATCATTAAAAAGATTTACGAAACATTGCGCGTGTGATCACTAAATTTGCACGGTTGGTCGTGACGATTCATACAAACATCGGGCAAATCATATATTCGTACCTTTACCTTTCTTGCGCCGCACCACCACTTACTATAATTTTTTTCGGCTGATTTTAGATATTTCCTCTTTTCTAAGTCTAATGA
Source organism: Pseudococcus jackbeardsleyi (assembly GCA_038380155.1). NCBI lineage: Eukaryota > Metazoa > Arthropoda > Insecta > Hemiptera > Pseudococcidae > Pseudococcus > Pseudococcus jackbeardsleyi. The sequence goes on along the minus strand of CM076239.1, from coordinate 67,604,289 downwards.
ACATTTTAAGAGGGCGGCACGTCAAATATATCGAAAAAAAAAATTTTCTCATATAAAAATGAAACACCCTAGTATAGGGTATAGGTATAGGTGTAGATACCTACTCGTTTACCTACTTATGTGTAAGTACTTACGTACAAGCGCAACCTTTTTATATAGGTACATAATGGTCCAAATACTATTACACGATATGCCCATTTAGTCTTCAGCGTTTCACCGCGCCGCGCAGTGCTAACCGGAACTCTGGTGCGGTGGTGTCGCTGTCCACTTTTCAATAACATAGCGGACGCCAGCTTTACAACAACGTACATGCCTCCGTGTGTGTGTGTGTGTGGCGCTGCGTAATTCCTGTCGCACGTCCTGTTTTTCCAATTTCTCTTTTCTCAAATTACCAGCCTAGTATCGCTTTCTTATTTCGTGCAAACGTGCGACTGACTCCGACGCGACGAACGCGAATGAAATAAATTGAAAAGCAGATAGGTAATTATATACGCGTAGGTAAGCTGGCTCCGAACAGCTACCGTAAGTACCAACTATGCGGTCATCTCGAATGAAAACCGAAAATAATCTTGTTTACCTACCAATAGGCACCTACCTACTAGAGATGAGCTTGAGCACGATGCCGCCAGTAGGTCATCAAAATGCGCGTGGCTGTGGAAACTACAGTATCAATAACATGTCGACAACTATCGATAACTTTGACGGTGTAGCGATAGTTATCGATAACTTCCCTCCCGCAATTTTGAAAATCCAATTCGAAAATATTGGGAAAAAATATATTTCAGAAATTTTGGTTTCAATAGACGATTTTTTTTTGTTTATTTTTTATGTTATTTCAAATCTGTGTTTTTTACTGATCTTTCAGTCAAAATTAGTTATTGTTTTTTTTTTAACAAATCAAGAATTGAATGGAAAATGTAATTTTTTAACTAAAAGGTCAGTAAAACATCGTTAATTTTAAAAATAATGGCCAATTACTGCCTGAGCGAAGCGAGAGCGAAAATTTTTCAAAAAAAAACGGTTTGAAGAACAAATTATTCACTTTCTTTACATTTTTGTAATTAAAAAAAGAAGAAGAAGAAGAAGAAGAAGAAGAAGAAGAAAACTCCTTCAAGGGCCCCGTACAAATGTATCCCCTTGTACCCCCTTGTACTCCCCTCTCAACGAGTCTATGCCATGCCAGTCCTCAAAATCTGAGAGGAAAAAAATGCGGGCTCGGTGAAAATGCACCCTTTGCACCCTCTCCTTTCACCGGCCCTGTTAATAGGTATGCACCAGGCATGCGGCTTTACGTGGTAGGTAGGTATGTAGGTAGGTAGGTAGGTAGGTAGGTAGGTAGGTAGGTACGAATGTACGAAGGTAAGTACCCAACCCACACATAGAAGTACCTATAAGTAAGTATACCCTATACCTACATAGGTACTCACACGCATTTTATTGCTTTTGGTACCCGGGTCCATAATATTCATATTGGTGCCAGCCTTATAAACACGATTATTACCTATTACGTAGGTAACCAGAGTATTTTATGGCGCGGCGTCCAGACTGGAACAGGGCACCACAAGGTCCATCTGCCGTAATCATTGTATTCTTAAAAATTTTGACTACCTATACAACATATAGGTACCTAACTACCTATAAGGAGAGTGATTGTGATGCCCACCTTAAAACCTCACCAGGAGGTTCGCGGGAGTCTGACCATCAATCAATACCTACATCAATATTATGTACTAGTAAGTACAACACGGTTTTCACGGAGAAACGTTGTGATGCCCGAATGGGGCACCACAGTGACTATAACGTAATAACTTAAAACGGGCACCACTATGACAAAAAAAAAATCTATACATATAGTACATACGTAGGTATGCAATATGCATGCAAGCGCGAGTTATCTAGCGTTTACGTTTTGATATATCGCATCGCTCTCGCCCTTGCACTCGCTGAACTGGCCCTTTGTCTTCGTTCAACTTTCAACGTTCAACGTTCAACACACTTCAGGCCCAGTAAACCTATCCACAGTTCTACACCTACCTACCTCCTACCACTAGCAGACCGTGTACCCGAAAATTTCAAAGAAAAAGCGCAGCAGCGGCGGCGGCGGCGACTTTTTGTAGGGTCGCGCCGCGCGGCGCCGTTTTCAAAGCGATAAACTACCGAATGAGCTATCTTTCCTTGTCACAGAGGTATTTTAACTCGTTTTAATACGATTCATGAATTCTTTAAATTAGAGCCGAAAGCAGAAAGCAGAAAGCAGAAAGCTTTACGCGAGATACGACGCACATTACACACTACACACTGAATGTGAACACGCACGTAGGTACTAGGTACTAGGTAGGTAGCGGTACCATGGAAAAACTTTGCCAGTTTAAAAGATTCATACGCCTACATTTTATATGTCGGTAGGTATGGTACATAATATATGTACAAGTACCTACATGTCTATCTTACCTACAAATATACGTATAGACGTACACATATACATACTATAGGTACCTGTACCTGTACCTATACCTAGTATGTGGGTAAATACGAGCGCGAGTGGTATACCTACTATATATATAGGTATATACAGTATGACACAAAAGTCTTGTCCACGAAAAACACTTGATGAATCATGATATCTCGAAACTGAAAAGAGATATCGGGACGATTCAAAGGGCAATATGTTCCTGGAGACAAGGACATTGAAGATTGGTAGTCAAATTTTCTGTTCCACCTACAGGGTGTCCACAAATTGAGAAACCGGTTTTGCGTTTTGGTTAAAAAAATGGAGGTCTGGGTTTTTTATGGATTTGAAATCTACACACTGAGACGATTAAAATGTGATAATTTTTTTTCGAAACCGGTTCGATAATTTGCAACCGGTTGTCAAAAATACCCCAAAAATCGAGATTGGAAAAAATTTTCCATATGAAATTTGTAGAGCTTCGTAAGCCAAACATTGTCAGTGAACTCATTTTTTGAAATTTCAACAACAAGAAAAGATATGAATTTTTTTTAGATTTTTAACTGTGCGGTGTTCAACATTCATTTGAAAAAAAAATTTCATATCTTTTTTGTTATTGAAATTGTCAAGTTGCCGAGAGTGAACCGATTCAAAAAATAAGTTCACTGACAATGTTTGGCTTACGAAGCTCTACAAATTTCATTTCGAAAATTTTTCCTAATCTCGTTTTTTGGGGTATTTTTGACAACCGGTTGCAAATTATCGAACCGGTTTCGAAAAAAAATTATCACATTTTAATCGTCTCAGTGTGTAGACTTCAAATCCATAAAAAACCCAGACCCCCATTTTTCAACCAAAACCGGTTTCTCAATTTGTGGACACCTTGTAGGTAGAACTGAAAATTTGACTATCAATCTTCAATGCCCTTGTTTCCAGGAACATATTGCCCTTTGAATCGTCCCGATATCTCTTTTCAGTTTCGAGATATCATCAAGTGTTTTTCGTGGACAAGACTTTTGTGTCATACTGTATACATTTGTCTACGGTCAAAGTGGCATCTTTTTTTTTTTTTTTTTTTCGTCTACGGGTAAACTGGCATCATTTTTCGGATGCCAGTTTTCGTTTGCTGTTATTTGGCTAAAATAAGTGCTATAGATGCCAGAAAACCTTTCAGAAACTTGATGCCATTTTACCACTTATATTCTAGGTATGTACTCCTTGCAGCGAAAAAAATTTTCGTGCCTATGGTCGAGATGGCATCTTTTTGTGAAGTTTACAGGTAAAAAGTGGCATTATGTTTTGAAAAAAACCTACGAAGTAAGAGATTCTGTACAATATCACAATGTCATTAATGTTGAATTTGATGAATTTGCAGGGGTTATGAAAAATGATGCCACTTTGACCATAGATGACTATTACTTAATATATGTAGGTACACTACCTATGCCATACCTACTCGTATAATATGCGTGCTCGTATCGTAAGGCCAAGGGTAAGGGTAACACGGCGGGCGGACGAAAACGAAGCCGAGTAGAAGAATACAAAAGAAAAAAAAGAAGAAAAAAGTAGTGTCGGTTGAATACGAAGAAAATGAAAATGAAACAAAGATACTTGAATGTAGCGAATATCGAAACGCGAGCGTGCGTAAAAAGTCGACTCGACGCGACGACGGGCGTTTGGGATTCGTAAAAATACTTATGGTACTGCATACCTATAACATAATATACTCGTAGTCGTACGTCTTGCGAGAAAACTTTTTAAAAAGTAAAAAAAAAAAAACAAACAAACAAACGCCACACGCCGCGGCCGAACCGAAAACTATCCTCCCTTAAATCCTACATACCTTATGTATGTATGTGTATACCTACTTATGTACATTATGTATATATATATATCTCGCTCTTTTTCGCGCGAACGTGTAAATGGTGGGTACGGTTACGGGGGACGCGGGGGGCGGTGGAAGAAGAGAACCCAAAACGAAAAAAAGAAAAAAAAAACAGAAACGAAAATATGAAATCATCGCGCGAAACCGTTTCACGTATACCGTTTTAACGGATGAAAAATCTGGCTAGCGAAAAAAGCCTTTCACGATATTTTTTACGCGACGCGACGCGTACACCGGCACCGTATACATCTACGTGTAAGTACGTATGTACCTACGTACACGTAGTGGTTGTCTGTGTACTCGTATACGTAGGTACCGTGAAACTTGGCGTGGCTACGCTCTCGTGATAAATATGAAAAAACAAAAACAAACACAAAAAAACACGGCGGAAAGCGAACAAGAAAAGTACCTATAAATTACGTTGGTACGATTTTTTTCAATTTAAATACGTAGGTACTACGTATACTTACTTACGTAGATTTAGCGACATATTATTTTACAAACTCGGACAATTTTCTTCATCCCGATGCACGCCCTCTTTTGTGTGTGTGTGTGTATAAGGTAGATGCCATTTTTAAATACGCGATACGCGAGTAAGTATCTCGATTTTCAATGACCATGTTGACCGCGTCACGAGCAGCGGTACGGCGCGGCGCGACGTGTATCGTTCCCCGCAACAACCACGAACGTGACAACGACGTCGTATTTACGGCGAATTAGTTAGGCAATTTTATTAACGTCGCGTCCCATCCTCCCGTCGCGTCGTCTGCGTCCACTATTCGGTTAACCTACGTTGAGTAATGAAGTAGGCCGTCACCGTCACCGCCGCACCGCGCCGCACCCTGGTACCCCGCCGCCGTCCACCTTTACGCAACGCAACGTTTGAATAAAAAACTGATCGAACGAATTTATTTTGAGGCGAGAGCGAGTGCTACGCATTTTGGCGGCTGCCCGCGAATTTCTTTTCCCTACTGACTTTGTGCCACTTCGCGAACGTGAAGCTTTCGGTCAGCGCACATAACGCAAAATTACTTACGTGTTGGTGTAGATGTTATTTTAATGAAGGTGGCTTTACTTAATTTAATTTCGTATTTATTTTTTAGTCGTTAAAAAGGCTGCATTTTTTTCTTTGCCAGTTAATTAAAAATAATAATAACCTAGGTATTTAAAAAATAATAATGTAGGTATACCACCATTGTGATTATAGCTCTAAGTACCTACCTAATTTTGACGAAATCAGATTTCGATAATTCCAAGTTCAGATCTATTCAAAGTTCAATTTTTTAACTATAATTAATTTTTTCAGTTTCTTTCATTTTAAATTTTTATAAAAATAATGATATTCGATTTCAAAATTTTTTCAACTACCTAAATCAACTTTAATTTTCTCAAAATTTGATCGATTTTGTTCGTGTTGAAACTTGAAAGAAGTTTTGAAAAACATGTACTTAGTTTTAAAAAATGAGAAAATAAAAAATTTACAAAAAAATTAAAATCCTGAAAATTGAGGGGGTAAAAATAGCGAAATATATACGTGATTTCCAAGCTACGAATTCTATTTTTACGAGTTTTTGATCGATTTTTTTTCGGAAGTAGAGGTGCTAGAGGCTCAGAGTACCCTGAATTTTTTCAGATTTCTCCAATCACCACTGAATGGGAATTTGAATTTAAAAATTTTGAATTTAGGAACGTCTACTATTTTACATAATATCTAGAATCCGTAAAAAATCATTATTTTTGGACCACACTTTTCAGAGACGAGGAAACAAATTGAATTTCGAGCATTGGCTCTATAACTTAGATAGGGTTAGAGAGTTGGAAATTTTTTTGGTGTGGTTTTACAACAATACTGATATTTTAGGTGATTTTAAATATTACGTTTTTAACTTATCAATGCACGAGTAGAATTATTTTTGAAGAAAAAGAATGATTTTTATCGACCAAAAAGAAGAAATAAGTAATATGCTAAAATTCAAGTGTTTGAGGTAACTCCCAGAAAACCAAAATCAGAAAATCGAAAAATTTGTAATAGGTAGCTGAAATTACGAAACGTAGGTATCTACGAGTACAAATTGAATTTTTAATTGAATGGATTGCTTTGAAAATTTAATGAAAAACGATTTTATGATCTCAAAAAACACAAATCTGCACATGTAAAAGCGAGGGTGGGGAAAGGAAGATGGCTTCAAATCGAAAAACCGATTGCACAGATCGACGCAGAATCTCAAATCGCACCTAGAAACCGACGTAACGAGTTTTATTTGGGGGTGGGGGTTGGGGGAGGGTCAAAATAGCGAAAAACCGCGTTTTTTTTCGAAAATGACCCCTCTTTGAGACCCCCCAGCTCCCCTCCAGAGTGACCTGGGGGGGCTAAAAATTTGTGTGGGGCGGTTTCAACTCAAAAGGAACAACATATTAAAAAATGAGCAAAATCGAAGATTATCGATTTTTTTCACTCCACCCTAATCTACATACCTTTATAGTACAAGTATAGGTACCGACCACTTACGACGCGACGCGGCGCGACGCGACGACGACGTATCTACCGTGCGTTTCTCAATTTATACGCACGGAACATACTTATAGGTACTTATGGTACCGATGGAAATACGCGCGCATCTGCATAATACGGAAACTGAAACGGAAACTGAAAGCTACCGGTACCTACATGCGTACTATGTATATACCTATAGCTGAGTAATATAGTCGATCTCTATTCTTCAATTTCCACTTTTTTCTTTCAAATTTTTCTTTTCGCTTTCCCATCGCCATCTCGCGGGCACCGCGTATGCGTAGTTAGGTACCTACTACGTCTACACGTACCGACCTAAGCGGGTTGAAAATATTCAAAAGCTTTCAGAAAAAAAAAAATACATAGGTACGAAAGAAATAAGGGAGGAAAAACGGTTGCGACTTTCGATGCGGGCGGGGCGGAGCGGGGTAACGTCGACGGTGTTTATTGCAAAACGAAAATCAAACCTCGCGGCGTCTACGACGCAACGTAACGATATTGAAATATTTTATATTAAATGCGAGTTTTCAAAAATATTACTTAGAGCGACGAAAATCTTACCTCTAAATCGCTTCGCGGCGTAGTCCCCGGTAAGCCGCCGCATAGTATACGTACCTTAACTTACCTATGTATGTCTATTAGCATGGAGTGGAAAAAAAAAAAAAACATATCTTGGATTTCGACCAAATTTGGTGGGGTGGTTTACTTTGAGTGGGAGACTACGAAAAAAAATTGAGCCCCCAGGGGCGAGGGGAGGGAAGCAGGGGGTGCTCGAAGTGCACCTCCGTTTGAAAAGAAAAAACGCTGTTTTTTGGGGTTTTCGGCCAATCAAAAGTGTAAGAGAAGCCTTCACCGCACTTGAAAGATGCGATTTGAGTTTTTACATCTCCCTGAACCATCGGCGCGGCGTCCTCCTTCGATCAAAATTCAGATCGCTACCACAGGGTCGAAAAGTTGCAGATTGTAATATTCCAATAATACCTATGAATTTTTCACTAAGCTGAAATGAATTTTTTTCATCGAGAAATTGAACAATTTTTTTTTCAATCACTGAAAGTAAATTTTGAAAAAAAATAAATGAAAAATTTTATACACCAGTGCAGCCACAAAACACAGAATTAAGTGATAAGTAGGTACCAACCTTTGAATTGATTACTTTTTCGCTAGAAAAATCATGATATTTTTTTTTCGAAAAATGTTTTGGCAAATTCTGTACGTCAGTGCAGCCAGTTATAAATTGTGACGTGCCACACCATGGAATTTACGTTGATCTCGAATCCATTTTTTTATCGTTTGAAAAATGCACAATAATTGTATTTTCATTTTCAATCATCAGAAATGAAAAATGAAAAATTATTTTTTGAAAATTTTATACGTCAGTACCTACAGCCAGTTGCTGATTGTGATATTCTAATATTATGAACTCGAATGCATTTTTTTTCATCAAGTGATTGGACCAATTTATTCTCCCAATCAAAATAAAAAGTTTTGAAATTGAGCCTTTCTAAATTTCAAGTTTGTAGTCTTCTTTCATAAAACACAGAAATGGGTTCAGGATGAGGGTACCGTATTTCGACCACTTTTTTTTTTTTCAATCTTTCGCCAGCAAAAAGCTTTTTGAGAAAAAATTCGTCGGAAATGGCTTGAAAAATACCTTCATCCTTCCTCTACCACGATAATTTTTTATACTTACAATACATATATTTTTTGTGATTTTTTTTCTTCTGAGGGAACTCAAAAAATCGATTCTGAAATTTTTGGTTACTAATTCCGACCACTACATACCTAATTTCGTCTGCTATGAGCAGAATTCAGTTGAAAAGCATTTTTCCTTGTTCGTTTTTCACAGATGAACTAAATAAATGAGACCAAAATGACAACTTTACAGCTGAAGCTCGCAGAGAAAATTGAAAAAAAATACGAAGAAACGAAAACGAAATGGCATAAAATCAAGATGTTAGGCACATATTAAGCATTTGTAGGTAATTTTTTAAAGGTGCCGGCAGTGTTACCATCTTGTAAACTTTAAGATGTCTCGCCCTGTACTTACATACCTATATACTTATACCTATTACGGGGAGTTTTCATTCGAAAAAATGTCTGGGAGCCGTTGAAATATTCAATATTTGGCTCAACATTATAAATACCTAAACGCGAATGCTACATACATTACATATACCTATAGGTAAGGTAGGCAGTAGGTAGTAGGTACTAGGTACCTATGCACTTGCACGTACCTATGTAATAAGTAAGTACGCCGGCGCGGCGCCGCGGCGCGCCGATTAATTGTTGTGTCACTTTAATGCGAAGCGTCGCGCCGTTTGCGCGCTTTCCCTCTCCGCAGCTGATCATCGAGCGTGGAACTGGAGTGTAATAGGTAGGTACTAGGTACTAATACGTCCGCATCGTCCGTTCGTTTTAATTATTTATTCCTTATTCGCTGCCAGCGAAACGAACGTTGATTTCCCATCAGTCGCGTCACTAGCGAAACGACAACGACAAATGCAAAATTACACCAACTGCCTACCTTAGTCGTCCTCCTCCCGTGCCTTTCAAGACGAACGTATCTACTCGTATTTGTGGATCGCGATCGTGGTTAAATTCCAAGAGCTGGGCTGCGAGTGGAACGATACCACAACCTACCTACCTACCTACCTACCTATCACTCTTGAACGTTCACGTAGCACGTAGCACCGCATTTTAGATGGAAGCGGATTACCTACATTTAGGTACCTACAACCTTACCTACTACCTAAGTAGTACCTAGCTACCTACGAGCTTGTCGGAAGAAAGAGAAAAAGAAAAGGCGTTAACCGTTAGTATTGCTTTCGCACGGACGCGCGGACATCGAATGTAGACAAATTATTGGCATGTTTCGAAAGACTCGTGTCGCTGTCGCGGTCGCGTATCGCATCATATTCCAAGTTATTTCTACTTTATTTGAAAATCTTGCTGAAAAAACGTAATTTTCGACGTGAACTTTTTTTTTAGGTAGGTATAAACCGTTCGATGGAGAGTTGACTGCAAAAAAAAAAAAAAAAATAATAATAATAATAATAAAGGAGAAAAAAGCGGCGAAAGTTCGTTTTTAGAAAAGTTATTTTCCGCCTGCGTTGAAATCGTATAGTAAAACTGGGCGAAAAAAAAAAAGAAGAAGGAAATTTCGATAAAAATGTAAACGCTCGGTGCGTATACATACCTACTAGGTGTATATTCTCGTACATATGAGATAAACGGAGTGAAAAATTGAAAGACGATGTTAACTACATATTCCGCAAATTCTGCACCGTGTGCACCGCGTGCCGCCTGCCGCCTGCCGCCTGCCGCCTGCCGCGCACCGAACCAGCTGCCTACGACAAACGTAGGTAGCTAGCTAGGTACTTATCTAGGCCCGGCCCATCCTGTAATACATTACATACATATGACGTCATGCTATTAGGTACCCACCTACATACTCGTATGTTGGTATTGTTTAGATAGGTAGGTAATGGCAATTAGCAATAGTAATAGGTACGCAGCTGGGTAGCCGGCTAGCCGCGTATGCCATGCCATGCCATGCCATGCCATGCCATAGGTAAGTAAGTTTAGTGTTCTAATAAGTGAAGTACATACTTACATATGTAGGTACCGTAAAAATGTAAATCTAAGTAGTTAGTACCTACATAGGTATACTTATATGTACTTACCTAGATGTACATACTACGTACGTACGTAGGTAGGTAGGTAGGTAGGTAGGTACGCATATTGTACGCTGCGTACCTACTACCTACGTACTAGGTAAGAACCATCAGGTACCATATGTGAGGTAGGTAGGGAGGTAGGTATACTCAGGTACAGTACCAATCTACCTTGCTGTGTGAAAATATGCAGGACACCTGCCCTGCATGCTTACCTATGTATCTACTTTTTTTCCTTTTTAAAACGTTATTGAACAACATACGTAAAATACAACTTTACTGGGTGTCGCTCGTGGCTGCGGGTTGGCCACGATTCGCCTCAGAACGAAAAAAAAAAAAAAAAAAAATCTTCAGCAACAAAACCTCTAAAGTACCTAGGGACGCTATTTACACTGCATATACCTACCTACATTCGCTGTCTAATAGCGTACCTTACCCAGCCAGCCAGCCAGCCAGCCAGCCACCTTTTCCGGCAACGTATAGTATACGTAGGTATTACGTATTACGTATTACGTATTACGTACTACAACGACGCCACGTAGATAATAGGAGGTAGGTCTATAGGTATTAGGTACGAGTAAGGATTAAAACGGATAAAGCGGCGGTGATTAGATATTCCTTTTCGTGTTGGTTATTGATGATGTTAATTTGTTGTTTCGTTTCTTCGCTCTCGTGTTTATTGCGCTTTTTACCATTTTACCGTCGCGTCGCGTCGCGTCGTACGCTCCTCGACTAAATAAACGGGCCGGGCGAAGCGGAAACGCGTGTTCTCGAGTAATACGTATTGTACCTAGGTTAGGTATAGGTATGGTACTCACCTACTCTCGGGTGCGTTCCTAATCTGCCATCGAATTTACCTGCGCCACTTACGCTACCCAAGTACATAAATTTAACAATTATTGGTACCTACCTAAGTATGTAGGTAGCAATTTAGCAATTCGTTTATTATTTCTTCAGCGATTGTACACATTTTGTTAGTAGCATATCGACCCCTCAATACGCAAGTGCGGTAGATAGGTACATAGGTAAGTAAGCAGGTAGGTAGTAGGTAGTAGGTACTACCTAAACAGTGAATAAACCTATAAGATACTCGCCATATTTTACATGCAACGCTGCATGATTAAAACGCAATATTTTCGGCGCGGCGCCGGCGCGGGGTATCGACATAATATACTCGTAGGTTCTCGAGTGCGGGCGCTGAATCTCGTTTGGACATTCATTTACCCCCAAATACCAAAATAGAGCCCCCTAGAGGGGAGTGGGGAGGGGCTTCGAAGTTTCGAAATATACACATGTAAAATATTTGTACTTATCAAAGGCTGTAAGTGAATTGATTCCCCATTTTTCAGGAGGGTATGACTGTTTGAATCGATTCCCACTAAATTTTCGAATACATACGTCCGTACATATTACATAATTCATTCATCACAAAATGAAGTGATAACATTGTGTATATATAAATATACATATATATATAGGTTTAGGTACCATTGTTATGATCGTATCGAAACATACGAACTCTATGAATGATACTTATAAAGGCTCTGGTGTGGTAAGGGGGTCATTTGGCCTCTGGTCCAACTTTGGAAAAATGCTTACCCCATTCGATTTGCCATGGTATTGGTAGGACATGATTTTAGAGCGCCTGAGCGAATTTTTATCCCACCCCTGGGGGGCTGGGGGTGTCAAAATACGTGATTTTCAAGCCAAACGCTCATAAAATTTTATCTCCTCGAGTTTTCAACCGATTTTCCCCAAACTTGGCACACTAAGGTAGTGGTACTAGGGGGGAATGCCCTCAAATTTTTTCAGATTTTTTTGACCAATTTAATGACATTGAATTTGACTTTGAAAATTTCAAATCGCCCTGGGGGGCAGGGTTTGGGGCTGTCTGAAAATTTTTTTCAAATTCGAATTAATCGAAGATTTTTTCAGGAGGTGGAAAGTGGACAAATGCTCAAAAAACCGCTGCGCTGTAATTCATCATTTTTATAGCTTAAAATCATCGGTTTTCTTCAATTTTTCATTTTCCATAATTTCCAGCTAAAAATATTGTTATTCCCCCTCCGTGCCTCATTGCGACCTTTATTTATTTATTTCTTATGACTACCTATGTCGCCCAAATTCAACTACAAACATAGAGATGCCGTTTGAGACAACGAGACGAGAAATTCGTAAGTCTCGTCTCAGTCTCGAAATGTTGCAACGCAACGAGACACGCTTCGAGACACGCGCTGTCTCGTCTCGCGTTATTGGTGAGACGTTGCGTCTCGACGTGTCTTGAAAATTTTTTAACAAATTTAGGGCAAGGCTAGGCGGGCGGCGGGCCTGGTTATTCGATTAAATTATATTTATTCAAAAACTTTGAGACATTTTAATTTTTTGATTCAACATGCACGTAGAATTTGTAAACATTTTAAAAGAATAAAATTGGAATTTGAAAAAATATTTACAGGCCATTTTTGCCTTTCGTAAATAATCGTAGAAAAACGCAAAAGAAGAAAGTCGAAAATCTTCTATTAAAAAATATTCGTTTATTAACGGATATGAAACAGTTTAAAGTACATAGGGTCGTTACCCTTTTATAAATCGTTATACTTTTATGTAGCCGTGCCCTAATATTAGTTTTTGTTTTTCTGACGTAAGAGTTTATGTTGGCTGTCTCGTTTTACAAAATCGAGACGCAACAAAAGCGCAACGAGACAAAAACGAGACGAGACTTTTCGAGACTTTTTCGAGACGAGACGCGAGACGTCGTGAGCGTCTCGTCTCAAACGGCATCTCTATACAAACACCTTGCCGCCGAAATTTTACAACCCTTCAAATTTAAAAAAGGAATAGAGAAAAATACGTACTTATTCCGATTGTTTAAAATTCCAAGAAATTGTTCAAACAACTTGCGGCCAAAATTTTAAAAAAGGAATAGAAAAAAATTAAAGGGCAGTACGTGACTAGAATTCGAAATATAAAAACTAGACCCCCTCCCCCCCATGTGATGACAGTACATCTACATATATATAATGGTGTCACAATGACGCGAACCATGTAACTATGTTTATGTACGATATGACATGGCGCATGGCGCGACGCCGACGGACGGTCCGGTCGTTCGTGCTTCATCTCTTCCAGAGATACCTATGGTGGACCGGTTGTAGGAGGGCTGCAGAAACTGCATGCTGTCCAGTTTTGGTGCTTCATTGCTAGTCAGCGTTCAACGAATACCTATTCGGATAGGTATCGCGAATATATTCGAATACCCGGATGGATATTCTGAAAAAATATCCGCATACTTTCTCGAGGTAAAACATTCTGTTCCCTGAATGCAGTAGGTCGAAACATCGTATAAGTCAAGTTCGTTCGAGAGAATTCGATTATCCGGATAATTATTGTAAAATACGAATACCGATATAGCAAGCTTTCAGCTAATCTCCGGTTGCAAAAGGGTTTTTGCTTCTAAACAAAATCATTTAGAAATTCACAAATTGTTGTCAAGTAAGTACCGATTTTCAGTTCTAGGTATTTTAATTTTGTATTCAGATCGGGGGGGGGGGGGACCTTCGGCTGGCTGACTTATTTCTACCAAACAACTTTTGTCTCACCATTACCTTATTACGGATCTGCATGAAAATTTTTCAAGTAAGGTATCTAATTTTAATACGGTACCAACCAGAAAAAATATCTATAATATGAATGAATAGGTATCATTCGTTAAGTTTTAATGATTATAAAGTAAAACCTAAACAATATCTGCCAATTTTATTTTATTTTATTTTAATTTTTTTGACGAAAACACAATCGATGCAGCGTCGATTAGGTATCAATTTTATTGTTCTATCTTTGCGGGTCCGTCTAAAAATGGAAGGGAGAAAAAATTGCACGAAGTTACATATACGAATCTCAATAGTCTCAAATTATATTGCTCAGCAATATCAAAGGTCGGTTAGGTAGGTAGGTAGGTAGGTACTAGGTAGGTAGTTGAATAAGTAACTGCTATTTCGCATTCTCTGATTGGCTATCTAGAAATACATACAAGTCGCTGCGCTGATTGACTACGAATATAGGTATGTATAGGATTTTTTCGCGACTAGCGCAAAAACCCTAATTCGTTGAACACGGGTGCTAGTCGAAAATGAAATTATTCGCTGCTTACCGTACTGATTTGTAAATAAGGAGCCTAGGTAAACGAAGACGGACAGAGAGGCAGGCAGGCAGGCAGGCAAGCAAAAAGCATAGAACGAACAGGTGTCTACGTAGTACATAGATAAGTAGAAGATACGAGGTATCTTTTACCGCAATGTAGGTATAGAGGTAGCCTTAGGCATTCGTGGTAGGTATTCGAAGGGTATCCCGGTATCCGCGTGCGTTGGGGCGCAGTAGTGACGCGTGGGTCAAAGTTTGAATAGGTAAACCGCGCAGGCTAGACGTCGCGTCGCGTCGCGTCGCGTCGCGTCGTTCGAAATCAAATAATCAATCACCTAGGTAATACTTTGGTACCATGGTACCTATCAACCTATGTATGTACTTAATTAAGTACCTATTTCGTTTTCGATTTACTTAGATAAACGCTCGGCAGGCGAAAAATCGGGCCGAGCAGGCAATACGGGGCTAACCCGCCGTTTACTTTTTACTTGCAGATAATTCTGTTACTGAAAAGCGTCGATTACTACGAAATAACCACATTCAAAGTCATGCTGCAAATAGGAAGTCAGGTACTGGCGTACATGAATTCCTGCCTAAATCCCATCCTGTACGCATTCCTATCGGAGAACTTTCGAAAGGCATTCCGCAAGGTGATTTATTGCGGGCCCGATCCGAATCTGCAACACAGACTTGCCAACGGCAGGCAAGAGGACAGATCGGTGAATCAAACTAGAACTACCAGAATAAACAACGACATCGTATAAAGTCGTTTGGGTAAGTAAGTTAACCGCACTTTTATGCACCTACCTAACGATAAGTACCCAGTACCTAGATAGCTACGCCCTTATGCATAAAGTAGGTATAGGTACCTACTACCTACATACATGTACGTATGCAATGTACCTATGTACATTGTACATGTCCCCCTACTTATCACTTGCCTTAAGCTTGGCTGCAGCTAACTTGGTAAATAAAATAACCTTGCGAAAAAGTATCACCTTGTAATACATAGGTAGGTACCTATAAATTTTTTCATAAATCTTTGGGCGTTTGTCCTACGGGAAAATAGATATCATTCGGGATATCGATCGGATTCAGGTAAAAAATTTTCGGTAGGTACTTTATCCGTCGGGGAAGTGTCTTTCGTGAAAGTGGATTCGGGAAAATGAACGGATACCGAAAAAAAAAAAAAAAAAAAAAAACTACACAAAAACAAAAAAATGAGTCGATGAGGGCCTCCTCCCCCTTCCCCCTCACCTCGCCGCATATGAGTACAATAATTTCGCGTGATAATCTTTTCCAACTCAAAAAACTACGCGAAATCGTCTTTTGCAATCTCGAAGTCTCTTTGTTGTGACTTTCGTGGCCGGATAACACTAAATGATCCATCCTGCACATTGCGCAATTATTGTACCTTGTTTTAGTGATAAATTAAATAATCGAGTAAAAATAGGGGCCAAAAATACAGAAAATTTCTTGAGCAATCCAATTTTCACTCCATCAGCTCGGTATAGTATCCGTACCTTACAATAATAACGACGAAAATAGGTACAACTTGCGTCGCGCTACCTCACCCCCACTTCGCATCGTCATCAACGCTGGATAGGTACGAGTAGTTCGGGTACCTCGTACCGCGGCCGCGTACCACACCGCATCACTTGCGCGGTGAATTTCACGTTGAACGTTTCATTTTTTTCCCAAGCTTTTGGCAAATTTATCGGCAAAAATTGCGAACAGTTGGTGCATAACATGGAGAGTTTTCAACATTTTTTGCAAATCCTAAATACTTATACGTAGACGTACGGGTTCGTGTTCGTGCGTGCGGAAATATTGATTGACGGTACACTCGTACTCGCATTTCGCAGAAAAGAATCTAGCGCGTAAAAATGAGATTCAAACCGACCAGAAAAAAAGAAAAAAAAAACAAGTCTCGGCGAAAAGTTTCACTCCATCTTTTGACCTTTTTCATTTTCTATTCGTCGTCGCAATCGTCTTCTTCTTTTTCTTTCCTTCTTTCCTTCTTTTTTTGTATTCGCGTTACAAGTAAGTATAGGATATTGTAAGTAAGTATTTCAATTACAAATAAAATTTACCATTCCAATCACATTCCGATTCGAATTCCGATTCCGAATGGCCATGCCTTGCGATGCGATATACCTATATCTACTCGCAACGTGCATGACGAGTGGGAGGGAGTGGGTGTGGGTGTGGTTGTGGGTGTGGGTTGATATTGATGCACATAGGTATGTACTTACTCGAAACCCGTGAATGTAGTGCAGTAGGTCCAGGTACCTACCTATAAACATGTATGTAGGTAAACGCGCTTAGTGGAAAGTAGAGGTACAAAACCGAATTATCCGTATACAGGTACATATATCATATCTGCCTATATTAAGTATTTCCGATAATTCCGAAGCTCATTTCGCCGAGTCGCGCCCCGCCACGCCACTCCGTCCCATATTCGGCTGTTTTCCTTTATCGGATCTGTTATGTTTTTTTCTTTTACAATACAGTATGACACAAAAGTCTTGTCCACGAAAAACACTTCATGATATCTCGAAACTGAAAAGAGATATCGCACAGTGGTCCAGGAGACCCCTCAAAACCCTCGAAATAGTGAAAAAAAAATCACCGCCATTCGATTTGAAAATTTCACTAAATTAAAACCTGAATACCCAGTACCTAAAAACAAGCAACTAAATTTTGTTACCCCCTTTCCTTTAATTCTGAGCGCGTGTTGAAAACTGTGTTCGCTGCATAGCCTGGTAGTTGCTTCCACATGTTAATCTTTATGTGCCGATAACTCGCGTTTAAAATGGCGTAATTATAAAAGTAAATATTGAAAAATATTCTTCAAAGTATGTACTTTTCAATGCCATATTTGGTTTTGAGCTATCAGGGGCCATAATTTCATAAAAATGAGTTAAAGTTGAGGATAATTTTGCAACATTAGAAACATAAATTGGACCACATCTATATAAAGTTCGCCGAAGTTCGATGAACTATATGGCCAGATTGATAGTGTTGGATGCCCTAAACACGACTGTGGTGTTAGTTTTTGCGGAAACTTGCGGAATGAAGATCTAGAAAGGAAAACGTAGCTCAGAGTGGTCTAGGAGACCTTCAAAACACTTTAAATTCATTATCTGAAAAATTTGAGATGAAACTTGGTGAAATATATTGTAGGTGTGGTTTTCGAGGGCATAGAATACAAATTTGACAATAAAATTTTTTTCTGAGGTAAAGGGGAGGGGGAAAGGAGGTGCTGAAAATTGAATTTACTCAAAATATCGTGTAGCATATCGAAATCTAGGTTTTCGAGATCGTAGATTACGAATCTGACGATGAAATTTTTTTGGGGTTATTGGGAGGGGTGGGGGTGAACGAATTGAAATTTACTTAAAATTTCGTGTAGCATATCAAAATCTAGGGGTTCAAAGTCGTAAATTACGAATTCAACAAAATGAAATAGTAATTTGAACTTTTTTTTTCACAATTCTCACGTACTATATTTGTGTTCATACGGGTACAAAGTACAAACACACCGTGATGATGAAAAAAAACTTCAACGGGTGTAATTATTTGAAAATTAACAACGTTTTCATTCATAAATCATACTTCTGTAAGTTTTTCCAAAAAGTAATATCACACTCATGTTTTACATATCTGAAACCATACTTCTAGTTATATAGTTAGATTTACGGTGGTGTACTTTGCATGGTTTTGGTCCAATAAAATTACCAATTTTTGACAAATTTAAATTTATGCACCTCCACCTCCTTCCCATTGTCTCAAAAAAAATTTCATCGTCAAATTTGTAATCTACGACCTCAAAACCCTAGATTTCGAAATACTACACGATATTCGAGGTAAATTTCAATTTGTGCAACCCCACTCCCTCCCATTGTTTCAAAAAAAAATTTCATCATCAAATTCGTAATCTACGACCTCGAAAACCTAGATTTTGATATGCTACACGATATTTTGGGTAAATTCAATTTTTAAAACCTCCCCTCCCCCTCCCCCTTAACTCGGAACAAATTTTCATTATGAAATTCGTATTCTACGCCCCCAAAAACCATACCTACACTACATTTCACCAATTTTTATTGCAAACTTTTTTAGATAATTAATTTCGAGAGTTTTGAGGGGTTCCCTGGACCACTGTGTATCGGGATGATTCAAACGGCAATATGTTCCTGGAGACAAGGAAATTGAAGATTGATAGTCAAATTTTCAGTTCTACTTACAGGGTGTCCACAAATTGAGAAACCGGTTTTGGTTAAAAAATGGGGGTCTGGGTTTTTTATGGATTTGAAATCTACACACTGAGACGATTAAAATGTGATAATTTTTTTTCGAAACCGGTTCGATAATTTGCAACCGGTTGCCAAAAATACCCCAAAAATCGAAATTAGAAAAAATTTTCCAAATGAAATTTGTAGAGCTTTGTAAGCCAAACATTGTCAGTGAACTCATTTTTTGAAATTTCAACAACAAAAAAAGATATGAATTTTTCTACGTTTTTAACAGTGCGGTGTTCAACATTCATTTGAAAAAATTTTTCATGTCTTTTTCTGTTGTTGAAATTATTAAGTTGCCGAGAGTGAACCGATTCAAAAAATGAGTTCACTGACCATGTTTGGCTTACAAAGCTCTACAAATTTCATTTGGAAAATTTTTTCTAATTTCGATTTTTGGGGTATTTTTGGCAACCGGTTGCAAATTATCGAACCGGTTTCGAAAAAAAATTATCACATTTTAATCGTCTCAGTGTGTAGACTTCAAATCCATAAAAAACCCAGACCCTCATTTTTTAACCAAAACCGGTTTCTCAATTTGTGGACACCCTGTAAGTAGAACTGAAAATTTGACTATCAATCTTCAATTTCCTTGTCTCCAGGAACATATTGCCGTTTGAATCATCCCGATATCTCTTTTCAGTTTCAAGATATCATGAAGTGTTTTTCGTGGACAAGACTTTTGTGTCATACTGTATAGGTACCTACTTAATTACGTTTCATTATGCCATGCCACACTCAAGTGTTCAGCCAAGTAGGTCTAGGTACATATACCTAGGTAATTACATAGGTAAGTATGCCTACCACCTACCTAAATATGTAAGTAATAACTAATAAGTATGGTAGATATACTTGGAAGCGATAATTCGGCGATTTTGTGGTACCTACGGTAGTACCTATGTAACTGCTGACCAAGCGGAATTTTGCCAATTCTGAAATTTTTCTCGTACCTATGAATTAAATTTGACAATTCAAATTTTGTCGACAACCCTAGGTATACCTAGGTACCTAATGATAGATGACATGACGGTCAATTATTTTTAAGTCACATCGTTAATCGAATAATTGACGCGACGCGACGAGACTTTGTATTTCCTATTTTCTAGGTCCAATGAAAATTTTAAGGGGGTGACACGTCAAAAATATTGAAAAATTTTTTTTACCATATAAAAATGAAACACCCTAATAGGTATGTATTAAAATATTGTTCTGTCGGAAAAAAAAAAAAAAAAAAAAAAAAAGGTTATTATGTACCTACATATTACTTCGATGCTAATTTTCAAAAGCATTTTCGCCTCCATTTCACCCTAACGAAAGGGCTATGGCTACGGCAACGGCGGCGACGACAAAGGCAGCGACTGTCGTTCATTTAAATTCTTCTTCTTCTTAATTAAACGCGAATTTAAAAAAAGCCCGTCGGGCCTTCTTACAAAATCAACATTTTTAATAAGTAGGCACTAAATTCTGCGTAATCGTTTAGCGAGCAACTCTTTGAAAAACGAATGGAAAAAGTAAAAAAAAAAAGAAAAAAAAAGAAAAAAGTTCTCATCTCGGAGGAAATTGCTTTAGCACATATTTGATGGTTTAAAATGTTAAAAAAAGAAAGAAATTAGATTTTCGCAAGAATCGTCCAATTACCTCTGGTCGAACCGCACGAAAAAGATTTACTTACCATATCTGTTATCGCGTAACGGCGCGGCGATCGAAAGTACGAGTAAGTAAGTAAGTACCGACTTGTCGATGTCGACATCGTTATTAAAATACCTAGGTACGAGGTACCTATTCATTCCCAAACAAACGGTAGAAAGTGGAGAGGAAAGGTATTTGCAATGTCGATGTTTATTGAAAAAATTGGCGTCAATTTTTGCAGGTATGGTATTTCCGTAAGTAAGTAGGCAACGGATTTAACGGATTTATTGATTGAATGATTGATTGATTCGGCGGCGTGTACAATTATGCACCTTTTTTTTTTTTTTTTTTTTTGCCACAATCCAATTGGTGAGGCTAGGGCTAGGTACCTAGTACCTACTTTATTAGGTTCATTCCTTATGTCGTCGTGCGCTTATTAGGGGTGAGGAAAGGTAGACTACGGTTAAAAGTTAGCTAAGTAGGGAATAGAAATTATGTACCTAATAAAATTGAAATACAGATCAGTAAAACAAAGTAGGTAACTAATGAGTTGTAAAAAAATTAGCTACCTACCTACAATGAGAATTCAGAATTCCTATAGGTACCTATGTATGTTGTATGTGCTGTACCTAAGTAAAGTACCTAGGTAATTTGGTGGACGGACGAATTAGGACGCGAGGCGACGCGAAGCACCGCAAGATTTTCAATACGGTCACGCTCGCTCTCGCATACCTATGCGTGTGGCGCGGCTTGGCGATGGCGCGAAGTAGTGGTGCGGTGCGGTGCGGTGCGAGCTGCCGCGTCGCTTCGACGTCGTTGCGACGACTTTTTAATATCGTTCCATCATCGTCTTGGTGACAAATTTAATTCGCGTCAGAAACGTTGGCCGCACTCGCGTCAATGCGTCATCATTTCGGCGCGAATAAATACCAAATACCTACCTACAATTTTTACTTAACGGTAATGTAATGAAATGAAATGAATAAATTTCAAGTATTTACTTTTACTTTTACGCTTACGCTTCTGGGACCGCGAACCGCGAACCGCCACCGCACCACCGCACCACCGCCAGCGCGCGCCTAGGTAAGTATGGTATCTAAAAGACGCGACGCGACGCGACGATATTTTCAACATGACATCGATGTTGATGAATAGGTGTGTGTAGGTACCTAACCGACTACATATCTACCCTGTACGGTACCTATTACTTACCTACCTACCTACCTACCTACTATAGGTAGGTACTTAGGTAGGTAGGTACAGGTACCTTGAAAGTGTAGCTTAGGTTTTTTCAATGATATACCTAAGTATAAAATCAATTTTGCTTCGCTCTTTTGAAAACATATTCCATGTGATTTGTTTTTGACCAGATTTTCGCATTACTTTCAATTAGGTATTTAAACGAGAAAAATTGACACACTCGATGAAATATTGAACTTTAGACCATTTTTTACATCAGGTATCCTTTACTTATGGCAAATTTTCACCTTCATTGCGCCACTACTTGGCATAATTTTTTCGGAGTAATAGTATATTACGTAACAGAAGCGGTAAGTAACCGATTAACGAGTACCTACGAAGTTTGAGGAGCGAGGCGAAGTCGAGTGACTTGAATCGTACGAGTTGATCGAGTTACTTACCAATTCTGTTAGGTATGTTATTTTAATTTTATACCAGAGGAAAATAAATCGATTTTTTTTTCAAATTAACAAAAAACTACAATTAATAACAATTTATAACAACTGATAACAATATCGACAACGAAACATTTAGAGGCCATGTATTTGTCATTTCAGAGGGCGGAAAATAGTTAAACTCTTATTTTCCAAAACAAAAACATTGCCGGAAAGTACTCATTTTCCGATCGTATAAAATTAAAATTTTTATGGGGGGGGGGTCTTTTCTTATCAAAGGGAACAGAAGTAGGAGGTGGCACCGTCAAATTTCCAAAAAAAAAAAAAAAAAATGAAACTTGACACACCCTAGTAGGTACCTACCATACCTACACCTACACCTACATCTACATCTACAGGTGCTGGAACTACCATGAAATACGTATTTTTTTCAACTACTTATCCATCTTGGCCGCGAGCTGGATCATGCGGATGCTGTCGTCAAAAGTTTCGCGTTTTCGCTGGAAATTTGCCATTTTTACGCGTCGAAAAAGCTGCATTTAGATACGTATAAATGTATGCTGTATAGGTACATACAATTACATAGGTATTACCTATTATACATACCTATGTAACTACGTACGTGCGTGCGTGCGTATACGTGAGTTCGCGACGCGGCGGGCGTTTGCTACGAAATATTAAAATCGGTCCGTATCTGCGTTTCCGTATACGCAGGTAGGTAGGTAGGTAGGTAGGTACGTACGTACGTATAATGCATGTATGTACTTACATAAGTATACCTATTGTACATAATAGATATAGGTATTGTATTGCATACCTACTTGTACAATGTACATTGTACAATTGCGACTCGGTTGCTTTCTTGCTTGGCTAACGCGTACGGTACGCCTAAGACGAGTAAATCGTCCGAGTCCGAGTTTACGTACTACGGGAAATCCAATTTCATTTACCAGATTACCGGACGCCGCGCTGCGGACTTGGAAGCGGCAGGCGGTGGCCGGCGGCGGTTACGACATAGGCCTACCCTCGCCTCGCCTCGCCTCGCCTCGCCTAGCTGGCTCTAAAGTTGAATGAAAAAAGCGAAACGAAACGAGAAAAAAACGCCAAGAATGATGGAAGCAAATATGTAGAAACAACACTTCACTCGCACACAAACAGAATAGAAACGGATTGTATTCGGACGCGGAGCAATGAAAAAAAAAAAACAACAACGACGCGACGGCCAAAAGAGCTTTTTTCCTTCTTCTATATTTCATGCTTGCTTTTTTAAAATGAAACAAAAAAAAAGTAATGAAAAAAATAAGGAAACAGAGGAAGGAAAAGAAAGATTGCAAATCCGACACTACGCGTATTTTTTTTTCGCGCCCACTAAAATAATTTGACGTTGGCACTTTTCCGGGGCACGGACCACCAAGCCACTGTATATAGTAAATATATATATATCAATTGACTTTACCCGTTACAAAAATAAAATACTTTCTCGATTAAGAAGAAACTCTCTCGCAATCGCAATCGATAAGGCGTGAAAACTTTGCTAATAAAAACAGAGTGCGGCGCGGCCATCGTGGTTGCGGGTTGTGACCAGCTCCACTCCGTCACGCCACGCCACGCCACGCCGCGTCGCATCAAACTAAATTCACGCGTATCTCACCAGCTACATAAGTATAAGTAGCCAAGACCGGATATGTATGTTTTAAGAACCGAAAAATATGTACATATTTTATGCGCTAAAAAAGAGTGAAATATGTAAAAAATAAAAATAATATGTGCTAAAAACTCAAAATAATGCCTATGTGAAAATATGTGAATACGATATGGGTATTGAAAAACAGCCTTTTTCGATCCTGTCATTAAATTTTAACTCAAAGTGCTGAAATATGATTCATTTTAAGCAATTTTTACTGATTTCAGTAATTTCTTTTTGATAAAAAGTGATTTTTGATTCAAAATCAAAAGTATTAATTACTTATTCAGAAAAAATTTGCAACAGGCATTTTCATTTCTCACACAGAAAAAAAATTGAACAGTACATAAACCGTGGTCACGATTTCCAAACGAACGACGCGACGCGACGCACCGCACCGCGCTGTAATGTTTTCGACACTGAAAAAAAAAAAAAAAAATGGCGTTAATAAAATTGCCTAACCGATCGCCGTAAATACGCAACATTTACGGACGCGTATTTACGGCGAATCGGTTAGGCAATTTTATTAACGCCATTTTTTTTTTTTTTTTTCAGTGTCGAAAACATTACAGCGCGGTGCGGTGCGTCGCGTCGTTCGTTTGGAAATCGTGACCACGGTTTGATTTCATCGTCCTTGATAAATGATAATTAGTATAGGCATAGGCCTGTCGTTTATCATTTCGGTACCATAGAGGTATGTACCATTTACCTTTACACTTCTACTATACACAGTTCCAGCCGACGTTTCCGTTAGTCGTTACTCTCCGAATTACGTAGGTACCTACCTACCTGCCTGCGTGTTTTTTTTTTTTCTTCTTTATCAAGCTCGACGATTTCCATCGCGACGTTACGTGACGCGGGGGAGGGGACGCAGGACGGACGGTCGGACGTTATTTCATTTTCATCAGTCGCGACGCGCGGTAGGAAAGTCGAAACATCTGCAAATTCAACTTTCTAGCTTGTCGTCGGTCGTTGGATCGCGAATTTACGATCGCGATAGCTGTAGCGGAGACGCGGAAACCGCTAGATAGGTATCTACCTCTAACTACGTACGTAGGTAGATTACTGTGCTTGTTGTTGGTGATGTGAATGGCGGATCGCGCGTACTTACGTTGAAATCGAGCGCACAAACTCTGCGAGTAAGTAGGTTAGCATTGGCAAGTCGTTGGGCGGTAGGAAGAAGCGCTACCTAATGTATGTATGTATGTACATATGTATGTATGTCTATTAAGGTGGAGTGGGGAAAAAAAGAAACATATCTTGGATTTTGACTAAATTTGGTGGATGGAGTTGTTTACTTTGAGTGGGAGAGTACCCAAAAAAATTTTGAACCTCCCATGTACGGGGGGGGGGAAGAGAGGAACGTGGCATGCTCAAAGTGCACCTCCTTCTGAAAAAAACGCGTTTTTTGTGTTTTTTTAGAAAATCAAAATGGTGTGAGAAGCCGTCACAGCACTTAAAAGATGCGATTTGAGTTTCTACATCTCCTTAAATCATCGCCAAACAAAAAAAATTTCCCAAATATTATACTTCAAGCGCGTGAAAAAAAATATATCGACAAAATATCTTCAAGCGAAAAATATAATCAATTCAAAGTCGATACCATTTTACCTTCCTATAAATTCGGTATTTTGGAATTTCAAGATTCGCTGTTGGCTGCACTGGCGTGTAAAATTTTCATTTTTTTTTTTTTTTTTTTCTAAATTCACTCTCTGTGGGTCAAAATTTTTATTGTTCAATCACTCGATGAAAAAAAATATACCTAGGTATATTCCAGCTTAGTGAAAATTTCGTATAGGTAATTGAAATTTCGCGATCTGCAACTTTTTGACACCCTGGTGGTAGCTGTCTGAATTTTAATCGGAGAAGGATGGCGAAGGTTTAGGGAGATGTAGAAACGCAAATCGCATCTTTTAAGCGCTGTGACGGCTGTCACACAATTTTGGTTTTCTAAAAAATACAAAAAACTGCGTGTTTTTTTTTCAAATGAAGGTGCACTTTGATCATCCCTTGCTACCCTCCCCCCCTGCACTTGGGAGGCTCAAAATTTTTTGAGTACTCTCCCACTCAAAGTAAACAACTCCACCAAATTTGGTCAAAATCCAAGATATGTTTTTTTTTTTTCACTCCACCCTAGTATGTAATAATATGTACCTATCTTCCTACCTATCTACCTACTTGGCCAGGACGCCACCAAGTTTTGCGTGTTGCTAGTACCTTTCTACCTGTAGGCGCGTGGATGGGTACTTGGAATGGCGGACGTACGAAAAAAAATTCAGCCTTCCAACCTAAATGGCACCGCATGCACCATAGATCTGCGGTACGAAACGGGTTGAGAGGGAAGAGGGAAGAAGGAAGAAGAGGTGGGGGGGAGGTCGTCGTCCTAAAAAGGAGTTATTTTCGAAAAATAACAGAACGCCGCACGCATACTACATGCGTAGCACCTACCTACATACGTAGTACTTCTGACATACCTACACCTACATACATACATGGAGACATTGGAGACGGAGTAAATTCGTAGACGCGATTCAACTTGGCTCGGAGGCTCGTACCGGGCGCAGCGCCGCGCCGTACTACGCCGGTCGTACTTTATTTGACGATCGCTGCGGCTGGCTGTTTTCCTAGATACTTGGTGCATACCTCTATTACATGCAGGTACGAAGATTACATATATATATAGATAGGTAGGTTGGTAGGTAGTTAGGTCCAGGTATTACATACACAGATACAACGCGTTGCGTCGCATCGCGTACATCGCATCGGCTCATTTACTGGCGCGGACACGGACACGGACGCGGTAACGAAAAATACGCGCGCTCATTTCAATAATCATTACCTAAGGTATGTTAGGTACCTTAGGTCATACGAACAAATAGGTATGAAGCGTCCGTTTGAAAAACAAAACAAAAAACAACAACAACAACAACAACAACAAAAACCATAGTTCTAATTTAGGAAATTTTTTTCATCGCAGTTTCGGAAATAGAATTGAATGAAAAAATATATACCTAAGTAAATATATGTAGGTACATAAATACATACTTAGTATAAGTAATCTAGTATTAGGTATTTATTTCGGATTTTAAAAAAGACGTTGACACTTCTTTGCATTTCTAAATAATTGAAGCTCGAAAACTTGAAGAAAATGTGATTTAGAAACATACGGAAGAATTTTCAATTTTCATTTTTGAGAACTGGAGAAAAAATTTGCCCTGTAGGCCTTTAATCATCCGCATTTTGAAATTAATCAATATTCGTTGAACCGAATTTTTGGCCCCAAAAACGTTTCTGGCGTATTTACCTACTTTACCCTGCTGTAAAATTCCATTTTTAGACCACCTCTATGGTTGTTGATTAGACGGAGCGGAGCGGAGGTTTCATAATTATGTACCTACAATGTATGTAGGTACTCGTACTCGTAGGTTGGTATAGCACGCGCGCACAAAAATGCCGACGCGATGACGCGACGCTCCTTCCGCGCTCTATGCCGCCCGCCCACAGTAGGTAAACTGCACATATTATTTTAACAGCGATGAAATCAAACCGTGGCGCGGCGCGGCGTGGCGTGGTCACGATTTCCAAACGAACGACGCGACGCGACGCGACGCGACGCGACGCGACGCACCGCACCGCGCTGTAATGTTTTCGACACTGAAAAAAATGGCGTTAATAAAATTGCCTAACCGATTCGCCGCAAATACGCAACATTTACGGACGCGTATTTACGGCGAATCGGTTAGGCAATTTTATTAACGCCATTTTTTTCAGTGTCGAAAACATTACAGCGCGGTGCGGTGCGTCGTGTCGCGTCGCGTCGCGTCGTTCGTTTGGAAATCGTGACTTGGTGACCACGGTTTATTTTCATGGTCGCGGTCGGGTCGTTTAAAAACGCTACTCGGAAATGTTGTAGACGGGGATGAAGGTGTGATGGGGAACCAACAAACTACGTACTCGTATTAGCAAAAAGTACTAGAAAAGCTTGCCCAAGCGTACCGTATAGCGCTTATTCGTTTTTATAACGCGCGTCTTTGCATAACTGCATAGTGCATACTTGCTGCATGTAGGTACATAAGTAGGTACATACTTACAATGCAATGCATGTATGGTACATCATCTATCTATACATAATTACCTATGTAGTTATACGCGTATTACCCGCACGTACAGGTACAGTACTCTCTAAACTTGAATCAGTCGAAATTTGAAGATTGAATGATTGAACGAGACGAAATCGTGCCACTGATTAGCAGTGAAATTTCCCCGAATCCGCAGTCAATTAGCGAAAAATTACTCATTCAATTGGTAGGTAAATTTTCATTTTTGAATACGTAACCGTGCGTTGCGTTGCTCAACTACTGAAATGAATCGATGAAAATTTTATTTTACCTACTGGTTGAATCGGTTGGTGATTTTTACGATTTAAATTAAACAGTATCTAGGCAATTAATATGTAATTAACTACCTACCTACATACCGATTGAATCCGTAACTTTTTCACTATGACTTCTATACACTGACATGACATGATTCTGTCGATTTCATCAGAGTCAATTTTGATTGATTCAGATTAAGAGAGTACCTATGTGCCTACATACGCGTCATGTAGGCACACGCTTGGAAAATTTCGTATTTTATCACCAGTAGGTACTGAAATCTACCTATAAGTATACCTATGCCTATGCCTATGCCTATGCCTATTTACCTACGTACCGTAGCGTAGCCACGCAAATTGAAATCAGACTTACTTACGGGGCAGATTTATACTACATGTAGGGTAGGTATACACCTAGGTACCTACCTACAAACTGCAAACCGCAAACCGCAAACCCGAAGATCAGAAAAAGGGCTCCGGGTTCGTATCAAAAATTTCGAGCGTTGAAGTGTATTTCTCGAAATTTCGGTCAATTTGTGAAATTTTAAAATTACATAGGTACGGTATACCTACGCTGAAATTCCGTATGCACGGACCCTACGACTGCCTATCATCGACCTGTTTAATTAGGTACCGGTACCCAATAATTGGAAGCGGTTTCGAGACGTTTCTGGTTTTGCTGCCGTCGCGTCGGAAAGCATCTTACCAATATATTTGATCGATTTAAGCGCGCATTCAAGTATTACGTGTCTATTCCAAGTTGCCAACTTTGAGTTCAAATTCACATCTTTGAGCCGGAAATTTTGATTCTCTCCCATCCTCTTCCTTTCACTCCTCCCAGAAAAATTTCTCTCAAAAATGAAAATTCGTTCAACTCCCAAGTTACCATGTTTGATTGAATAACACTTGAATTGCGCTTCAATCGATCAAATAGGTATAGGTACCTATAGGTAGGTACAGATAGGTCACCAATATTGGAAGTGCCGGTCCGCCATTGTATAGGTGCTCAAGTTGATGCGAACCGTACCTATCCATATTTACCTACGGTTTTCTCCAGCGCAGCGCAGCCACAGCCACAGCCACAGCCACAGCCACAGCGCTGCAACTCCAACTCGAATACGAACATTTGCCGATGAACGCGATTTAGGTGCGAAAGGGTTAGACTGGGGGGAGGGCGGAGGGCGGAGGGCGGAGCGGCGGTGGACGAAACCGCCGAAAAATAGCGTAATCGCGGTAATCGTAATTGTGTCACGTAAGCTTAACATAATGCCACTTATCTTTGTTAAGCTACTCATCCATATTATGGTCACGAATGACGGCTGAACGGTTTATTTTTTCAACGTGCCGCACCCTCCTATGTACATATGTACTAAGGGTACGTATGTAGTATGTGTACCTACCATACGTTCGTGTTGGTTTGATTTTTCTCGCAACTAATAGATACGCGATTACCTGGACCTAGAATCATTGGCGCTGGCGGTGTATTCGTGTATAGCTAAAGCTATACATACCTACATAAGTATGTACATAGGTATACCTACGTATGGTACCTACTGCATCTTCCGCAGGTGGGGTTGTTACTACATACTAATATACTCGTACCTACATATAGTATACATACCTATGTAGAGTAGGATACTATAGAAAGCAATTCTAATGAATGTTAAATTTATTTTTCACCGCTCCTTTTTCGTATCAAATGGATCCCGAGAAGTCAGAACTTGTGGCCCGGCCACTTGGAGTTGAAGCGTGCAATCTTGGTGCTCCACTCACCCTTCCAAATTGATGGTGA
This sequence comes from Pseudococcus jackbeardsleyi, assembly GCA_038380155.1. Lineage (NCBI taxonomy): Eukaryota > Metazoa > Arthropoda > Insecta > Hemiptera > Pseudococcidae > Pseudococcus > Pseudococcus jackbeardsleyi. The sequence goes on along the minus strand of CM076239.1, from coordinate 67,574,211 downwards.
TGGCAGGGACCCATAGGGGGGTTGGGGGTTAGTTCCCCCCCCCCCTCCCCCACGGAATTTCGAGATATTTTGTGGGAAAAATTTGCCATTTCGATCCTAAAGTTGGGAAAATTTGCCATTTCGACCCTAAATTTGGGAAAATTTGCTGTTTTGTACCTACTCATATTTTCCCAACTTGAAAAAATACGTGTACAAAATGGTGAATTTTTTCAACGTAAAAATAAAAATAGCAAGTTGTTTCAACTTGAGAAAATTTACCATCTATTACCAATATATTTTTCCTAATTGGGAAATTTTTATGCTTTCAAGTTGGGAAATTTTTCATATTTTTCCAAGTTGGGAAAAATTTACCATTTGTACAAATATTCTTCCAAAGTAGGAAATTGAATATTTCTTATACTTTCATAGTTTCTTTTGATTCAAGTTGGTAAAATTAAACAGTTTTGCGTTTTCTTTTGTTTTTTTTTTCTTAAATATGAAAAAGCCATTAAAATTTTTCGAAAATTTTGGCCTCGCTGCGCTCGGCTTCATTTTATTTCTTTTTCTATGTAGGTACCTATAGTTGAAAGGTACGTAGCAAAAAGAGGTTGGAGGTAACTTACCCTTTAGGATTTTTTAGCATTTTGTTGAGAAAAAAAATTTCCGTTCTGACCTTGAAAGTTGAGAAAATTGATCTGTTGGACTCAAATTTTCCTAATTGAGAAAATACGAGTACAAAATGGTGAATTTTCCAACTTGACGAAATATAAATAAAGTTGGGAAAATTAAACAGTTTTGGGGTTTTATATATTTTTTTCAACACCAAAAAGCAACAAAATTTTTGAAAAATTTTGGCCTCGCTGCGCTCGGCTTTATTATATTTCTCTTTCCATTGTTGGAAGTTGAAAAATAATATGAACCACAAAAGTGATTTTCTTCAGATTTTTCTTTAAATTATTTCAAGTTCATACATTAATCTAATTTTCTGTTCCCTTAAACTCGATTTTTGATGTTTGAAAATTCATTTTTTCAAAAGCTTTGACCTCGCTGCGCTCGGCCTAATTTTAAACTTGATAATTTCGAAGCAGAAATTGCAAACTTTTTATTCAAGTTTGTCTTCTAAAATTTTTGCCCTTGCTTCGCTCGGGCCAAATTCATCTTTCTCATGTTTCCAATGAACCTACAAACTTCAATTCGTAATACCTACTTATTATAATTTTACTGAAATTTTTTACCCTCGCTTCGTTCGGGAGAATTGGATAAATTAAATACGATTAAATTATATTATTCGATTTGAAAATAATTGCGAATTTGGAAAAAATAATTTATGGTACCTATATGTGACCCTGCCGGAAAGAAGGGACTTGTGTAAAAAAAAATCGATGTCTCATTTTTCACGTTTTTGGTCCAAATGATACCAAATCTGGACCAAACACATAAAAATAAAGACAGATTGGTTCTTTAAATACAACGCCCCTTTTTTCCAGCAGGGTCACATATAATAAAAAATGTCTTATTGATGTAGGTATCATACAAAGTTGGGAAAATTTGAAATCTGAGTAGGGATTTTAACAAAGTTTACCCCCCTCCCCCGGGATATGCCCTCGAAACGTCCCTGGGTGACGGTATCCACATCCGTACCTTTTTACCAGACTCTTTTCGACTGTCAGTTAACAATGCATCAGGTTTGTAAATGAATGCATTATGTAGGCAACTGTTTTTCGATTTCGTTGAAGAAAAAAAATAGGTAGGTAGAAAATAAAGCAGATACAGAATCAAGGGTCACGCTAGTGACCCACCCCGCCCTACAACGTCAAAAACGTAAATGAAACGTCGGAACTGCGTGACACTTATAATTCTCTGAGGACTTCGAGCACAGTTTCCGTGAATTTTTTGAAATTTGCAATTGTTTTTTTTCGAAAATGACTGGATGAATTTTTGAAAAGTTTACGGCAAAATTATTCATTTTTCAAGTCCTTTCTTTTAAATCTAAAATGAAATTGATACCTGAATCATTTGCGGAGATATGAATTTCATTTTTTGTTGAAAAACTCTTGTTTTGGTAGTTAGTTAAGCAAAAGTTGAGCAAAATTGGTTGGGTCAAAATTTTTGAAATTTTGGATATGGGTATTATTCATCCACGCGGAGATACTGACGGAGCCCGATTTTTGAAATTTTGAAAATTGCCCCTTCCCCCTCCCATTTGGGAGCTCAAAAATTTTCAAAATAAAAAACTGGCCCCGTTATCCGATTTTGTGGGTAAAAATACATATTTTTTCGAAAATTCCAGTTCAATTGAGTCATTTTTCATCATTCTAGAGCTTTTCGAAGTTTGGAATTTCCGCATATTTAAGGGGGTTTTGGAAGAGTTTTGTAATTCTGGTATATTTAGAGAGCATTTCACATATTTTATTTTCTTTTTTTCTAAAATAGGTAATAGGTATTAATTTTGAAGGGGAAAAAATTGCAACGAACATGAAAATGAAGCACCTTTCTTCCTTGTTCATATTTTTTGACCATATTTCACCTACCCCCGTGAGGTTGGAAAATTGCGATTTCAATGTTTGGTTTTCGGGATATTCGCCCGGAAAAGTCGAAAAATTTCTGAATTAAATTGCAAAATATGACCGAAGGAATCGTCGAATCGAAAGACCGACGCCAAATTCGTGTTCACTTGGGCAGGCACATTGGACATTGGTAAAAAAAAAAAAAAAAAAAAAAAACTTTTGCCATTGGAAGTAATACCGATACTGATACAGGCACACAAAAGTAGTTACTTGCATACTCGGGAGGCCGTTGGCGAAATTTTTTCCAAGCCTCGCAGTGTCATTTGCATATCTTTACGTTTGGGTATGCAAATTACCTCGCCTCTCTGCACACAGCAAAACATGGAAACTTTGACCATGCGCTATTCGAATACGAATTGAGCTGGTGGCATGGCGCTTGCGCAGCAAGATTCGCCTCATTTTTGGCTACTTTTTCCGCAGCACACATCGACGCTATTACTTGACCCTTCATTTACTTATGCCAATTTTTGAAAATTCGGGCCTGACAATGCCTGTATCATCTCCTTGTGCTAAATGATCCATACCTATATTTATACATATATGTGACGTGTTTTGCGATATCATACCATATGTCGGAAAAATCGATTTTGATTTTTTTTGGCTCATTGAATAGAGTATTTTTTTTACCTTTTAAACAAAAAAAAGCCGCCAAAATGGTTGAAACCGCTTCCTGTAGGTGAATTTCGAATATTTCGATTTTGCGTAGGTAAAAAATTGAAGTTTTGAGAAAATAAGCTTTAAAGTTTTTGATTAGGTTTTTTTTTGTTTCTTTATCAATTTTTTGAAGGTGAAGCTGGTTGCTATTTTTTATTCAAAAGGTAAAAAAATACTCTATTCAATGACCCAAAAAAATCGAAATCGATTTTTCCGACCGACTTATGGTATGATTTCTGTTGCAAATATTTGAGGTAGAAGACGATGTCTCCAAGGGTTCTACCAAGTGTCAGCAGATAGAGTAGGGTTCATAGAATATGAAAACGCAAAAACATTAAAATCTTTTTTGTTTTCAACTCAATTCGATGTTTTGCCTCTCCTGCTAAATTTACTTTTCCGACATATGGTATGATATCGCAAAACACGTCCCACATACCTATAGGTATAAAGTTATATTTGTTGGGATATTACAATATTTTTCATCAAGTAGATACACTATCCTACTCGTACTCGACTAAATGATTAAAATACCTACCTACCTATACATTGATTTTTCGTTTTCAGGTTTTAAACCAAAAATTATAACGTTATAAGAATGTAGATATCTATCGTACCTACATACTTCTATAACCGAGTCCGCGAATTTAATCACGGGGTCGCGTTTAGGTTTTCATAGTTCACTTTTTTTCTTCTTTTTTCGTTCCAAACAATACGCCCGCTAAATATTTGAACAGCGAGCGCAAAACGTCTCTGGGTTTCGGTCTCGGTCTCGCTCGGTCTGTCGTTTCGCGAACAGCATTCGCGTGGCTCGCGGGTATAATTTATCACTTTTCACTTGAAAACTGCGTTGTCGTTGTCGTCTTTTTTTTTTTTTCGCCGCGCCGATGTCTGCAGGTAGAGTATAGTCGGTCTAGGTACGAGTATTATTGTAGTTTTTGCGAGTTTCGCCCGGCTTTGTCGAAAACTGATTAGTGTTCCGCGTGGCTTTTCAACTTGTTCGTTTTATGAAATTACTGCGCGACTTTGAAAACAATCCAATTGAAAACACCAGAGACGAACGACTCGCTGTCGAGTCTATTTAAAGTTTTTCCAACGAGAATGAGAAGAGACGAGAAGAGAAGAGAAGAGAAAAATACTGCGTGCTGGACTGGTACGGTACCTAAGCGTAGGTAGGTAAAGTAGGTGGGTGGGTACTAGACTAGGTAGTGAAATCAGAGGTGGATAGTGGATACGTTTACGAACACGTGTCAATTTACGTACACGAATCGACCTTTCTTCTACTTAACTTGACTTGGTCGCGTCACGCGGACGTTTATTTTTCTCTCTCGTCTCGGTCGTCTCGCTTTCGAATGCAGTAGCCCGGACCACCACCACCTCCTCCTTCCCCTCCCGCTGGTATCTACGTTACATTCGTAGCTAACGTAAGTTCAGTAGGTATAGGTATTAGGTACATCTACAATTCTACATACCTACGTGTAGCGATAATACGGTACATAATTATTACATGCATAGGTATTTTTCTTCGCGTCGTTCTTTTTCTCATTTAGGTAGGTACGAGTATCTACTGTCTACTCCGGCTAGCCAGATCGAGTGTGGCCAGGGCGGGTTTTGCAAAAGGGGGTTTTCAGTTTTCTTTGGAGCAGGCATTCGTGATTGGCGATTGGCGATTGGCATAGCCAATGCAGCGTGCCCGTAGGCCAGCGAAGGTAGGTACCACTACCTACCAGTGTCGAGTACGATGGCAATGATGATGGTATTCTGCATCAAATTGCGCTCGCTACGCTACGCTACGCTACGCTACCGAACAAATCGTCAGTTGTTGGTCGCCCTAAACGGGACCACGGTGCGGTGCGGTGTGTTACCACAGCAACCGACCTCGGAACGAACGTTGGCGGGAAGGAAGGAGGGAGGGAGAGAGAGAAAGAGGTCATCCGAAAATTTGCAACTTCGGTCAGGCGAATATCGCGAAAGGTCAGGCATTGTGCAAGGTGCAAATGTAAACGTGTCGCCGACTTGTAAGTAGGTAGTAGGTACCTCTACCTACCTACTTATGACCTGCGTCCGCGTCCGCGTCTTTTAGAAATAACGTCGCCATTTACGCGCAATTTTCGACTCGAACCTGATTTCAGCTTTTCAGCCATTTTCGTCTTCGCTAGAAATCTACTTTCATGATTGGGGGCAAAAGCATGCGAGTTGTTCCTTTTGCCTCTAATTTGGCTGTTTGGCCACGCGAAAATATTGACCAAATTTTCATTACTCGAGTACTTATCTACCTACTTCATTTTTACACATTGCGTTTCCTTTGGCAATTCTGTGGGGGGGGGGGAGGGCAGGACTTGGAAACTGACTGACTCTTTGCAGTCTTAAATCAATTTATTGCGTTAAATACACGTGTACTTACCTAAGTATTACGTTAGTTACTAATATAACGATATCTATGTACTGTACCTAAATATGAGGCATGAGTATATACGTACAACTCGCAAAATTAAACGATAAACGTCGCGTCGCGTAATCTGACGCCTTGCGCGCCGTATTTCCTTGGTCACGGTCGCGTCACCCCGTCGCGCCCCTCTTCGTCCAGCTACGAAAAAAGAAAAAAGCAACGGGCGGCCACCGCCGCAGCGTTGGAGTGAAGACGAAGATAAGAGAAAGAAAAAGAATGATCGTTAATATTAAAACGCATCTTTTACTCGTTTGTGAAAATATAGGTATCTACTCGGTCGGTCGATTAGTCCAGGATTCTTATAATTACGTACGAATGAATTCTCGTTTAAATTTTCAATTATCCGGCGGAATTCTTTTGGACGGAAAAAAGGCCGGCCCGCCTGCCCGCCCGCCCACGTGTAAGTAAAAAGACGCAGAAGGAGAGAAACCAATTAGCGAAGAACATGCGAAGAAGATGAATGAAAGCGATAATGGCTGCGTTGCGTTGCTTTGCGCTTATCGGTAGGTAGGTACCTAATCGGTGTCGGTAGTTGCTAGTTGCTGAGCGCTCTCTCGGCACAAATTCTGATAGGTACTGGTACTTGTGTCTGCCTGTCTGTCTGCCTGTCTGTCTGCCTACCTGCCTGCCTGCCTTCCTACCTACCTGCCTGCCTGCCTTCCTACCTACCTACGGGTATTATTAGGTACCTAGCTACCTACGTCATATTCTTACCTGTTACTACATAGATAGGAACTTGTATGAATACACATCTTGAATACGTATCTCCATAAATACAACCATCTGAACCATCGCACCCAAAGTTGCGGAAACGGAACGGAAACGTTCCCAAAATAGGTACGCTCAGAAACGCCAAATTCAGAGAAACAGAAACGTTGTTACTGGAGAAACGGAAACAAAAAACGGAAACGAGAAACGGAAACGCTTCTTTCCAAAAAACGGAAACGGAAACGTGGAAAAAACACACGTTTCCGCAATTCCATCCATCCATTTTTTTTGATTTTTTTTGGCTTGGTTGATGCAGTGATGGAAAACTCCAGTTCCAGTTTCAGTTTCAGTTCTCTAAATTTTCAAGTTCCAGTTCCAGTTCTCAATATTTTCCAGTTCCAGTTTTCAATTCCAGTTCCAAATACCAATTCTAAAATTATTCCAATTTTTTTAAATTTTGAAGTATAAAACAATACACAATTTTCTACAAAAATTGAACTTTGTTCTTTTTCCTTTTCTTTCCAAAGTTCAATTTTTCAATTTTTCATATAATTATTCGAGCTCAACCCAAAAGATTTTTTTTTTAGAAGGGGGCACTTTTTTCTTTGTTTGCTTTCCTACATAAATTTTCAAGGTTTGTTTAGGGCCTTTTTTTTTTTTTTTTTTTTTTTTCAGTTTTTAGTGAAAAATTTTCAATAGAACATTAGGCATCTTAATTTTCTACTTTTGCACGTCAAATTTTCAAAACTTGAATTTTTTCTGTTTTTTACTCTCCCTGAAAATCGTTACCAAATTCGATATGATGTTTTGTTTTGATAAACAATTTTTAAAAAAAATGACAACCGCGTACCTACGTCTTTTTAAGGCTTCCCACTGGTTAGTTCTGTTTTGTTTACGAAATTTCAGGGGTCAAGTTGAATAAAACGGACTATAAACCCTAAATTTTTTGAAAAAAAATTGGTGTGTTATGAAAGTTAGAGAAGAATGAAGAGAACAACAGAAAATGATTATAATTAAGTTCTAAAAATTGACAAAAAATGAAATTAAAATTGAATTTTTCAAAGAAAGAAAAAAAAAAGGTTGGAACTGATATAAAACTGAAATTTATTTGTTTTTAACATTTCAGTTCGAGTTCCAATATTGTTCCAGTTTTTTTTTTCTTCTTCAGTTTTCAGTTCGAGTTCCGATTTCAGTTTTCCATCACTGGTACCTACACCTACTGCCTACTTAACATAAATGCAATCATTGCAATGGCTAAAATTCCGAAAAATATTGATATTCAAAACCTTTTTGGGTGGTGTGTGACAATAAAAAAGAAAATTTGTGCACTGTAAAAAAATTCGCGTTTCTGGAAACAGAAACGTTTCTGAGAAACGGCAACAATGAACTAAAAAACGGAAACGGAAACTTTTTTCGCGTTTCCGCGTCTCCGATCGCACCTATTCCATTCGCCGTGCTGCAACGAAAATTGAAAAATATAGATACCTATACAGTAGGGTGTCCTGTCAAAAAAATCTCGATTTTTTGACTGGACCCTCCTCAAGTTTGGTTCCATAGAAAAAATTCCAACCAGCTATTTCAACTGGAAAATTTTTTGAGATGCAAAGAAGATTTTTCATTCAGTGTAAAAAATTTTCTAATTGAAGTAGCCGGTAGACATTTTTAAAAAAAAAAAAAAATTAACTAAATGTTAGATCTCTGTGCCAAAATATTTTCAATTTTCATTTTTGAAATAAGAAAAATGGTAAAAGGGATTGAGGTTACAAATTTCCTATTATTAGGGAAGCAAATGCCTAATTCATGCATTAGGCAAAAATTTTGCCTATTTCATGAATTCGGCAATTACTTACTTGGATTAGGCGTAACGCGTACATCGTGAAAAACCACTTTACCATGGCATGACGCTGCGGGGCCCGATTTCGGGACTCTCAATGTGAAATCGGGCCTCGCAGTGATAGCACCGTTTCCAAAACGGGTCTCGCAGTGCTTTGCTATGCCTGTACATAGGTATATAAATATATATACACACTATATACCTATTAATTACTATCGCGCGATACGACGAGACGAGGCGAGGCGGCCGAACAACCGTACTCGACTAAGTAATAATTGTAGATTTTCAAAAATGAAATTGGAATCCGAAGTGCCAGCAGCTCTGTTCTACTAGGTAGTAAAAGCTTAGGTATGCGTATAATACTCGTAGCTACGTGTCGAAGGAGCAAGAAGGGCCAGGCTGGAGGCTGGAGGCTGGAGGTGGGTTGGTAGGTACTAGGTAGTAAGTAGAGGTACATGCCAAGTTTGGAAATTATTCGCGTTTATCGTTCGCAGTTGTAATCGTAGTCGGCGTCGTCGTCCTTTACACTCCTTTTCAGGCTTTACTGCCTTTTATTGCCGGTACCTGACGTGGCGTCGCGTCGCGCCACGCCACGTCAGCAGTAGGTAGCTAGGTACCTATAATAAACGGCTTTGCGTTCGCTCGGTAGTCGGTACGTACGCTTACGCCGCGTACTTTTAATTGATATAAAAGCCAATTTTCGAGATAACAAAAGATACTTTTTATTCAGAAAAGAAGAGAGGAGATGATGAGCTGTAAGCGAAAACTGCGCGAAATATCGCAGTCCGGTGACGTAATTTACATCGTTTTATCGCTAAAAACGTGTAATTTGTTCGTCCAACACGTCATGTCGTTTTCCTGTCGCGAATAACAAACTGGAGCAAATACAGATGACGTACGGTAAGAAAATCGTCGAACGCGAGCAGCTTTATTCAGGGCCGGCGAGAGGAAATGCGGGCCCGGTACAAAGCTTTTTGCGGGCTCCCTTTTTTTTCAGTCCATATTTTCATTTCTCAAATAAACTTGAGCAATGATCTGAAGTGACATTTGAAAACAAGAAAGAAGAATTTTTCCATTCTTTAGATTACCTACCTATGTCAAAATTGAATGAAAATTTTGAAAATAGAGAACATAGTACTACAGCCCGAGCAAAGCAAGTGCGAAAATTTTTGGTGAAATTTTGAAAAAACTGAATTTTTTGCTTCAGTAGGTGATTTCTCCGCTCATTTTTCACGTTATTTCAAAACAGTAATTTTTCAAGGAGCTTTCCCAGCTTTCAGTCAAAATTATTGATTTTTTTGACAAATTAGGAATTTGTACTTAATTGATAAAAAAGATTTTCAAGTAACTGAAAAGTCAGTGAAAAAATAGGTATCAATTTTTAAAATAATAAATGTACCCCCCCCCCCCTCTTGCCGGGCCTAGGTTTATTGTTGCTGTTGCGGTTTTTTCGGTGAATGGGCGGGGGCGAAGTCGAACCAAAAAATGGGTAACATTACGTAGGTGCTTACTTACTTAAGGTTTAGCTAATCATTTCAAACTGTTTTTTTTTTGTTGTTTTTTTCTTTTAAAAAAAACATGTTTTTTTCATTTGCCTGTTTATTTATATTTTTTTTTTTTTGAATTTTCTGAATACATTTTGAGATGATGAATTCGACTAGCGTATCACTTTTTTCATTCGTAGAGTAAGGATAGTCGTCTCAGGAGCTCTTTCAAAGTGCACAAATGGTAATTTCTGAGGTCATTTTTTGTTTTTTGCGGGAAAATCACGATCCATGTACTTAGAAAGAGCTCCTGAGACAACTATCCTTACTCTACGAATGAAAAAAGTAATACGCTAGTCGGATTCATCATCTCAAAATGTATTCAGAAAATGCCAAAATTTTCAAAACTCAACTGTTGGGGTGGTTTTACATGTAATCGAAAAACTAGTTTTTTTGTCATTTTGGCCAAAAAAGTACAACTTTGGGAAGCGATGACTCAGCTCCCTGAGGTCGAGGGATGCTGAAATTTTTTGGGGATGTTTTTCTACCCCTAAATAACCATCAACGTGAATTTGAGCGAAATCGATGCAAAACAATTTTCACCCCCATAAGGGGCCCACTCCGCTCAGAAAGCGATGGGTTTGCGGGCGGTGCGAATTTATCAGAGACTCTAGACATCATATACTTAGAAGCATTTTACGCGATAAAATCGCAGGTAACATACATTTCTTTTTTCAAAGTACATTTCTCCTGGGCTATAAACGGGGAAAAAACGTTTTAAACAAAAAACCGTTGTTTTTGTTTTTTTCCCAACATTATGCCTACTACCGACAACTGCAACGCGACACAAGAAAAAAGAAATACTTACATCCCACCAATAAGTACATAGTACATACGTAAGTAGTAGTGTTCAACAAGTACCCGGATATCCAAATACCAAATACTATTTGGATAAATATCCAAATACCCGGATAATTATCCGGATCTTACGGAAATTTCCGAACTGTTCCCGAAACATCCCGAAAATGGTTGAACTTTTCCGACAGCCTCAAAAGTCGTCTACAAACCATTTTTGAAAATTTTCTAATTTTCGTCCACCTCCTGCAATAGACGTTGCCTAATTTCAATTTTTTGTAATTTAATTTAGCACTCCTAGCGGGATTTTTTTCAACTAGGGAAATATCCAATGAAATGCCTTCTTTTTGATTATCCGGATAGTATCCGGATATCCGAGTATTTGGATAGATTTGAAAGATCCGGTTATTTGTTGAACACTACTAGTAGGTAGGACGCGAACAACGCGGACGGGGACGGTCGGTAGGCAGTTAGGTACTTACTTATACTTACTACATAAATATGTAATAATACGAATAGGTACTTGAGGAAAACTGGCACATCGTGTTGGCGGCAACTTGGAAAATACGTATACCTATTACCTACGTCGATTAGGTACCTATTTAATTTAATGTGAAAACTTTTCGCCGCCACCCGAGCAACAAATATTTTTATAAAAATGCATATTTTTCGCAAACACGTCAATATTTTACTCGAGTTACGCCAAAGTACTCGAGTAGGTAATTACGGTTTTCTGAAGGGAAAAGTCTGGAGAAAGCGGTGAAAGCGCAGGTTGTAGGTAGAAGTACATACCTCCGTAATATGAAAGAAGCGAGAGAAGCTGCTGTGCGGCCGGCCGCAACCGCGCCGTAGGATATAAGACAAAAAAAAAAGGAAAAGAAAGGAATAATATGTGCCGCGAGTTATAAAAGTCTATAGACTGAATGACGGAAACGACGGCTTACGCTTATTGCTTCCATAAATATTTGCTCGCCTGATGCGTACCTACGAGTATAAACATTTTCACATTGAGGCGCGGCGATACGATACGATACGATACGAGTATTTTCGCATCCAAATTATACTTAGGTACCTACGAACAGAGATGACGCGATTCTCCCAAATTTTCGAATCGGATTCATTTTTTGCGATTGGTCGATGTTTCTGAATCCGATTCCTTAGTTGCGATTCGTGCTGAATAGAGAATCCGATTCGTTTAAAAAAAAAAAAATATCGCAATTCCGATTCTTTTTCTTTCAGTTTTCACAAAAATTGTTGTGAAAGATTAAAAATTTTAAAAAGAATTGAAAAAAATGAAAGAAAACATTTAAAAAATTCGTACTGCGCGCTTTTCGTTCACAAAATTTCACAGAAGACAACAAATTATTATTTATTTTATACCAAAATTTAAAAAACGTGAAAGAAAGGAAATCGCGAAAAGGCAAAATTGAATCGCAGGTGTTTAATTTGCGATTCCTCGAAATGTAGGAATTGGGTTCTTTAAAATGCGATCCTTTATCAAATTGGAATAGGATTTAACTCGCGATTCACCATGCGGTTCTTCTCTGCGATTCGAATCGCGTCATCTCTGCCTACGAATCATTTGGCTATACGCAACGAACAACAACACCTCAGCAATACCTAGACCAACCTGGGTAGTAGATACCTAGTAAGGTACGAGTAATTACTTACCTTTGCGGCAAGTACAATGTCTAATTCACCTGCCTTTAAAAAACAAAACAAAACAAACAAACAAAACGTTCAAAATTTTAAACCGTCACCCTCGCACCTTACCGTAAGCGCCAAGATTTTTCCCCAGACAAGTAAATAGGTAGGTAGGTAGGTAGGTAGGTAGGTGAGTGCGTAGGGAATATTTCGTATTTTGTTGTGTTAAAATAACGTTTTTGAGAGGTGGAGGGGAAGTACCTTAGCCCTTACTATGGATGGCAAATGCTCGCGCATTTTGTTTTGCGTGCGCGTGCTTGAGCATATGCGCGCATATGCTCAAGCACGCGAGCATTTTCTGTAATTTTGTACCTTACACCTTACTCCATAATACACATGGTTAGCAAGTCAAATGAATATTTCGATACAAAACAAGTGAATTCGGACCACATTACCATATAGCGAACTTCAACGTTATTCTTAACATCTTAACTAAGTAGACAGAAGATGACAGATTTGGAAAAAAAAAAAACCAAGGTTGACAAAAAAATTAAAAAATCATCAAGTTTTTAGGAATAAAAATATCTTGAAAGTAAATTTAAAAATCCAATTGGCCGACAGATTCGAAAAAAAAAACGAGGTTGACAAAAAAAATTAAAAAATCTCCCTCATTTTTTTTTTTATTAGAAAATGCTCGCGCATATATAGAAAGTGCGTTCTCGCGCATTTGAGCATGGCCATTCCTAGCCCCTTACCTACACCTACCTGCCTACCTTTAAGTAGAGTGCCTGCATAGTGCCTTGCACGCAACGACCTACGACTGGCGCGGCGCAGCAACAGCGCGGAGGCAAAATTTTTCACTACTTTCCTGACTCGAACAGTACCTACTAGGTAAGTATGCAGGAACAACAACATAGAACATAGGTTGTAAAAAGTAACATACATTATGGTACCTACCTATTTAAATTCGAGACTGTTACTTTAAGATAATACCTATCGCACAGAGGCGAGAGGCGAGACGCGGTAACTCGCAGCCACGTTGCGGCTATATGGAATTTTTGTATTTTGTATTTTGTTGTTAGATAAACGTTGAAAAAAAAAAAAAAGGTATGTAGGAGCATAGAAATACGCCATCGCCCATCGTTAACCCGACAACGCCTACGTATCCGCACTTTATACATAAATAGTCATAGTCATATGTAGATACATATTACTCGTACAAGGCTGACTTTTTCTTCTTAAAATTACTTAAGCACAAATTTTTCGTCGTTAGAATAAAATAGTCGTAAAAAAGTTACGTAATCTTTGCTCCTCACATAAATAGTCTCCGACCGAGTATCCAAGTTTCCCGAGTCAATCGCAACGCCGCGCCGCGCCGCGCCACCCCCTAGAACTTTTTTCCCCGGGCCGCGTTGAAATTCAATTGGCCAACAACCAACGCAACGACACGCCACGTCGCGTCGCGTCGTCATTTAGGACGATTCCGATTTCCTATAGGCATATATGTGCATATGTGCTAGCTGCTATGTTCAGTAGGTACCTACGTATTCGGTATAGGTACCATACGTACCTGCTGTATGTACACAATGTACATTACATACAGGTATACGTATACACCTATCAAAAAAAGTTGAAATTTCGCGTAGAACCCGAAAATCACTTCCACTTTTCATTTCAATCCCTCGGGAGGGGAGAGGGTGTGGTTCTCCAGCCCAAATTCGAATTTTGTGATTTTCGAACAAAAATACCTGTATAATCTATCAAAATTGAATTGAATTTCGCGTAGAATTCGAAAAACGCGTCAATTTTTCATCCAAACCCCTCGAGGCTCGGGGGGTGGTTCTTCATCCCAAATTGAAATTTTGTGATTTTCCGAAAAAAAATACCTGTACGATGTATCAAAATTCATTAAAATTTCGCGTAGAATCTGCAAAACCCGTCCGTTTTTCATTAGAATCCCTCGCGTGGAATGGTTTCCCATCTTAAATTTCAAAAAACAGGCCCAGAGCCCCGAGGGGTTTGAATGAAAAATTAACGCGATTTTCGAATTCTACGCGAAATTTAATAATTCAATTTTGATAGATTATATACAGGTATTTCTGTGCGAAAATCACAAAATTGGAATTTGGGCTGGAGAACCACCCCCTCTTCCCTCCCGAAGGGTTGAAATGAAAAATGGATGTGATTTTCGGGTTCTACGCGAAATTTTAACCTTTTTTGATAGTTCGAACGCGTATTTTTAATGAAAAGCCGCAAAATTAAATTTCGGGGTGAGGGTAACTCAATAAACCTACTTGGCGCGATAACTCATCCTTATGCCGGTATTTTTCAACCGTTTTTTCGAATTTCGGTTCGAAATAACCTTAACTGATGTAATTAGCAAGAATCTCTTGGTTTCTGGTCGTACTTGCTCGTGCAGGGGCATATAACTGTTAAAATTGGTCAAAAATGCATAAAAACTGCATTCTAGTTGCAATAGAATCCGTTTGTGCAAAGTCTCAGTGAAAAAAATTGCATATTTGGTATTTGTTGAAGGTTCTGTAAAGATGGGAATATCTCGCGGCCGTATCTCGCACGATCACGGGGAGCTTGGGAGTTGAACGCTCCGGGCAGTGGATCCGTTGGGCTGCCCCCGGCCCTTCTTTACTGTCGCGTGCGGAGCCCAAATTCGGGGTTGCCGGTTGATATTGGTGGCTGCGGCGGTTCCAGCGATGTGTCCGGATGTGTCTCTTCGGCTGATGATTTTGACGACGAGCACAGAGCGGCGCTGAGAGAACCGACGACGGCACCAAGATGAGCGGCGTAAATAACCGAATTTGGCGCGACGTATTATCGTGTACCTATATTTCTGGCTGGGCTGCGCGGACGGAAGGCCGGGCTCGCAGCTTGGGTAAAATAAAGGACACAAGTTTCTGAACGGGTGTACGCGATAATGATGTATTTGGGCGCGAGTAGGAAATACAAGCGGCGTAAAAATACAGAGTAATTATCGCGAACGATTGGTCTAAATTACCGCGGATTAATTCGGAACAATTAACTCGCGATATCGAATTATGCTGAACGTGTGGACCGCGCGGGGTTTCGGGGTACGCAGGAAGAGAAATTACAAATTCGGAGGCGACTACGAATTAATTGAAATTTCAACAAACTGCTTTAGCCTACTTGGTGAAACACGCGCGAGACCTGAGCCTTAAAACCGTGCTGAGCCTGACCTAGCTGTCGAGGAGATTTCGAAAGGACTGATTCGATCGATCGCAGATTGAATCGCGAGTCGATCAACCACTATTTGCTCGCAGGGTTGCCACCACACCATAGCCCGAGATTATTTCCCAATAATCTCGGACAGGGCCATAATCACTCTTACATATGCCCCATCGGACTTGATGAGGGGGAGGGGGTAGCTCACACCCCAGAGTCGAGTTCGAACCCCAAATTCGAGGTCAAACTTTCAGTTCTTAGAGTGTATCATGGTCCCTGCCCCATCGAACTTGGCTATGGGTGGTGGTAACCTGAAAGTACCAGTGTTGAGTTGTATTCGAAGTAGGTCTGGCTTTAATTTTGAATTTTTGACAGTGATCGAAAGCACTGCGAGCTTTAGATGACTGTTTGTTTTGAAATTTTAATCTGAATTTTGAAATTTTGCTGAACCGAAAGAAATGAGCTTTTTTGATTAAATTTTGAACACAGACGCAGCTGTGGATGAGAAAAAATAGAATTTTGACGTCGTAGATTTGTTTTAAGTCATCTTTTTCATTTTTATAGTGGTTGTCCTTTTTGTTATTTCGAAATGCGTTGAAAGATAGTTTTGACAATTTTCGGTCAGGCTCTTGCCTTGCAAAAATGCTTTTTTGTGCGGCGCGTTAATAGGCAGTTACGAGTCGCATCCGAATTTGCAAATTACAAAAGGGACATTATAAAAACAGTGGGGGAAATTTATGCGGTCTAGCTTAGATTTATAGAAATATTTATACATTGGCAAGAAATAGAAATGAAAAAATAATATCTTATGGTATAACATGGCAAAAAATGAAAATACATGATAATGAGAAAAGTAAAATAATTGCACATTAAAGTATGCGATGCGCTTTGGTCGTTTTCGTAGGCAGGTTGGCCCGTTATCAGCGCAGTATTTTTGTGATGCGTTTATGTGTCCGAGTAGACTGTGTCTAGGTGGTAAATTTTTTTTGTGGACGTCGTGTAAAACGTAGACAATGAGAATTATACTTAAATATAAAACATGCATGGGTAAAAATGATGACAAAGAAAATAAGCATAAAAATAAATATGAATATAAAATATTGGGGTAATTGGTTTGTGATGATTGATTTAAACATGGTGAATTATTGTTTTGACATTTGGAGGGGTGGTTTTAAATTTATAATGAGTCTGATTTGCTATTTGGTTTTGGGTTGGGTTTCGAAAAATTCAGTAAATAATAATAATAAACAGGTTGGATAATTTTTTAGATGAGAAATTTTGGGTACGACAATAACAAAAAAATGGGATTTTGGGGGTTTTTAATCATACGTGTTCTCTTCCTGCGACGTAAAAATTTAAAAGGACAAAATATTTTGGGGAATTTTGAAGTAATTGACATATGTACAAGGGTCGATACAAAAAAAAATATAAAATATAAAAATATAAAAATGCACATTATTTACAGACATAGGTATCACAGATCGGGAAGAATTTTACATAATCGGTAAGTATGACAGTCTTGGTAGGTAGCGGCGAGAATGATGATAATATTAACGATGTTTTGATGTTTTCAGGTGTCGCCGGGCGGTATCGAGTTCCATTTTGGGCAGCGGAGAAAACATCAAACGTATCTCGACGAATAAATTATTGGCGTGGTGGACTGTGAACAGGTTAGCAGATAAAATTAATATTGTATATAATAGAATATTTTATGTCTTGTTATTCCAGATTTTTCGATTCTCTCTTTTTTTTTTTGTATTTTTTGAATTTTTGAGGCTGTCGAAATTCGAAAGAGTATTGTTTTTGGGTTTGGGTATGGCTATTGTTTTGGTCGACTGAAAATTCGCAAATTTCTTTATTTTTTGAATCACACACTCTGTTACTGATATATTTTTTGACAGTTTTTGATTTTTCGATTTCTTTTTTTTTGATTTTGGTTTTATGGTTCACGCTCACTGTTGCAAGTATTTTTTTTTGATTTTTTAAGATTTTACGATTTTTATTTTTATATTTTTCTTGAAATTTGCTAGTTTTCAAGCCATGAGGTTATGGTAGAAAGTGGTTTTTGGTTTTTTGATCTTGTAATACGTACCAATTTGTGTGGGTGTGATACCAGGACTTAATATTTAATTAAATTGAGAGTAGATTAATCTTACTTGTGGGCAATGATTAAATCCAAGAAGGCGAGAAGTGGAAACGATGATTTTATGGTGTGAGTAATTTCGCCAGCTATCTGTTTCCTGGCCCCCAGGTTTTCTGCGTAAACCGGGAAGGCGATCTGGACCTCGAGGCCTCGGACCTCGGGGTCGATCAACACTTCCCGGTTGAAGGTGTCGCAAATTGGTTCTTGTTCCCCCTCCATTGGGTCCATTGGAATGGGGGGGAACATGACCAGGACCTGGGTTCCTTTATCTCGCAGGGTCTCGGCCACTTGTTTGTATTTTCTGATGATCCATGGGAGATTCCATGCCGGGTGGATGTCCCCCAAACAGGACAACATGACCTGTCGGGGGGTACGCTTCATCGTCTCGATTTTTGATAGTAGGTCCAAGAAAGTCATTTGTGGTGGATGAAAAATTCCGGGTACCAGCCGGTTACGGTACGACTTCTTTTCCGTTGCTATCCGTGCCGCCAGCCTCGGGTACCCGTCTCCACATATCCAAAAGTCCCCTCTAAAGAGGGCGTACAGCGTCGCTGGGAATTTTGGAGGTCGAAGCTCCCTCACCGTGAAGGCGAGGGGGTGGAGACGGGTAAACTGGAAGTCTCCGTATATTATCACTTCGCCATTGGTTGGTGCCATGACCTGGGGTGGATCCTGGGCGGGGGGTATTTCCGCCCCCGCATCTGCACTGTTCTCGGCCATGGCACCTTCCTCGGATTCCAGTGTTTGATTTATTAGGAAATCCACCGGGTTCAAATTTATCGTAAATAAATTACACACCGGTGGATTTTCCTGAGGCGGCGGCAGAGGCGGCGGCGTGATCCGATGTGAAGGTCCCGGTTGAGGTTCGTTTTGATGGTCCATTGGCTCCGGGTCCGGCAGGAAGTCGATTCCTTCCCGCTGCAGCCTCTGGTCCAGCGGTTCCACGATTATATCGTCAAGATCGTCGTAGCGCTGGGTTCGGAGGTTTTGGAGCTCCACCTCCAGCGCTTTTACTTTGTTGTTTAGATGATAAACTTTTATTTCCGCCCGGCGCTGCGCCTCCATTGCGCTAATGGTCTCGTTAGCTTGCCGGGCGGTCAGCTGGAGGTGTTGATCGACTATTATTGGCCGCAGCGGGAGGAGCTCTTCGATGCGTAGTGGCCTGCCGCAGCCCGCGTACGTGCATTGCACGTGACCATCGGCAATGTGTGGAGCCAACATTATGCATTCTGTGTGGAACAAATGTCCACACTTCGTTGCGATGTATGGCCCCTTGGCCGGAACTTCGTTCGTAGCATACGGTGAGGCGACTCCGAGCAGGCTGCGGCAGCCGGAGCATACTATATTCTTCGTATCTGCCATTATCTGTTTAGAGACAGGAGAGTTTTTAGGGCGTCGTTTGTTATTATATTTGCACTCCCACCCTGAGTAGTGCGACGGAAATTTCGGACATTGGCATTTTGTCCGACACTTGCACAGGGTGGGAAATGCTTTCGGGGGACCGGCGGGTCTACCCCTGGGACGCCTGCTAGCTCTTGTTTGCCGTCTTTGGGGCGGTGGTGTCGGTTCATGGTCAGAAATTGTTATAGGCGACGTCGGTTGATCGTTTTCGATTAACTCTTCATCATCTGACGGGATTGTGATCGGGGTATTCGGGTTAGTGTAGGTATGTTCCGAATATGTCTCGTATTCACTATCCGATGGAACGTAGTCTTTGTCAGACATATTGCTATTTGTTTGAACGGGGAGAGAGAAAGAAAAAAGAAAGGGGTTAGAAAATGGCAATTACCAAATATTTATTTTAATTTAGGATGTTATTTATGGCCAAAATATGTTAATTTTTTGTTAAAAATTTACAAGAGTGTGTTAAATTTTTTGTTACAGACATGGAAGCAGATTATTGGTTAGATGATATGACGTATGTATTGTTAGTAAGCAGAATTTGTGCCAGAAAGGATGTGGAATTTTGGATCCTGATATGGATATGGTAAGTGTTTTTGCTCGTTTTGCTTTATAGACATAATAAGTGATCATTTTCAAATTTAGAGGTCGTAGGAAGGTTCTATTTGTTTAAAATTTTGGAATTTTGACTGGAATTTTAGTCCCTGCCCCATATGTGCCACGAAGTATTTGGTTGAGTAAGAAATTTCTGCCCCATATGTCGTGGGATATCGATTTTTTAAAAGAAAGGAAAAAAAGAGTTTTTATGGTAATAAATTTTGATCTGGATATCCGGTGCGGCTTATGCAGGGATTTTTTATTAAATTTTGCGGTCTACTGACCCTCGGAACGGCCGAAAGGGATCGCCGACAGGTCGAAAGTGGTGCTAGCAAGGTAAAATTTTTGATAATCCTGCCCCATATGCTGTAGCTGTCAATTTTGAGAGAAATAGTGAAATTTTTGATTTTTTATAGGTCGTGAGAAATTTTTAGGAGGAGCATTTTGATTTGTAGAAATTTTGTACGTCATATTTTAATTTTGAAGAAAAGAAAAGGGGAGGGATTTTTAAATTTTGGTGGAAATTCTGCCCCATTTGTACTTCGGTAGAATTTTGTGGTTGGAATTTGAATTTAGAGGTATTAATTAATTTTTGGAAAGGGGATTATTTTTTGTGATCGAAATTGTAGCGTATGTTGTATTTTTTAATTTTGATGATCAAAGTCATAATTTTTATGGATATTTTGAAGTTTTGCGGCATTGATTTATTTTTTGAAATCGAAAAGATGGTATTTGAAATAATTTTTGGATGGAAAAAGAAAATGTATTTGTATTTTATTCGTTGATATGGCGTATTATTTTTGAGATCGAAATGATGTGATTTTATCATACGCCGCGTATTTTTAATAATTTATTAGTCGTGAAATTCAAATTTATATTTTTTAAATGAACGAAAGATAGGTCGATGAACGAGGGTGTTTGGATGAATGAAAGAAAAAAGAGCGAAAGTGAAATAGAGCGATTAGACGGTCGTTGGTATTCTTAGAACTGTCGCATCGGTTTAGATAAGATAGAGCGTTTTTTGAATGGTTGCGGCGTTTCATTGATAATGAAGCGTAGTGGGTTAATCGGTCAGGCGGTGCATTTTTGTGAAGGTCGTTCGCGTGGCCGGTGAATTGGGGTAGATGCGACGTGTTTATGTTGTCGAACTTGTGTGTGTGAGTGTAGCGTAGTCGTTGCTGGAGGTGAGAGTGGTTGCGGTAGGGGGGAACGTTGCGAATTAAATGAAACGGTAGAGACGACGGGAAGTCGAAGAAAAGAACTGAGAAGAGAGAGAAAGGGAGAAAGAGAGAGAGAAGATGAAATGAAAGAAGAGAGAGAGTGAAATCAAAACAACGAGTGAAATTTGAAATAGAAAAATTTTGAATATGGTGATGCGTGTATTTCTATATAGTTTTTATCAGGTTTTATTTTCGTACGTCGCTTTATTCAATTCACCGGTTACGTATGAACGTTTTTAAGGAGTGAGCGGGGAGGAGTGGTACGTAGCGTTGGAGTTGTGTGCAGATTGTTCTCGTTACACTCAGCGGGTGGTATTTTCCAAGTCGTCGGTTGGCTTTTTCTGTCTGATAAATGGGTTATTTTTGGATTCAAGAGATATCTGAAGATTTTGAATTTTGATGGCGTCGTATTAGTTTTTATCTTGATGTCAGGTTTGAACGAATGTATATGTAGGTAATAATTTCAACGGTGTATGTATTCCAAATCTATTTTTGATTTTCGTGTATTTTCATGAGTTGTTGGATTTTTTGTCAGAGTTGGAAAATATCAGTGTGCGCTGAGTGTTCGAGTATGGGTTTTTTACGGCGTGTATTAGCAATTTATGAATTGGCAATGAGCATTTGTGCGGTCCCAGGGGTTAAAGGGTTAAGAACGGTGCGTCTGATTGGTGCGTGGAATTATTTTCTGCCGGTGTAGTGATAATTTCCATGTAGCAACCAGATTTTTGATTATAGCGTCGTGTTATTTTATGCAATTCATAGGGGGTGAATATGTGGTTTAGTTGGAATCAATATCATTGATTTATGTAATGTTTAAATTTGTCCGAATTTTCATTTGAATAATTTTGTTTGATCACGGTTGGTTTCGAGTGATCGTGGTGTTACATCGAATTAATTTTGAAGAGTGAGAGAGAAAATTTTGAATGATGGAATTTCAAATTTTTTACCAAAATTTTGATTTTAGATGTCGTCGACTTGTCACGAATGTAAAGAATTTCGATTGATTTTTTGATAATGGTTCGAATGCTTGATTTCTTATTTTCATGAGGGTGATTTTTCCTTCTTTTCTCTCTATTTTTGAATTTAGCGTGATAAATTTTCGTTTTGATGGGTAATGATCGATGGAAGATATGTGCGGTTGCCGTTTATTACCGCCTATGAATTGATTTTATTGTAAGCATGGGAGGTTTTTTTTTTTGGTATATTGCCTGAATGATGTCGCCGGCTCGTTTTTTAGTCTTATTTTCTCGTGTTCACAGTCGTCGTTGTACACGTACTGTCGTGGTCAAGAGAAAATTTACTGAACTTTTTTGTAGATTTTTCAGGTTTCGAAGTTATTGAATTTTGATATTTTTGGAATTTGAAATTCATTTTTCATTTTTTTTTTGTAATTGTGGAACCATTTACTGAGGTCGTCGTGTATACGTACTGTTGCAGTACCTGATTTCACAATTATGTTTAGAATTTTTTCTTAGGAATTTTGACGTCGCATGAAAATGTAGAATTGCTCAATGCGGTTGTCGTTTGCACATACTGTTGCATCGAGCACTTCTTATTTTCTGCTTACGCGACGGTGGTTTTTCTGCCGTAATAAAACGCGGAATTTTTATTCTGCATGGTTTGCAGATATTTTTCGAAATTACCAAAGAGTTTAAAAATTTAAGTAGCCAAAAAGTTTTTATTTTTATGATTATTTTAGGATGGTTTTTGTCCATCAAGCCGGTTGCACTATTCACGCAATAATAATGGTAAAAAAGAATAAAAAAAAATAATGAGGGGAAAAATCGCGAAAAATCAGCTAGGTATTTCTGAATGGTACTTACAATATATTCGACGTCGGCGAAATAGAAACGAGTAGATTAGAATTGGCGAGATCGGTGAGATGGTGGTCAATTGTTGAAATCTTAGCGAAAATGTTGACGAGATGACAAATAAATCGAAAGAATGTACATGAAATTAACATACGATCGGTCAGTTGATTCACGGTAGTAGTTAATTGTCGAGATCGAGGAGGTAATTAAGGTGTAAAAACGAAAAAATAATACGGTCTGAAATTGAAATGGCTGCAAATGCGCGATTTTACGAGAAGGAGAAGTCGAGAACTTGCTCTTACGGAGTTACAAAAAGAACAGATTGGCTTTCGTGATTTTGGATGGATCTGGTTTCGTTTGTTGGTTATCTAAGGGGGGTGGGACTGGCGCTAGTTCGGTTCGGTTATTGTATTGAAGATTTTGGATATTGACAGGTTTATTGTAGTTAGATATGGTGTTCAAAGGATCGTTTAGTCGAACTAGTCAGTTTCGTAGGCTCTCGCAATGTATTCTTTCTCGTCATTGTTTATGTATTTTAGCATTGCAAGAGCCAGTGGTAGTTTTTTGGGTCTTCCTCGTTTACGACGGGGAAGGTTATTGTCGTTTCCTAGAACTGGCTTTTTGTCACGTTTTTCAATGTATTTTTTCGCCTTATCCTTAATCTCAGACTTTCGTTTATTGGTGGCGGCGGCCTTGTCTATTGTCTCCTCTAGTTTGGCGAGGTCGTCGGTTTTCTTGGCCTTTTTTAATTTCGGTTGTAGTTGGTCGAATTTCTTTCTATTTTTTGAACGTTCGTCAGGGGGGTTAGGTAGGAAATTTTCCTGTTCTTTTGCCCGCTTTGCAAGCCGTTCCGCTCGTTGTGCGGCCGCTTGCTTTTTGATGACGTCATCGGATACTGTAATTGTTGTTTTTTTGAGTTCTTTTTTGTTAAGGTCGTTTTCAATTTCGAATCGTTTTTCCAAAAATTCTTTGATTTTTTCTCTAACAGTTTTATGTTGTAATTTTGATTTGAGGGTGGCGTCATTATTCAAAAAATCAATTTGTTCTTTGGTCAAAAAGAGGGTGAGTTGCCGAATGTTTACAGTATGCTTTTTGAGGTCTTCCATTTCGATGTCTTCAAGTCGAGCAACAAGATAGGTGTTTGGAGTGACGCGATGTTTTATGATGAAGGGTCCATGTTTTTTGGGGAATAATTTTGATGAGTGGTCAATATTTCTTTGATTTTGGTGTTCTGTGACCATGACCATGTCGCCAGGATTGAGGGGGGTGGGGTCGCCGTGAGTTTTATTGAAAGAATATTCGTCTTGAATTCTTTGAATTCTGCGTCGTTCGCGGATATAAGCCTCTATGGCCTCCCTATGCGTCATTTTTTCTATTTTTTGATTTTTTAGTTCGCATGTGTAGACGGCCTTTTTGGCTAATTTATCCGCGATTATGTTCGCATGATCAAGCTTTCTAGCTTTCACATGGTATAATTGAAAGGATTCAAATTCAGTACCCATTTTTATAATTTCTTCAAAAAGGTCTTTATGGTGTACAGGTTTCTTTTTTGCATTTTTATATCCATTAGTTTCCCAATTTTTACTGTACACATTTATTGCATTTACTGCATATTTTGAATCGGAAGCAATTTTTACTTTTTTGAGCTCATTAAAGCGAGCTATTTGCATAGCTACTTTAATAGCTTGTAATTCAGCCAAATTGTTTGAGATTGGGTAATTTTGAATTTGAATTCTTTCACTTACATTTTCTTCACTCTCTGGATGAAAACAAATTCCGATTCCGGCTATTGCATCCGTGTCACCGTTTCTGGAGCAGGCTCCATCTGCGGTGATGGTTGCATAACCATTTTCATCGGTCATTATTTTATCAGGAGGAAGTTTTTTAGATAACAAAATTTCGGAGGTCGTCGAATTTGGTTCATTTTTAGCCTGATTTTCTTGAAGCTTTTTGAGTTCGTATCGAAAGTTGGTGGGGGCTTCTTTGGTGGGGATTTTTTCTGAGATGTTGTCTGTTATTCCCCAGGCTTTGTTGGGCTTAATTTGATATTTATTGGGGGTATTATTTATTTTGTTTTGGATGTCTCTAACGAATTCGTCCCATCCCCAATGAGTTTTTTGAGTATCTCGGTAAGTGTTGAGCTTTATCCTCAGCTTATCACCAATAATTCGCATCGTTCTTTCGACCAAGCTGGACATGGGATTAAAACTGGAGGTAAGGCCCCTCACTATGCCGAAGGAGTCCAAAAGAGTAGCCCAAGCTTTTGATGTGAAGACTGAACCATTGTCACTTATGACTTTTCTGATTTTTACGTTGTGTTTTTGAATGTCTTTGATGATGAATTTCATCTTTTTTGTGACGTAATAATCGTTAGGGTCCTCAAGGGGCTCAATCCAACATCGTCCAGTAAATACGTCCCTAGCTACGATTAGATTTCTAGGTTCATCTATGGGGTTGGTAATTGGGCCGTAGAGGTCGACTGATATTACTTCGCCGATGGAGTAGGCTTCAATTTGGGCATATTCTAGGACCTTTTTCATGGCGTAGTTTTTATTTACCTTGCATATTATGCAAGCGTTGGAAATTTCGCGTATATATTTCATTGCATTTGGATAGTAGTACAGGCGCTTGAAAATTAATTCAAGTTTGCCTGGACCCACATGTCCATACGCGTCATGGAGATAATCTACGACGTCATAAAAGAGGTCCTTTGGCAATACAGGTACTGCACTGCCGTCCTCATAGGTTCTTAGTAGGATATCTTGTTTTCGATCGTTTTGTTCAATTTTGTATTTTTTGCCACAAGCAAGCTGTCGTTTTATAATTTTGTTTACGTTTTGAGGGTCTTTTTCCAAAAGTTCTGTGATTTTCTTGCATGCAGGGTCTTCTTTTTGGAAAGTATGAATTTCTTCCAAATAATAAAATAGGTCTTTTATTGAGCATTCCGAAAATTCGACAGCGTAGGGTTGAATTTGGGTGCAGTCGATGTGATGGACTAAGGCCTCTAAGGGGGCCTCGATTGCACAAAGGGTTAATTCGGGAGCCGAAATTTTATAAAGTGATTTTTTGGATTTTAGGTCGTAAGTAAGGTCGTAGCCATTTAATTCGGTGATCCAGCCTGCCGCCTTACGGTGTGTATGCATTAGGGTCTCGAATTTATGGACTACAGGTTTCAAATTTGATCGAATGTGAATTTTTTGTCCATGGAGCCAAAAAGATAATTTTCGTATGGTGGTTACTAGTGCCTGCATTTCTTTGTCTACGATCGTGTATTTCTTTTGATGGGGTCTAAAAGCATAACTCGTAAACATGAGTATATTTTCGGCACCATTGATAACTTGATATAATACACCGTTCATTGCGTCGTCAGTTACCATGGTGTCCAAGTATACATCATATTTTGGATCCGGAGGTGTCAATTTAAAGTCTTTTTTGTATTCTGCTTCGAGCTGTCTAAAGGCCTCTTGTTGTTCTGGGCCCCATACAAAGGGAACGTTATTTTCGGTTAATTTATAAATAGGTGCCAAAATTTGTTGGTAATTTGGAATGAATCGTCTATAGAGGCCTGTTAAGCCTGTGAGGGTCTGAATGTGTTTGATTTCCGAGAGCTTAAAAATTCCTTTTTTGGTGTATTTTTGTTTGAAGGCCTCAAATTTTTGAATTTTTTCCGATTGTTTTCCAATTTCATTTTTTGCCAAAGTATAGCCGAGATGTTGAGTTTCTTGTTTGAATAAATTTGTTTTTGTGGGATTTAATTTCAGGCCATTTTCCCTAATTTTCAAAAGTACTTTCTTTATTCTTTCTAGCATTTCTTGGAATGTTTCAGCCGTGATAAGTAGGTCGTCTACAAAAGTTTGTACGCCCTCGATGTCGTCGGGAAATACTTTGTTCATCATTTCTATGAATTCCGCCGAGGCCGTTTTTATTCCATAGGGCATTCGGAGAAATTCATAGACTTGACCGTCTATTTGAAACGCAGTGTATTGTCTTGACTCGGCGCTTAAGACCAGTTGCCAAAACCCGCATACGAAATCAAGTGTACTAAACCATTTAGCATTTGTGCCGTGGATAATACCCTCGATTTCACGCGGCTCGGTAAGGAGTCTTTCCAGCCAGGTATTCAGTTCGTCTGCGTTTAGACACAAACGTATTTCACCATTCTTTTTCACAACGGGAGCAGTAGTATTTATGTAGGGAGATTTTGAAGGTTGTATGATTTTGAGTGCCAGCATTATTTTGATGGCTTTTTTAATTTGGACCATTAATTTTCGAGACGGTTTGTATTTTTCACCTCTCCATTTTTCACGGTGTCCGTTTCCGTCAATAAATTTGAAATGTACTTCGTCGCCAGTATATTTGCCAGGATAGCGACTGAAGCAGTCAGAAAATAGGATTAATTGATTGTAGGCGTCATCAGCCTCATTTTGGGTGATCCATCCCTTTTGTATGGCGTCCATTAGATCAGCTCGTAATTTTTTGCAAAATAATTCAGGGCCGTTATCTTTTTCGTCATCGTCTAGTTGTGTGAATTTGGCGATATGAGTCTTTGTGTAATACAATTGGGCATTTTCATGCTTGAACTCTTTTTCTACCTCAATTGCAAATGTTTCTACGCCTTGGTATTCATCTGTTGTTAAAAATGGTAAAATGGTGCGATATTCTGCCCCATTTGGCGTACAATGAGCGTAGCTTTCGCCTTGATTCATTTCGATTTTTAGGATTTTCATAGATAGCCTGCCAATGATGAAGAGGGGGGAGGCTATGTCAATTACGTAGAAAGGCATTGACATTACGATGTCGCCGAATTGAAATGTCACTTGTACAAGATGTGTCATAGTACGTACGATTCGTGAGTCGGCGACTTTCAAGTTTACAGGTTGGGATAAAGGGATGTATTTTACCGATTCGGGACAGTTTCGAGTCAATAATTCTATTGTACCATGAGAGAGGACGTTGGGGAGGGCACCTGTGTCTAATTGTGCCGCGTATGTTTTGGTCTCGATCAGTAAAGGTATGGCACAGGTGGGATCTTCAGTTTTTTCCGAAATTATTTGGTTTTTTATTATTGGGTCAATTTTGTGTTGTAATTTATTTACGTTGTCAATTGCATCAATGGTATTTAATTTTTGGTTTTCTTCTTTTTCTGTTTCAGAGTCGGAGGACTCCGAGAGATCGAAAGTTTTGTCAGAAATTGGAGGGGAGATTTCATCCGAAGAGGTGAGTTTTTCAGAAATTTCATTTTGGAGGTCCTTTTCTAAATTTTGATTGGAGTCGATTTTTTCGATGTGGTTTAAGGGTGCTTTTATTTTTTGATATGGTCGCATTTTCTTATTTGAGTCCGAAAATTTTGATTTTATGTCCGGGGTGGGGGAATTGTCATGATTTGGGTTGAATTTTTGAGGATTTTCCTGAATTTTTGTTATAGATGTTATGATTTTTTTGTATTTGGGTGGGGGTAAAATTTTTTCGGGCTTGAACGTAAAATTATTGGGGTTCATAAGTTCTTCGAAAGCTTTTGAATTTGAATCGAAAATTTGTTTTACTGGGCCCTTGATGTCAGTTTCTTGATTTGTTTTATTTAGGTCGTCAAAATCTTCTTTTAAAATTTTCAAAATGTTAGGATACGTTTTGATGGACATAAAATATGTTTGAATTTTTTCCGCGAAAACGAATTTTGATTTGTCCGCTATCATATTCAGATTTTTATCTGCGGCGGGCCTTTGAAATGTTTTTCCAGCAAAAGTCTCCGATACCTCTTGCTTTATAAAAAATTCTGCCCGGCGTCGCCAAAATGTGATGCGTCTATCCTGTGTGAATTTTGCATATATTTGCCTGAATCGAATGTATCTACGCAGACTGACGTTTCGGTCATCAGGCTTGCGTGGTTTTAGGAGGGGGAAAAGTAAAATGATGTTTGTTGCGCCCATTTCAAAAATGCGATTTAAAATTTTGAGAAGCATTTTGTGAATTGCTTCGTAGGGAATTTTCATGTAATTTAGTTCGCGTTGACCTATGCAAAGTAGCACTTTTGTTTTTGTAAGCTTTGCATCAGTCAATGCTTGGATTAAATTTGACATCGAAATTTGTCCTTTTAGGTAGGGGGGTGGATTGAGTCGGTCTTTTGCTCTCATTGTTCCGATAAAATGGGCGAATCCATCCCCTATGGGCTCGTATTCATCGAGTATCGGAAGATCAGGGGGTGGTTTCTTTACAGCGGGACTAGGGGGTTGCCCATTACCACCTAGTCTTCTTCGTTTCCCGACCCCTCCCCTTCGGAGGCTGATTCAGAGTCTACCTGGTATAATACGTATTCGTCGTCGCTTGTATCGGCGATGTGTAATTCCTCGTCGATTTTATTGACCGGTGGATTCTCTGATTTGGGTGGCGGAGGTGGTGCGGGGTTCGAAGTCGATTTAGGTTTTTTATCAAATTTGGGGTTGTCATTATTTTTGGGATTCGAGTTGTCATTCTGTTTTTTCTTCATCATTTCCTCATATTGTTTCTTGGGTATCCTATAGATACGATTTTGTTGAGGAAATTTATTTCTGTCATTATTTCCAGGCCGTATATTCGTTTCATATGGCCTTTTTGCGGTAGATGTTTGTTGGGGGTATCTAGATTGTTTAGATTTTGTAAACTTGAGTCTAGTTTCATCCCCATCGATTGAGAATGCAATTTCTTGCATTTTTTGCATAAATTCGGATAGGTTAGTTTGTTCCGAAATCGAAAATTTGCAATGAATTTCGTAGGGTAATTTTTCTAGCATTTCAGATATTACCTCTTTTTCTGTGGTCAAAAGATAAATTTTGTTTAAGGTGTCGTGCCATTTTATACACAGGTTGGCTATATCACTGTTGGTCTGGACTACCGTTTTTAGTCTAAAATGTTCAAGAGTTTGCCTTTGGGCTTGTTTGTTCCAAAATTCTTTTATAAAATTTTCACGTTGGGTTTCGTAGCACTCAATTTTATCTTGGGTTTCGAGCCAGATTTTCTTGTTGGGAATTTGTATACAGCCTCGAAATAGGTGGCATTTGGCGTACCCATTCATTTTTATGTTTCTTAAATATTTTTCGAATTTGTCAATAAAATCAAAAGGGTGATGGCGGTTGTCCCAATTAAATACGATACCACCATCAGTAAGTGCTCGAATGGTTCGGGGTAAATTTTTCATGTCCGAATTTTGGCTTGGGACCGGACCATAATTTTCAATATGAGAGACTCGGGTTTGTAAATTGTGAATTTTGAATGAATTTATATTTTGATTTTCCAAAAGGTGAGCAGCCGTTTCTTCGAGTCTATCAGCTTGTCTGTTTACGATGTTCGTAATTTGAGGAATTTTGTCTAATTCTGGTCGTGCCTCATTTGAAAATTGTACTAAATGGTTCACGTGTGCCATTACAGCGTCGACTTTCTTCTCTGTCACCTCGTTTTTTATTCTTATGTCGTCAAATTTTACTTCGACGTCGTTCATTTTTGAGTTTATGTAATTTTCGTATGATTTTTGGTTATTTTGGGTCGTCCTAATCGCCTCCCTTATTTGGGGTAAGTCAGTTCCTTCAAGGGGGGTTTCAGACGTGGTTTCAGTTATGGGTTGAGTTTTAGTTTCAGTATTTTGTTGAATTTCAGTTACAGTTGGTTGAGATTCAACATGTTCAGTTTGAGTTTCGTTAGGTTGGTTAGTTATAGGGTTAATGAGGTGTACATTGATAGTAGGGAGCTGGAAGGCGCCATTATTACGATTTTCGTAGGTGAAGGGAGCTAAGCCACTGTTCACTTGAGGTACGTAATTTGTCAACGAGTTTTGAACACTGGGTTCATTTTCGGTGGGTATGATAGTCTTATCTAACGGGTTCGTAATTACAGAAAGATCGTTTTGAGTCGGATCTGCACACGACGCATTATTGTCTTCCAATATGGGAGAGACTTGTGGGGTGGCGTCCGCACTCAGATTTTGGATTCCTGCCTCGAAGGGAGGTGGAGCATTTTCAAACGATCCTATTGGTGGATTTTTAGGAATATTCATCTCTTTTTCAAAAGTTGAATTTAAGTTCCTTTTTGTTTTCGAAGTCGTGGTTGCCGCGAGCGGTATTGGTGGTCTCTTGTATACCGAAGTTGAGGGCCTTGTGGAGTGCCTCGGGGTGACAGGTGAATCAGGTGGATTCATTTTTGATTTACGCGTCGCGGATTTATGAATTTTCAGTTTTTTATTTCGCGATTTGGATATTTGATTAATTTTGGTTGATATTTAGTCGAATTTTAATTTTTTAGGTCGAAGAAATTTTGAAAAGAAGTGAATTTTGAAGTAGCAGTTGTGTATGAAACGTGCTATATTTTTTAGGTGGGTATTATCCTATTTTTGAACCGATTTCGAAAATTTTGATGTATGTTTTAACTTAAATTTTGATTTTCTAGGTCGCGGAAGTTTAAAAAGAAGAAAATTTTGAAGCTACGGTCGCCGTTTTACACGTGCTGTTGTAGCTGGGGTCGAGAAGCTGAAATAAAAAATTGAATTAATAGCTGCAGTCGTCGTTTTACACGTACTGTCGCAGCGGATTGAAAATATTTGTGGGGGGTAAAAGGATGGTACACTGAAGTTGCCGTATAGCTCGTGCCGTCTCAGTGGGGAGGTCGAGGGAAGTACTGCGTATCAAAATCGCTGAAAATTGCAGTCGTCGTTGTACCACGTACTGTCGCAATTTTTAGAATTATTGATTGCAGTATTTCAAGGTATTTAGGAAGAGAGATAGGGAAATTAAGGAGAAACAGGAGAATTTAGACAGGGGAATGTTTTCTAGGCTGTAATTACTAGTAATTGCAGCGCTGTAATTGAGAAAAAATTTCAGATTAGCAGTTTACGTGATGAAGTAGGTAGCTTGGGTAGGCTTCCGTTGCTGCCTATTTGCGTCCGTTGGCTGCTTCTGAGATGACGTGTTCGAGTTTTATTCACAAGGTGCGTAAGCTTGTGTTTGAAATGAATCGGTATTGTCGTCGTCCGGTTTCCCTTGATGCGATGTGTTGGAATTCGGTCCGGTAGTAATTGGCTGAATAGTTCCAGCCGACCGTTTATTTGTGTCGTTTCCTTTTAATTCAATGGGGTGAAGACGCCAGTGATTTTTGTAAGAATCGGCGGCGTTATTAAAAGAGAAAGCGACACGATTTTTTCGTAATTGACCTTGGATGATTCGTTGGCCGTTACGTTTTTCGCGCAAAAGGGATTATAGGGGTCTTTGGTAATAGCCGTCAAGTAGGAAATTCGTGAATTTAAAATAATGGGATGATTTTATATGGTCCGAAACGTTATATTTTAGATTTACAAAGTACAAAGGATTTTGGAGAATTTAGATAATTAATTGATTTTGAGTTGACAGATTTTTGGAAAGAATAATGGAAAATGTCAAAACGTTTGTATCTTGTTTCCGTTGGTTTTGTATTTTCAAAAGAATTGAATTTTAATGAGGCTGTGAATTGATACGAAAGTAGGTTAAGATGCGATCAAAAGTGCGAAATTTGGAGCGGAATATCGAAACGGTTTTTTGGTTTTGATTGACACGTTTAGAAAATGTAAGAATTGGTCGGAAATTTATTGATTGTTTAATCGTTTTGGAAAATAATGGGGTGATTTTTTGCGTACCAAAATGTGATCGTAAGGTGTATTGTTTGGTCCGGAAATCGAAACGTTTTGTGACAGGTTGTATTTGATTAATCGATTTTAAAAAGTTTTGAAAATAATAGGCCGGAAGAAATAATGTGCCGAAATGTAGACAGAATGTCTGGTTGATTTTTGTTTTCTAAAGAATAAGATTTAAAATAAAGAATTGAAAGTGTGCCGAAATGTCAAATTTTGATATTTAATGGACCGGATTTTCGAAAAAATAATATTAATGATAGGTGGTGCCTTTGTTGGATGTACCTGGACTTAAGATTTGGATCGTTTTTTGTTATCGAATTTCAAAGGGATTTGAATTTTAATGAGATGGTACAGCCTTGAATCTGAATCGGGAAATTTTACTTGACCATTTGCGCTTTGTTACAGATTTAGAGGGAAAAAGAATTAATCAGGTTGGGCCAAACCGAAAAATAAAAAGTATCTTTTTGTTCGAAAATGGATATTTTTCTGAATATTTAAATTTTGAGATGTACTATATCAAAATTGGTGAAGATTTATCTACGATTTTTTAGGGCGTAAATATATTTTCTTTTGAACTGAATGAGATAAATTTTGAATAAATGATCGAATTTAGAGATCGAAAATTGGATTTTTTTTACGAATTTAGAGATCGAAAATTGGATTTTTTACGAATTTAAAGATCGAAATTCGAATTTTTATGACATATTAAATCGAAATTTTTAATTTTTACGTTAGAAATAGATGGGAAAATATGAAAAGTATTCACGTTTGATGATTTTACGTTAATATTTCTCTTTTCAGGCTATTTACGTACATACCAAAGGGTGAAATTTGGCTGGTCGCACAGCTAATTTCGAAGGATTCCGTTTTTAGCCAATTAAGGCCCCGCTGTCCGCTTTTAGTGGCCTATGCAGTTGCGATCTGCAGGCATAAATTAAGACACGCGTGGTTCGGGCGCCAATATGTAAAGATGGGAATATCTCGCGGCCGTATCTCGCACGATCACGGGGAGCTTGGGAGTTGAACGCTCCGGGCAGTGGATCCGTTGGGCTGCCCCCGGCCCTTCTTTACTGTCGCGTGCGGAGCCCAAATTCGGGGTTGCCGGTTGATATTGGTGGCTGCGGCGGTTCCAGCGATGTGTCCGGATGTGTCTCTTCGGCTGATGATTTTGACGACGAGCACAGAGCGGCGCTGAGAGAACCGACGACGGCACCAAGATGAGCGGCGTAAATAACCGAATTTGGCGCGACATATTATCGTGTACCTATATTTCTGGCTGGGCTGCGCGGACGGAAGGCCGGGCTCGCAGCTTGGGTAAAATAAAGGACACAAGTTTCTGAACGGGTGTACGCGATAATGATGTATTTGGGCGCGAGTAGGAAATACAAGCGGCGTAAAAATACAGAGTAATTATCGCGAACGATTGGTCTAAATTACCGCGGATTAATTCGGAACAATTAACTCGCGATATCGAATTACGCTGAACGTGTGGACCGCGCGGGGTTTCGGGGTACGCAGGAAGAGAAATTACAAATTCGGAGGCGACTACGAATTAATTGAAATTTCAACAAACTGCTTTAGCCTACTTGGTGAAACACGCGCGAGACCTGAGCCTTAAAACCGTGCTGAGCCTGGCCTAGCTGTCGAGGAGATTTCGAAAGGACTGATTCGATCGATCGCAGATTGAATCGCGAGTCGATCAACCACTATTTGCTCGCAGGGTTGCCACCACACCATAGCCCGAGATTATTTCCCAATAATCTCGGACAGGGCCATAATCACTCTTACAGTTCTCTACGCGACCCCTTTTGAATTTTTCGGTTGCGACCCCGGTCCCAAAAACACCCATTTGAGGCTCCACCCCCCCCCCTCCCCCATTGCGTAGGTCTGACATTCGAAATCAGGTTTTTTGGGATTTCGCAGGTCCTATCTACATTATTCCCTCATATAAATTTTTCGGTTGGCAAAAAATTTTAGCAAGTGAACAGTGAATACTTTTAGGTATGTGTTTGGATCATAGACTATAGGTAGGTGCTAGGTACTACGTATTTCCGCGGTATTCGGTCATCTTTAACGGAGTGCTAAATACCCTACCACCGTAGTTTTTTGTCCCGCCTCCCCCCCACCCATATTTTTGTAAAAATGTATACCTACTTACAAAAATAAATAATTCAACGAGCGGCGAATTGTTTTGAAAATCACGAGCATTACCTACCATTACATAAATGTAAAAAGGAAAACGAAAAGTAAAAGTAAAAAAAAAACAGAACCAAACAAAGAAATGCGATAAACAGATTATTATTATTGTTATTATTATTATCATCATCATCATCATCATCATCATCATCATTTTGGGCGGTTACTTCGGTCAAACGCCAGCAACAAAGAACGAGGATTCGGCGACAATAATACACGCGCGTACGCTTACCCGGACTTGTGTACCTCGGACATTTACCCATTTTTGAAAAAACAAGTCGACGGTGGCGCCGGCATCGGCATCGGCATCGGCACCCCTACCCACATAATTATATAAATGTAGGTACCATAGGTACTTACCTTGAGCCTTCGTAAGCGGCAAGTTGAAATTTATACGCAGCGCAGGAAGGTAAGCAGCGTAAAAAACGACGACGGCGACGAGTGACGAGTGACGAGTGATGAGTGATGATACCTACGTAAGTGTACGAGTGTTGTTTGACAAACGATTTCACAGACCACGAACCGAAGATACCCCTTACTTATGCCTATACCTATATATAAATATATATATACGCGTATAGGTAAGTACAGGTAGGTAGTGTATTTGTATGTATTTATGGGAGGCTTCGAAATGATATTCCAGTCATGCCGCACGTTCCGCACCCGCTTAAAACAGTTTATACATCGTTTAAGAAAAGAAAAAGAAGGAAGGCGCCGCGATGCGGTGGATTTATTAAAGCGTGAGGATTTATACCGAGATTTTGCGCCATTAGGTATTTTCATTTTTTGCCGCATCAAAGGTTAAACATGCCATGCGACGGGGCGCGGGTGAATTGGGCGTAGATAGACCGTTACGCCGGCGAAGTCTGTTCTTGGTTGTGCCTGTGCCTGTGCCTGTGCCTATGCGACAGTGTATAGGTACCATATAAAATATACTCACGATATAGATACCTTTACCATAGGCGAAGATAGGGGGCATGGGGGGAGGCTCAACTAAATTGGTTTCCTGAATAACGAAAATAATTAGGTGTCTGTTCACAGCTTCATGTAAAAATTTTCCAAGTTATCAAAAAATTCAATTGCATACTTACTGTCACGAAAACGTTCAAAATGAAAAAAAAAAACAACAGATTTTTTTAAATTTTCACTCAAAAATACGAAAAAAAAAAAACACGAAATTAAGTAGAATAATTTCGAAAAAGACAAAAATTTTACACCAAAATGAGAGAATTTATCATTCAAAAAACCATTAAAAATAGAATTATTTTTTATCTGAAAATCTGCAATTTTTAAAATTTTAGCCCTCGCTTCGCTCGGGTATGTGAATCTTCCATATAAATAATAGTTACCTAATTAACAATAAGAAATAAGGGTTGAAAATTTCGTCTCTTTCTCAATAGGTACTAAAATACCTATTTATTTAGGTATTTGGAAAATAGATGAATTTCAGTTCCTGGATGTTTTTTTCACAGTTTTTCACCCTCGCTTCGCTCGGGCTTGATTACTTTAAATCCATGGTTATTTCTCAAAACGAGTTTTTAGAAAGAGAGTTGGTCATTAAGGAATAGTTATTTTGAACGAATTTTAACAGGCAAATCTCTTCTTTTCTGATAATCTTAGTCGGCAAATTTTTTACTTTCATGCCTTCATATTTTTGTCCAAGTTTTTGTTTTTAAAAAACGGATTCAAAAAAAGAAGGACATAATAATAATTAAACTTTTTTTGGGGGGGTGTGTGTCCAAAATAATCATTTTTGTTTTGGTTCATTCATTTTCAACTGGGGCTCAAGCCCCCCCCCCCCCGACAGGTTCCATCTCCGCCTATGACCTTTACCTACCTGTAGGT
Source organism: Pseudococcus jackbeardsleyi (assembly GCA_038380155.1). Taxonomy (NCBI): domain Eukaryota; kingdom Metazoa; phylum Arthropoda; class Insecta; order Hemiptera; family Pseudococcidae; genus Pseudococcus; species Pseudococcus jackbeardsleyi. The sequence continues at coordinate 67,538,001 of CM076239.1, read as the reverse complement.
AAAGGTACGTCTACGTCACTGCACGTACATACCTATCAAGTACAACACTTTTGCAAACACGCTCTAAAACGTGAACCTCGCCGCGACCGTACCTATTCGAATTTCCCAACTAGAATGATGGCTAACCTCGCACCCTCCAGAAGAATACTGTTATACCTAGCTAGGTAACCGAATCTTCCAAGGTGGAAATATCCACATCCAGGTATTATCAGGGTTTTCCAAACTCGCTGTTACCTAGTAGGCCTAAATCTACACAGACAGACAGACACACACACACACACACACATACGTGCGCTGCGCTGGCGGTACTCACATCGTGTTCTTTCCAAGTACGCGATTTTATAATTTTTTGGGAGTGGGAAGTGAGGGGAGGGATGGAGGAATGTTCAGGTAATATAGGTACATCTACCTACTTTATCTAGTACGTGAGTAGGTATACTTATGCCTTTATGGGTGACTTGAGAAAGAGTGTTGACGAGGCATCGCATCGTTCAGATATCAAGTCGAATCTGAGCGAGACCTTGCCTTCGATGAAGTACTCGTTGAGCGATAGGTAATATCTGGTACAAGTGGTTGAAAATCGAGCCAAAGAGTAAAATCGTACGAGCATTCGATTTTTAGGTAGTCGCTAGCATTCGACCCGGGTGAAAATCAGAAATACCTGTTCCCTGAGAAAATGAGGAATTGCGTTAGCAGCACTAGAATGGCGGGAAATGATCAAATCTGAGCTCGAGATGTCCATAGGTAGGTATTTACTCTCTTAATTTAAATCGGTCTTAATTGACCGATTTAAATCGACAGAATTGAGTCGCTGTAGTAATCGATGAAAAAATTTACCGATTCGAGCGATGAATTTTCATGATTTAAGTAAGTGAATCAGTAAGTACATAAGTAAAAATAAAATTTCACCAATTCACTCACCAGTAGGTAATTAATTACCTACGAATTCAATACTTGATGAAAATTTACCGATTAGTCAATTTTTCGCTGATGAAATAATCGAAATTCACTACCTATTTGAGTCGGTAATATTTCACTGATTGCTGGCAGTAGGTATAACACGTCGCCGATTAACAGAGGAATCAGCGGAACTTGGCTGATTATCGGTGACATGATTTCCTCCATTTCATCAGTCAATTTTGTCATTTTTGACTGATTCCACTTTAAAGAGTAGCGATTATCCGTTCATATCAGCATAAGGTTGGGCAATAAATAGATAAGTAGGTATACATGTTGAAAAAGAAAAAGAAGGAAAAGGAAAAAAACACGACAATTTTACCGATGATTTGGTAAATAATGCCTACCGATCTGTTGGCGAAACTGAAATCAATTAGGACGTTAGAAATGCGGGCCGGGGGGGGGGGGGGTTCAGACGCGTTCTGTCCAAAAAATCTCTCGTCAGCCACATTCCAGATTCTAATGGGTGGCGAACAAAGATGTAAAAATACCGTACCTATTTTATTTTCTCGGTAAAATACCATAAGTACCTAGACCTACATACTATATAAGTAGGTAATCGGGTATTTTAATGATAATTTATTCCAACTGCAGTCTGAATAGAGAAATCGTCAAAAATTCCAACATTTCTTGTAGACGTAGACGTAGACGTAGACGTAGAGCACGTATACAAACGCAATCGCAATACATACATATATGTACAATATACATACACGCAACTGCTTACCTAGACCTACGTTTACGTAGGTTTTGGGAAATGATTTTCATTTTAGCGCCCATTCGCGGCGAGAATGGCTAATTAGGTATCTACCTTCTTTTATTTATTTATTTATTTTTTTTTCGTTTAAAAAATGTATATTTGAGTTATATGGGGTACAAAGGCTCCGAAGTTCACACCACTTCCTTGCATACCAAAGGTTTATAGGGAGGGGGAAGATGGCTACCTGCCTGCCTACCTCCCTAGCCTCCTGGTAGGTATTTACCTACCCTGCTCAAATTAACGAGTAGGCTACCTGGAGCCTAATACGTAGGTAGCCATCCAGCCAATACAGATGTCGGTCGGTAGCTCTAGGTAGGTAGGTAGGTAGGTACCTACCAAAGTCCCTAACGAACTAACGATTGCCGAAGCACACCGCGCGCACCTATATCCGCGGTAAGTTTTACTACGTTCTTGCCTGATTCCTACTCGAACGCGTGTAAATTTCGTCGATAAGGCTCGCCTAATCAGAATTCATGAATATCTAACCGAATTGTTTTTTCGCGTCGAAAAATTTTTCTGCTTTAATGGAATTCCATTAATTAAACTTTCATTTTAGATTAGCTTTAAATAAACGTCGTCGTCGTCGTCGTCGTCGTCGTCGCCATCGCCATCGTACCGCGTGTTGCGATTTATATGTTAATCAAATCGTTTTTCAAGCGACCGAAATCCGATCTGTTTTCAGCGGCGTTTTGAAACTCGACTTGACTCACCCGCCCGCACCCCGCTCTCCTCGCGTAGCCGCGCATTTCTCGCCAATTTTAACCCGTCCGGCGTCCGGTCCGAATAACAACGCTATACACGTATCGTACGTATACATATGTTACGCCTAATCGATGTAATTGCCTAATTCATGAAATAGGCAAAAAAATTGCCTAATGCATGAAATAGGCAAAAAAATTGCCTAATGCATGAAATAGGCAAAAAAATTGCCTAATGCATGAAATAGGCAATCCGTTGCCGATTTCATGCATTAGGCAAAATTATTGCCTATTTCATGAATTAGGCAACGAATTTGGAGAAAATTTCATGATTTAGGCAACGTTGATTTCAAGTATTGAAATTATTGTGAATGCAGCAGTTCAAGTCTGTAATGCGAAATATGAATGGATTTGAGTCGTTGGGGTAATTTCAGTATGTTTAAAAAATTTTCAAGCTGTCGTTTTTCAAAGAAACGACAGAAAACGACGGACACAGCATACCTAAAAGTAATTATTTTTTGTCGTTTTTCCAAAATAAAAGAATTTGAGTCGTCGGGGTAATTTCAGCAGGTATGTTTAAAAATTTTCAAACTGTCGGTTTTCACAGAAATGACGGATCCAATATAATATACCTAAAAATGATTAGTTTTTGTCGTTTTTTCAAAATAAAAAAATTTGAGTCGTTGGAGTAATTCTTCATAGGTTACCTCCATTCATAATTCGCATTACAGACTTGAACTGTCGTATTCAACGAGACCTTGTTTTGTAAACCGGAGGCGGAGGGTGCAAATTTTTTTTTTGTTTTTACACCAAGTCCTTCCGGTGGTTGGTGAGCGATTTTTTTTCGTATTCTGCTGACAGAAGTTGAATACAAAAGACACACTATCCGTTAAGGATAAATAATGAAAAAAATTGAAAATTCAAGAAAAATTATTGAAAAAGATTCCACAAACCATAAAGATGTTTACCCATTTTCCCCTCCCCCCATTCTGCAATATTCCGACGTGTGTTTTTTCAACTTAAAAATTTTTCTTGTCAAGGTCAAAAATTTTGACGTAATTTTTTTAAATTAAAAATTTTTCTTAACGAGGTCGCAATTTTTTTTCAACTTTAAAATTTTGCTGGCCAAAGTCGAAATTTTTTAAGAATTTTTTTTTCAACTTCAAAATTTTTCTCAACGAGGTCTAAATTTTTTACGAAATTTCTTCTCAACTTCAATTTTTTTGACGTATTCTAAATACTTCTCCAAACTTCAAAATTTTTGTCAAGGTTTCAATTTTTTAACAAAATGTTCTCAACTACACATGCAAATTTGTAAAACACGCCCAGGAGCCCAGGTCAATTCTTCCAAGTCAAAAATTTTTCCCCGACAATTTAAAAAATTGTAACCTTGACAAAAAATTTGAAGTTTGGAAAAATATTTAAAAATTAAAACACGTCAAAAAATTGAAGTTGATTAGAAATTTCGTAAAAAAATTCAAACCTCGTTGAGAAAAATTTTTAAGTTGAGAAAAAAATAGTAAAAAATTTCGACCTTGTCAAGAAAAATTTCAAAGTTGAAAAAAAATTACGTCCTCGTTGAAAAAAATTTTTATTTTGAAAAAAAAATTCGTAAAAAATTTCGACCTCGACAAGAAAAATTCTAAAGTTGAGAAAAAACACGTCGGAATATTGCAGAATTCGAAAAAAAAATCGCTCGCCAACCACCGGAAGGACTTAGCGTAAAAACGAGAAAAAAAATTGCACCCTCCGCCTCCGGTTTACAAAACAAGAAATCATTTCAATGTTAGAAATCAACGTTGCCTAAATCATGAAATTTTCTTCAAATTCGTTGCCTAATTCATGAAATAGGCAATAATTTTGCCTAATGCATGAAATCGGCAACGGATTGCCTATTTCATGCATTGGGCAATTTTCTTGCCTATTTCATGAATTAGGCAATTACATCGATTAGATATACATACAATATACTCGTACGTACATAGACATACCTAATTACCTATCTACGGTACCGCACAGACCGTCGCGTTGGGTCGTACCGACTTGGAATTTCAATTCAGATTCCGAATTCGTTTGCAGCTCGTACAGCGGTACTACCTACCTACCTACCTACCTACCTATCTATTCGGTGTAGATATACAATTACATACTTACTAGGTAGTACATAGATATGTAGGTACTGTACGCTGATGTATAGTGGAATTTGAAAGTAGAATTTTTTATTAAAATTTTTAGTTCAATTTCCCGTCATTACAGGTACCTACTAAGTAATTACTGCGGTAACTGGTATACCTACCTGCTATTCTCGGCGTAATTTGCTTATTCTTATTAGGTACATTTTTGTTTTTTTAATTCTCGAGTACCTACATATTTTACTTTCTTTCTTTCTTTCTTTCTTTTTTCCCTTTCCTTTTCTTTCCTTTTCTATTCCACGATCGTGCTCTTTATTTTCTCGTCTGCTCTTTTTTCAGGAGAACGCGCGCGCCTTCTCATTTTCGCGTATTGTTTTCACTGTTTAAAGGTCGCCGCGTGCCGCGTGTCGACATGCTTCGCCGCTGAATTTTAATAACCTTTTCCGCATTTTAAATAAAACGACTCCGAGTTGATGTAATTTTGCCAATTTGCGTTTCTTTTTACTTCTTCTTCTTCTTCTTCTTCTTCTTCTTCTTCTTCGTCTCCTCCTCCTCCTCCTCCTCTCCTTTTTTCGCCGTTACCTCGCTCACCGCTTTGAGAAAAACGAGAAGACCGAGATTTCCTATTCCTGTTCGCGGCGTGGTGCGACGCATTTTTTGCGAGACGTTGCGTCGTTGTTCGCTTCAAAATTTCGCGAAAAACGAAACGAAACAAAAAAAAACACAAAACGATCAATTTTCAAAAATATACCTACCTACGTAGTGAGTAGGTATTTCTATGTACCCAATTAAGGGTATAGAAGGATATTAAGAAATAAAAAAAAACTCGAATAGCTCAGCTAGGTAATATAGGTATACTATATGTGTATGGTAGAGATATGTGACGTGTCTAGAACCGGGCCGCATCGGTAGGCGCAGGCGTATGTAAGGTCAACTGGGGTAAAAATGTAAATTTTTTTAAAAATTGAATCTATTTTGTGACACTCTTCTTCGGTTTACTCTGTAACTATAAAAGCTAACTGATTGAAATATTTTCCATGTGTCAATGGATGTATGAGGAGTAATATGGCGGTTTGTTTTCGTCGATTCGATAATTCATTCAAAAGTTATAGCTGTCGTTTACATTTGCACCCCCCCCCCATGGTGGGGTAAATGTAAATACATGCATTGTGCACCATAAAAAACTCAACTACCGGTTCTTTTTGCATAAATTGGATACAATTCATAATATAGATTAAACATTTTGACAACTAGAAAAACCCGATTGGCGAAAAAAACAAAATCAAATTGAAAAATAGTACTTTATTCAACTAGGGACTAAATCACGCACTTCTAGTGCCTTGTTGTATAAAGAATTTTTCTTACATTATACAAAATAATCTCATCATTTCATCATTGTTGCGATATTGAAAGTCGAACTTGAACCCAAAATTTGAATGAATTTGATGAAACAAATGAAATCAAAATTATTTTATTAAACTTAACGCTGCAGATAGGTAGGTAGGTAAGTACTTGTAAAGAAAAAGAACCTGAAGATTGAACAAAATTAAAAATTGAATCAAACAAACACCATTCGGAGATGAAAAATTCAAAATTGAATTATGTATTAGTTACCAAGATATACGGCAATTATTGAACCTATTGAACACAGCTTCGGTGCAATGAGCCATCATCAACACTTCACTTTTTAATAAATCAGTCACTCAAATTAGGTGATGCGTACACTTCAAAGTTTTCCAAATCATAAATTTACAGGATAAATACAATTTAGACAACGAAAGTTTGAATTCGGTTATGAACTTATGATAATGTTTTCAAACAGGGGCGGCAACTTAGCATTTTGTCATGTGTTGCTGATTTTGAAACTCACTTGGGGCCCTTGGGAAGGGGGTGGGGAGGTCAACGTTGACAGTGGTGTAGAATCGTCTGAAGGGGGGGGGGGTCTCAACCAATGATGTCGAAAGCTTTTTTTTAGGTGGCTGCAAAATGGGTACAGAAATATGAAAAACGAGAATTTTTGGGGGAGGGGGGAAGGGTAAAAAGGAGCCTTTTCTCGTACTTCAGCTTTAAATAGTTCATACTCGCGCCAGAGCGTAGCGAAGGCGAAATTTCGAAAAAATTAGATATTTAATGCCTAAAAAAGGTACTTTTTAAATGATGTTGTTGATGCCCGGGCGAAGCTTTGATAAAATTGGAATTTTTAATGCCGAAAAAAAAAGTTTCTCAAAAAAATTCTCGACCTCAAGGGGGGTCCAGACACCCCTCCTCCCTGACTACGCCTCTGAACGTTGATCATTTTTTTCAAGTTGAAAATTTTATAGATATGCAATTTTTTCAATTCTTAAATATTTAAAAAGATAGGTAGGTCTAGGTATATTTTGTAACATAGGTTTTTAATATAATACCCATATTTACAGAGCATTTTTCACAAATTTTTTTTTTTCATGTGTTGCTCGAGCATCCGAGCAACACGCAAGTTGCCGCCACTGTTTTCAAATGTGGCGTTATCACTCGATGAAGAAACGCTACAAAATTACTAATCAACATTTAGGGGTCGATAAGCTATTAAAAAAATGTATCATCGCGGAAAAATAATGAACAAATTGCTAAATTGCTAAATTACCTACTTACTTAGGTACTTTCTATTCGTTAATTTGTTACTTACTTACGAACATCACCCGGAACCCATAACAATTTTGCAAAAAAAAAAAAAAAAATGCCATCCGAAGTGTGACAGGAAAAAAGGGGAGATAGCACAGAGGGTCTCTTTCGGCATCTGGAAATTTTACCCTTTAATAAACTATACATTTTCACAGCCGCCTGTCACGTCCACCGAAATAGACCAAAATTTGTTGACGTAGGTAGGAAACCTGGACTCAGAGACAGAAGGGCATTGGGCACAGGACCGAATTGGTGTAAGGACAGATCAAGGAGGCAAGCTGCCTGCAGTCTCCCTGCGGTGTTCAACTCAGTTCCGAGCGAAATATCATGCATAATTCGTCGACGTAATGCCCACAACAGTTTGTATTTCATATGGGTACTTTAGGTTAAGCATTAGGATCCGCCTTCCCTCCCTCCCTCCCTCCCTCCCTCCCTCCCTCCTCTTCCTCGTCTGATTCACCCTCGTTGCTCTCTTTAATGTCTTATAGCATTGAATTGTGCGCTGAGGGGAAGAAAACCCGGCTATTTATGTAGGTAGGTACAGTTCTGTTTCCACTATGTTCATCGGTAAAAAACCTTATATTTTTTTCACATAGGTACTTACTTAATAAAACTACTCTTAAGTACTCTTACTCTTACTCTTACTCTTACTCGCTCCGTCGCTCGTTCAGCTACCTATAACCTATGCAAAGGTAGTAAAGTGAGGTAGACAGTTTAAAAACTTTTACGAAAGAGTTGCCAGCGCGGACGAGGGGGAGGACTAAGAGTCGAAAACTTGAAGAAAAAGAACTTATTGTTTTTAAGAAGCTGTTTTCGCGTAGTCGTCGTTATTCTCATATTATTGGCGTGTTTTAATTTTTCGTTGTATGGTTCTACGGTATCGGCGCGGCGGCGACTATTTTCTTTGCCCTTTTTCCTTCGAACGTGACGTCGCATAATTTGTATTTTCTTTTCGAGCGCGAGCCGCGACAAAGGGTGAAGACGAAAACGAAAACGAAAACGAAAACGAAGACGCCGACGACGACACGCAGAATTTGCCAAGTGGGCGCGCTACTCAATTATCTGGGTATCGTAAGTGGGCAGCCTATCAGATAAAAAAATACTTGCGAGAAAAACAGTTTGCCTTCTTAGAAATGGGCACTGAAATAAGTAAATAGGTACCTTGGTAATTGGTACCTACCTATAAGAATCGAGCATCTCATCGCGTCGAGTTGTTGAAACGAACTACATACATCAGCTATAGTGTAGTACTACATGTGTACATTGCCTAGGTAGACTGCGCGTTCAGTCTCAGTATCTATTTCACCCCCTCCCCTCCCCCCACCCCTCATCAATGACGTATCAGTGGTACGAGGGGGGAGGGTTGACTGAAAAGTTTCGTATATTCGCCCTAAACTTCAAAACGGTGAGAGATATTTTCGAAATTTAAAAAAAAAAAAATGAAAGGTTGATTCTTCCTCTTTCGAAACATCTATTCATTTTTATTCGTCAGCGTCCCCCTCCCTCCCCCCGCCCCCTCAAGAATGCTCCGCCTATTTCACGATCCTGTGCACGTTGAATTGAAATTAACATCTCTGATCCGTACCTAATACCTACCTATTCAATTGTCTACAACTTTTTCAACTGCAACATTGGAAGCGAATGGTTGGTCTTTGAGGTATCCCTTGTGTAGCGAGAACAAAATTACCTATAATTTGCGGCCAACATACGTAGGTCTAGAGGTACATATCGTATGTACGATACTGTAGTATGTGCTCTCAGTGTCTCAGTTCTCTTGATTTGAATCAGTGAAAAATGCCTAAATTACTTAACTGATTGAATAGAGAAAATCAAATCACTAATAATTTTTTCGCAATCATCTTATTTCCATTTGCTCTCTCATGGTCTCGAGATATTTTGCCGAAAATTACACTCGACATCTTTGTTATGCTCGAGTAATTCGATTTTGAGCATTTATCGCAAAAACTGGCATGCAAATATTTCAAAGCGTAAAATTTGCGATCCGCATAGCGTCAGTCGTCGCGTCGGGACGCGTTGCCGTTTTGTATAGGTACTAATGTATACGTACAGTGTACACTTAATGTAGTCAGCTGGGCATTTCTACCTATGCGGGTGGGTGGGTGGGTGGGTGCTAGGTCGGAACTCGCAAGTACCTATCGCATTTATAGAATACGCCTACGCCTACGCGTACCTCTACCTACCTACCTACTTACTTATTTACTTACTTGCTTACGAGTTACGATCCGATACATAGACATAGACATAATAGCAACATGAATTGTTTGTTTTCGTTGTTGTTGCAGGCTGAAACGTGGCTGTGAGAATTACCTACTGTACATACAATACCTACGAGTAACTCGCAAGATACCTACATACGTAAATAGGTACTTATTCTCGATCGACGATCGCGCGCAAATCAAACACCTGATGTGATGCGGATGTACATGAATACATAATATG